>CM074440.1:7500-240000 GCA_037101425.1 Elopichthys bambusa | reverse complement strand
ACACACTCACACACACACACACACACACACTCACACACACATATATATCAGTATACTGATCGACACATGAAAGCAAACGCACAATATTACAGCTGAATATTTTGAAGCGCATCACTTCAGGCATGATTCTGAGTCTGTTGAACACACGGGTTCAGTAATTACACGCTATAAGGCACTTGGCATGAAGGGCCGATTCCTTTCATGTAAACACAGTTGCTATGGTTACCGCTCGTCTAACCCAGGCCGAATATAGCAGCGAGTCAAACGGCAGCGGTGGGTTGGTAACAGGTTAACGCTGTGAATAGCTCAGGTGTCTTTGTGAATGTGACACAGGGTTTATTTAGCTGAGTAACAAGCTTAAGTCTAAATCCTGAACGCATTACAACCTTCCCAGAGTCTGAGCTGTCCGTCACACACTCTCATTTACATATTCATGAGCGGCTCCTCCCCCTCGGACTGGACTTCATCAGCTCTACATGAGACTTTGAGAAGTTGATGTGAGAGTGTAGTGTGTGTGTATTCACATCTGTAATGAAACACAGTTGATCTGTGTGTGTTTGTACACCGGCCACATTAAGACACGGAGCTCACCGCGTCCTTACACTAATCCTGCAGGATAACAGTGTGTCATCATCACATCACCTCAGACCGCTGACCCCTCCTGACCCCTCCTGACCCCCACGAATCATTACAAACAGGCTGAATGTAAAGGCTGATATGGTGTGTGCGCATTATTTTTGCACATACTGTACATGCAGCAGGTGAAATTGAAGCGATAGTTGGATGGAAACCGGATGGATGTTATAAGTGTGTCACTATGAATAAGAGGGATTGATGATGTCAGCAGAGAAGGACAGCCATGTCAGAGAGTCAGTAATCAGTTATAGACGTACCGGGCTCCAGCATTGGGCAGAGCGAGTTTCTGCTGGTTTCCAGCTGATCTAGAACATGTCGGCACCACTGAAGAGTGTTCAGACCCGCGCCGGACCACAGATGAGAGCTGGGAGACACATACAGCCTGAAGAAGACAGAAACCAGAATCAATGAGGAGCTTCGCTAGCTGTGTTTCCATCCAAAGATGTGAGATTAACTAACGCGTGAAGTTGGAATATGGTATAAAATATTTGAGAATAAAGCAGCGTTTCCTTCCCATGTGTTCAAGAGAACAAAAGCATCACTTCCTGGTAAATTGGTGCAAAATATCAGTAATAGAAATGGTTTTTCCTACATCATAAATGAGTTTGTCTCAGAGCGTCAGACGAAACACAATAAACGCTGTCATGTGATCTTGCGTTCGGATGCTGGTGTTTGGGAACACAATCATGTGAGACGCTTCTGGAGGGAATTAAAGGGTTAGTTCACCTGAAAGTGAAATTTCTGTCATTAATTCCTCCCCCTCATGTCGTTCCACACCCGTAAGAGATTAAGATATTTTTGATGAAATCCAAGAGGTTTATGACAGCAATATAATCAACACTTTCAAGGTCCAGAAAGGTACTAAAGACGTCGTTAAAACAGTCATGTGACTGCAGTGGTTCAACCTTAATGTGATGAAGAGACGAGAATACTTTTTGTGTGCAAAAACAAAACAAAAATAACGACTTTATTCAACAATCTCTTCTCTTCCCTGTCATTATCCTTACGCAGGTGACGCAGTAACACAGTGAAGGCCGTGAATACCAGCTCAGTATTGGCCAAAGCTGATCATGTGATTAGCATGACGCATGCGTGCGATGCGGACGCAGGAGCCGGCCAATATTGAGTCGGCGTTCTGACGGAGAACCTGGAAGCGCTGGACGTAAACAACGTGTGAGAATGACACAGAAGAGATTGTTGAATAACGTGGTTATTTTTGTTTTGTTTTTGCGCATAAAAAGTATTCTCGTCTCTTCATAACATTAAGGTTGAACCACTGCAGTCACATGACTGTTTTAACCATGTACCTTTCTGGACCTTGAAAGTGTTGCTGTCTATAGATACCTCTCAGATTTCATCAAAAATATCTTCATTTGTGTTCTGAAGATGAACGAAGGTGTGGAACGACATGAGGGGGAGGAATTAATGACAGAAATTTACGTTTTTGGGCGAACTAACCCTTTAAACCAAATCATTCTGATGACAGACTTTGACTCAGGCATTTCAGAACCACCATTTGAGATGCTGCGATGCGATTGGTCCGCTGGTTAGTCCAGTTATCCAATCACAGCCTCTGCTGAGGCAAAGTCACATGAGGGATTTATTCATTAATCATGTTTCAGTCGTAGTTTATGCGCATGTCCGCTTATCGGATAAAACAATTTTTCTTTAATGACGCACAGGCCAAAAACACGCATTTTATTCCGTCACAAACGTCAGCGGATGTTTTCATTTGAAGGTTTGATAGATGTGAATATGAACCTTGACTGTCAGATTTATTTCTAATACAGACTGTTGCAAAGCAGCTTCACAGAAATAAACAGGAAAATAACAGAATCAATGATGCAAACTTCATCAAATATGAGACAAATTCAGATTCTGCTGTAAAGAAGCTCTACAGAAGTCATTATTCAGATCAATTCAGTGTCGATGCTGCAAAATTCATCAATGATGGCATGAAGTCGAATCAGCTGTAAAGAAATCCTTTTAGAAGACAGTAATCTTGGCTTTTACTGACTCATGACGCATCGTTAATAAGACGGACCTTAATCAGCTTCTTAATTACTCAATTTCCAAGTTTAGCTTCTCCTGCGTTCACCATGAAGTGAATTAATCTACATTCAAAATAAAGACTGAGGAACCCTTCCTGCCCTCATTTCACACTGTTACTGAACTGAATAATGACTGTCTTTTCAGAGATAAATCTGAATTTGTCTCATATTTGATGAAGTTTTCATCGTTCTGTATCAGAAATAAAGCTGATGAAGAGTCGATCGTCCGGAGGTTCAGAACATCTGATCACTTCTCAAGCACAAACTCGAGCTCTTCATCTGAAGACCAGTTCTCCAGCTCTTCTGAATCCAAACATCACAGCCGACCGGAGTGAATCTGGTTCACCTGTCATCTTCACAGCTCCTCACGCTGTTGACTATCTAGGGCAGTGTGTGTGTGTGTGTGTGTGTGTGTGTGTGTGTGTGTGTGTGTGTGTGCGTCGAGACAACTGTTACACTCCAAATGTTTCAGTCATCATTAAGATCATACAGAGGAGAATGTGGACTGAACTAGATCATAACGGTGTTACATTTATGATTGTATGTGTATTTAGCAGTGATGAAGATGATGATGAAGATGTTTCAGTGTGATTGTGATGATAATAACACACAATGGATTCTCACCAGGTCTCCTCGGACTCGCCGCTCGGACTCACGGTCTCCAGGTCCAGAAGCATCAGCTCGTCCAGGAGCGCGCGCGGCTCGTCGTCCTCTTCATCATCCTCATCCGCGGCGGAATGCGACTGGAAATACGGGAAGGGATCGTCCGGCGGGAAGTACTGACACGCGAGGCTCGGCGCCGGACTCGGGATGCAGCAGGAGCCCGCGCGCAGGCACGCCGGCGAGGGCGGCACGATGTTCGCGCGCGTCCGCAGCTGCTCGTTCTGCCGCTCCAGTTTCCGCACGAGCTCCTGCAGTTTCTGCACCTCCAGCTCGGCGCGAACATCCGCCATCATCTGCGGCTTCAGCACCGCCGCCTCCATCCGCACACACCGCGCGCGCACCGGTGAAGATTACCGACGGAGGAGCGCGTGTGATCGGCGGCGCGATGGGCTGAGCAACGCTACACCGCACGCGAGACGCTCCACCAATGAGCGACGAGGAGCGCGAGACTGTCACACTCTCTCCACCCAAAACACACATCTATCTATCTATCTATCTATCTATCTATCTATCTATCTATCTATCTATCTATCTGTGTCCGTCAGAGTGATTCATGCAAAGAAAAGAAGGAAAAGACTAGTCAGAATCAGAATATAGTTTTATTATTTCATATCGTGTGTACAGGAGACGTTCATAACATTAATGTCAATTACAGCTGATATTAAGAGAACTGATATATATCCTCATGAACAATCAAAACGGTGCTATTCATAATTATTACCATATAATGCTGTAAACAGTTTCCTCGTGAATATAATTACATCCTTATGCCATTTCTGAATAGACAAATCTTAATCAGTTGTAATTTTCTAACATCTGCTGTGTTGAATTATTGTCTCAACTCTATAATTATTTTGCGTCTCCTTGTAGATTGATATCCGTCCATCTCAGATATACCACTGACCTAAAACAAATGAAATGAACACAGTCAGTATTATGATAGTAGTATAATTATTCCACAATACAGTACATGATAGTTAGAGAGGATTGTGGTGATGCTCCTGTAGTAAATCCTGTCAAACGTGAGACTGTGATGAAGTACCTCTGACTTTACTGAAGCAGTTCGAGCAGTTGATTCGCTCCCGATGAACCCAAAGAGACTTTCCCGCCTCCAGACCGCCGAGATCACAGTGACACACGGCACACTGAGGGACGGACAGACGGATGGTCAGAAGGACAGACAGACAGAAAGAAGGACGGACAGAAAGAAGGACAGACAGAAGGACAGACAGACAGACAGAAAGAAGGACAGACAGACAGAAGGACAGACAGACAGACAGAAAGAAGGACAGACAGACAGAAGGACAGACAGACAGAAGGACGGACAGAAAGAAGGACAGACAGAAGGACAGACAGGCAGAAGGACGGACAGAAAGAAGGACAGACAGACAGACAGAAGGACAGACAGAAGGACAGACAGACAGAAGGACAGACAGACAGACAGAAGGACAGACAGAAGGACAGACAGACAGAAGGACAGACAGACAGACAGAAGGACAGACAGACAGACAGAAGGACGGACAGACAGACAGAAGGACAGACAGACAGAAGGACGGACAGACAGACAGAAGGACGGACAGACAGACAGAAGGACAGACAGACAGACAGACAGAAGGACAGACAGACAGAAGGACAGACAGACAGACAGAAGGACAGACAGACAGACAGAAGGACAGACAGAAGGACAGACAGACAGAAGGACAGACAGACAGACAGAAGGACGGACAGACAGAAAGAAGGACAGACAGAAGGACAGACAGACAGAAGGACAGACAGACAGAAAGAAGGACGGACAGACAGAAAGAAGGACAGACAGACAGAAGGACGGACAGTTTGTTCTGAATGATGAGTTATCTTATCATAGAGCTGTCAGCTGCGTATGAACTGATGTTGAGAGAGTTTATCAGGTGTGACGCTGATAACAGAAGGACAGACAGACAGAAGGACGGACAGAAAGAAAGAAGGACGGACAGACAGAAAGAAGGACAGACAGACAGACAGAAAGAAGGACAGACAGACAGAAGGACAGACAGACAGAAAGAAGGACAGACAGACAGAAGGACGGACAGAAAGAAGGACAGACAGACAGAAGGACGGACAGAAAGAAGGACAGACAGACAGAAGGACGGACAGAAAGAAGGACAGACAGACAGACAGACAGAAAGAAGGACAGACAGACAGAAGGACGGACAGAAAGAAGGACAGACAGACAGAAAGAAGGACAGACAGACAGAAGGACAGACAGAAGGACAGACAGACAGACAGAAGGACAGACAGACAGACAGACAGACAGAAGGACAGACAGACAGAAGGACAGACAGACAGACAGACAGAAGGACAGACAGACAGAAGGACAGACAGACAGAAGGACAGACAGACAGACAGAAGGACAGACAGAAGGACAGACAGACAGAAGGACAGACAGACAGAAAGAAGGACAGACAGACAGACAGAAGGACAGACAGACAGAAGGACAGACAGACAGAAGGACAGACAGAAGGACAGACAGACAGTTCTGAGCATCAGTGCTGATTCAGATTCAGACGTGATTCATGTTTTACCCTGAAGCAGGACGTGTGGCTGATGATCTTTAGCTCTTCTAGAATCATCCTCTCTGCTCCAGCGATGGGTTTCCCACAGACCGTACACACATCCCGACTGCTGACGGGCCTACAGAGAGATCTTACAGTACGCTGGATAATATAATAAACCTCTGAACTTCATTAACGTCATTAATCTCTGACCTGCTGGAGGACTCCAGTGTCGTCTGCAGAGGAGAGCGTAGAGTCGGGGACGCAGCGGGAATCTCCGTATAAACCCTCTTGACTTGCGTTCTGATATCAGGAGAACAGACATGCATATTTCCTCATCTGATGATCAGTTTGTTCTGAATGATGAGTTATCTTATCATAGAGCTGTCAGCTGCGTATGAACTGATGTTGAGAGAGTTTATCACATGTGTGACGCTGATAACGGTGTGTGAAATCATCCGTGTGTCTTACTGTGATCTGACAGGCTGTGACTGCACACCTCCAGACAGGCTCGGCAATAAAGCGTCAGTGAGATCGTCCGGTGGAGCGCTGACGGAAAAACACATGATGAACGAGTGTCCTGAAGATCTCAGGTGTGGTGAATGAAGGAAATGACAGGTGTGCAGCGTTACCTGGGAGTCTGATTGGTGTAGGGTGTTTTCACAGTCACCGCTGATGGAGAACAACTGACATCACTGCGTGAGAATCAACAATATTTCATCATCACGAGTGCTAAAGCTGGCTTGAAATGAAACTGTAAATGCATATTACTGATCTTAATGGTCTTATTGTTCAATTCATCCATGCTTATCTCTTTTTTGGCCTTGTAATGATTCATCAGAATGCAGAAGAAAAGATCTGTCACTTCTATCCTTTCTTTGCAACTATAAATGACTGAATCACGCGTGACGTGTTCGTACCTCGGCTTTGGACTCGCTGAGGGTTTCTCTGCAGGTTTCGCGGCTGGAGTCCTATCCAGCGTCTGGGAGGATGTTTTAGTGTTTGTGACGGTCGTCCTGTTTCATGGACAGAAGAATCAGAGATCATGAGGCAACATTCAGATGAACGTCACTGCGGAGACACTTACTGAGCGGACGGCGTTGAGGACGTGGACACCAGTGTGGAGACGGGCACGCTTTCACTCCTGAGAACAAAGAACAACATCAGGAGTGTGATTCGTGATTCGCGAGTCTGCTGAAGGAGGGTGAATCTCACCGGCTCGGGCTCTTTACAGGGGTCGTGACGGCTGGACTCTTCACTCCGCTGCGGGATGAAGGGATAAACACGTCAGAACATCAGATGCTCGTCATTAACATCTGGATTTGACTGAAAATCTCTTACGTGGAAGTGGCTGTGACTGATGGAGCTGCTGACGGAGAGACGCTGTTAAACACACACAGACACTGTTAGACTCCAGCTTTCCTTTGACTAAAGGTCAGAGTTCAAACGTGTTTAACAGACTCACGTCACAGACGCCGGCGGTCCAGCGCTGCTGCTCTTATCCTGTCTGTGACCAACACGAATAAAATACAGATCAACACATACAGAACACATATGAACTCATATACTGACTATATACAGTAGCTGCACTGACACAAAAAGCATGAAAATAATCATGATTTTCTGTGAAGCTGCTTTGAAATAATAAAACCGCTGTTCAAATAAAAGGCTTGATTTTGACATTAAAGTGTTTCCCATGAGTTGATGAAAAGCTATGGATAATTTTATAAAACAATCTATAATCAAACAAAGCCAAAACACTTACTAAAAAAGATGATTTTTTTTACCTGCATGTGACCATTACGTGACCTCAGAGAACCGTGAAAATCGGATCATTGAAATATTGAATTAAAATCTCAGGGGGACTTCAAGAAAAAGGTTTGTAAATAGCTGAATTATATTTGTACACTGATCACAGACTCGACTCACCCGTTGGTAGTTTGAGACGCTGTGACTTCAGGAAACTTCTCACCAAACGATGATTTAACGGGGCTTAACCTGACACACACAAACACAACCACAGGGTCAGGAACAGACGTGTTCACTAACACACACGTGTTCATTAACGGTTTCTGTGCGCTCCAGGTCTGACTCAACACAGGTTCGTTTTGAGTCTCTTCTGCTCACCAAAGCTGCGTTTATTTGATCAAAAATACAGTAAAAATTGTGAAATATTATTCCAATGTAAATTATGTGAACATATAGTAAAGTGTAATTTATTCCTGCGATCAAAGTCATCATTACTCCAGTCTTCAGTGTCACATGATCCTTCAGAAATCATTCTAAGATGATGATTTGCTGCTCAAGAAACATTTATGATTGAAAACAGTTGTGCTGCTTCAGATTTTATTTTTCAGGATTCTTTGATGAACATAAAGTTCAAATGAACTTTAAAATTGAATCTTTTGTAACATTATAAATGTCTTTACTGTCACTTTTGACCAATTTAATGCATCCTTGATGAATAAAAAAAAGTATTAATTTCTCTTTTTTTATATAAATTTAATTCACCCCAAAATTTTGAATGGTATATGTTACGAATGTTTTTCTAATGTTAATGTTCCATTAAGTGATGAAAAATGTTTAAATGTTTTAAAAAACATTTTTTCTTGAATAACATTAAGGAAACATTCCATTTGTATCATTCTTCAAACATTATTGGAATGTTACTTTTGAATGTTCTCTGAAACAAGTAGTAACATTTAAAAAATGGACAGAAAAAAATGCTCCATGTACGATGTATAAATAATGTTTTTATGCAAACGTTTTGAGAACATTATTAAGGATCAGATAACTTTGAACGAACGTTCTATTAACGTTAGTTTGAGACAGAACCTTGCCGTAACGTTCTGAGAACGTTCCCTGTTCATTGGACTGATACGCTGGGATACTTCCCACTTACGGTTTGCTGCTTGTGTTTGCGCCTGAAAAGACGCGCGCTGTGAAGCTGGATGGGTTGGGAGTCTTCAGCGCTGGATTCCTGAAACAGAGCGAGTCACGCGTTTAACGGAGTCACATGTTTCTGAAACTTCTAGCATGTTCCTGTATGAAGAGTGGCTGATCTCACTTGGCAGGGACTGGAGGTTTGGTGCGCGACGGTGGGGCGGTCGTGGCACTTTTCGTGTTCGCTGTGGTGGTGCTACAGGAGGGCAGAAGAGTCAGTGAACGCACGAGCATCTGAGTTATGAAACACAAACCAATCTAAACCAACCTGCTTTTATTGAGCAGCTCCTGACTGCCACTGAATCTGAATCATAAGAAAGAGAAATGATTGAACATTATAGATATACTGCATGTATATGATGTGCTGTTGTATTTCAAAGGCGTTTCAGGCACCTCTTGCTTAAGGAGCTGATGGACGTCCCAGAGTTCACTGGGGTTTTTTCGGCCTCCACTGGCTTGCTGAAGTTACACAGAACATGAATGTGATTCAATATGAAAGCACCAGCTGATATGATTATGATTGACAGATTCTCACCTGCTGACATCATCCACTGGTCTCTGCTGACTCAGGACGACTTTACCGAAGTTAGGATCATGACTACAAACAACAGGAGTATTTTAGAGGACCTGACATATCACATGTGTGTGTGTGTGTGTGTGTGTGTGTGTCGTACTCAACGGGTTCGTCCTCTTCAGCGTTTCGTCTGATCCAGCTGTTGTCTTTGAGGACGGTTCTCCTCCCTCAAACATGTTGACACAACATCATCACACATGTACATGTACACACACACCTATACATGTTCTTGACAGGTTTCATGAGATTCAAATAAACGAGAAACTCTTACCAGATTTGGTCTGTGTGCTCATGATGTGTTACAGTCGGTGAAGTTCTGTGAAATCAAGATTCACCGTCATGAATCAACACCGTCTGTCGCTCTGAAGCTCAACAACAATAATCCCTTTCATTTGATTCCACTGTTTTCACACATTGTATTTATAATTCATTCATGTTTGTTTGCGTGTGAGTGTAAGTTGCGCTGCAGGCGTGTTGCCAGGCATATTTGTGGCAGGTGCCAAGTGTGTGTGTTTTGTTCTCGTATCTCCAGCAGTTTTCCCTGGTTCTCAGGGTGTGAGCTGAAGTTACCCGTCCTGATCAACCAGCAGACGCCCATTCAGAAACAATCACTACACACCCTGCTGATTACAGCTGCTCGTTACCACCGTTCCTTATACTTTTTAATGCACATTATATACATACATATACTGCTCATGTGTGAGAAGTTTGTGCGATTTTTCATGAGGCAAAAGTATGGAAGCCCATTTCTGCCACATAAGAAAAAACATCATGCTTTTGTGAATTATAATTATGACATAAAAAGGCAAGATTATTACATAGTAAGTCATAAATCACCCTTTAAAAAGTCATAATTATGACATTAAAAGTAAAAAATGACATTAAAAGTTGAAATTCTGGCTTACAAAAACTCATAATCATCACAAAGTGATTATGACTTTGCATAAACTGCATAAACAGTCAAAATTATGACAAAAAGTCACATTATGATGTCGTAATTATGAGACAAAAAGTTTAAATTATGACTTAAAAAAGTTGATTTTGACATAAAAGTCTCAATTATGATATAGTAAGCCATAATTATGTCATAAAATCATAATCAAGTCATAATTAGAATGATTAGCATGATCAAAGCATGATTTTGTTTCTTATGTTGCAGAAATGAGCTTCCATACAAAAGACATGATGGATATGAAATTTAGGCATCAAGCTTTATCTGCTGTCATTTAATACTTTCATATATAAATGATTTAAGTTTAAACTAAATTAATGTTGCAGTATAAGTGTTTGACTGACCTGTGTGTGACGGCCGGCCGCTGACGTGTGTGTGTGAGTGTGTGTGAGTGTGTGTGTTAATATGCTGTCACACCCTGTTCTTCTGTCAGAGCCAATGAGGACTTTGATCGCATCACCTCCAACACACAGCAAACCTGTACGGTGAGTTTCAGCTGCCGCTTCAGCAGCTTCACACAAACACACTTTATAGTCTATTATTGAGTTAGCTGTGATAGTTCAGAAACACAGACTAAAGACTCAAACTCTTTCATTCTTATTCTACTTTGATCACATCATCATACTGCCACTGAACTTGTGTTGTTGTTCACCTGTTCCTTCTCCATTGTGATAAAAAAAAACATGTCAAGTCCAGGCATGTTTTTATTGACAGGGCGTGTGAATCAGATGAATGTGTCATACATTCTTTGTCTTTTATCAGATGAGTTTTCACTCCCTCTCAACATCTGGATGTGACTGAAGACAAAGAGAAACAAATCCGCAGATCTTCATGTAACATCACTCTTCTTCTCTGTTTTATGTCACAATAAACAAATCAGCTCTAAAACCTGCCGAACTCATGTTCTACACTTAAACATATATTTACAACTGAGGGACAAAATGTAACGATTATTAGAAACATATGGTGACCGAGAGAGCGCAATGCACTGCAACTGAAGAAAACACATGCAAATATAAAAAACACAAGCAAATTTGGTCGCGTTGTTAGTATTTGTGCCGTGTTTCTGTATTTGGTCGTTAGTATTTGTGGCGTGTTTCTGTATTTGGTCGTTAGTATTTGTGCCGTGTTTATGTATTTGGTCGTTAGTATTTGTGCCGTGTTTCTGTATTTGGTCGCGTTGTTAGTATTTGTGCCGTGTTTCTGTATTTGGTCGTTAGTATTTGTGGCGTGTTTCTGTATTTGGTCGTTAGTATTTGTGGCGTGTTTATGTATTTGGTCGTTAGTATTTGTGGCGTGTTTCTGTATTTGGTCGTTAGTATTTGTGGCGTGTTTCTGTATTTGGTCGTTAGTATTTGTGGCGTGTTTCTGTATTTGGTCGTTAGTATTTGTGGCGTGTTTCTGTATTTGGTCGTTAGTATTTGTGGCGTGTTTCTGTATTTGGTCGTTAGTATTTGTGGCGTGTTTCTGTATTTGGTCGTTAGTATTTGCGCCGTGTTTATGTATTTGGTCGCGTTGTTAGTATTTGTGCCGTGTTTCTGTATTTGGTCGTTAGTATTTGTGGCGTGTTTCTGTATTTGGTCGTTAGTATTTGTGCCGTGTTTATGTATTTGGTCGTTAGTATTTGTGCCGTGTTTCTGTATTTGGTCGTTAGTATTTGTGCCGTGTTTCTGTATTTGGTCGTTAGTATTTGAGGCGTGTTTATGTATTTGGTCGTTAGTATTTGTGCCGTGTTTCTGTATTTGGTCGTTAGTATTTGTGCCGTGTTTCTGTATTTGGTCGTTAGTATTTGAGGCGTGTTTATGTATTTGGTCGTTAGTATTTGTGCCGTGTTTCTGTATTTGGTCGTTAGTATTTGTGGCGTGTTTCTGTATTTGGTCGTTAGTATTTGTGCCGTGTTTCTGTATTTGGTCGTTAGTATTTGAGGCGTGTTTATGTATTTGGTCGTTAGTATTTGTGGCGTGTTTCTGTATTTGGTCGTTAGTATTTGTGCCGTGTTTCTGTATTTGGTCGTTAGTATTTGTGCCGTGTTTCTGTATTTGGTCGTTAGTATTTGAGGCGTGTTTATGTATTTGGTCGTTAGTATTTGTGGCGTGTTTCTGTATTTGGTCGTTAGTATTTGTGCCGTGTTTCTGTATTTGGTCGTTAGTATTTGAGCCATGTTTCTGTATTTGGTCGTTAGTATTTGAGGCGTGTTTATGTATTTGGTCGTTAGTATTTGCGGCGTGTTTCTGTATTTGGTCGTTAGTATTTGTGCCGTGTTTCTGTATTTGGTCGCGTTGTTAGTATTTGCGGCGTGTTTCTGTATTTGGTCGTTAGTATTTGCGGCGTGTTTATGTATTTGGTCGCGCTGTTAGTATTTGTGCCGTGTTTCTGTATTTGGTCACGTTGTTAGTATTTGCGGCGTGTTTATGTATTTGGTCGTTGGTATTTGTGCCGTGTTTCTGTATTTGGTCGTTAATATTTGCGGCGTGTTTCTGTATTTGGTCGTTAGTATTTGCGGCGTGTTTCTGTATTTGGTCGTTAGTATTTGCGGCGTGTTTATGTATTTGGTCGCGCTGTTAGTATTTGCGGCGTGTTTATGTATTTGGTCGTTGGTATTTGTGCCGTGTTTCTGTATTTGGTCGTTAATATTTGCGGCGTGTTTCTGTATTTGGTCGTTAGTATTCGCAGCGTGTTTCTGTATTTGGTCACGTTGTTAGTATTTGCGGCGTGTTTATGTATTTGGTCGTTGGTATTTGTGCCGTGTTTCTGTATTTGGTCGTTAATATTTGCGGCGTGTTTCTGTATTTGGTCGTTAGTATTTGCGGCGTGTTTCTGTATTTGGTCGTTAGTATTTGCGGCGTGTTTATGTATTTGGTCGCGCTGTTAGTATTTGCGGCGTGTTTCTGTATTTGGTCACGTTGTTAGTATTTGTGGCGTGTTTATGTATTTGGTCATTGGTATTTGTGCCGTGTTTCTGTATTTGGTCGTTAGTATTTGCGGCGTGTTTCTGTATTTGGTCGTTAGTAGTTGCGGCGTGTTTCTGTATTTGGTCGTTAGTATTTGCGGCATGTTTATGTATTTGGTCACGCTGTTAGTATTTGTGCCGTGTTTCTGTATTTGGTCACGTTGTTAGTATTTGCGGCGTGTTTATGTATTTGGTCGTTAGTATTTGAGGCGTGTTTCTGTATTTGGTTGTTAGTATTTGTGGCGTGTTTCTGTATTTGGTCGCGCTGTTAGTATTTGTGCCGTGTTTCTGTATTTGGTCACGTTGTTAGTATTTGCGGCGTGTTTATGTATTTGGTCGTTAGTATTTGCGGCGTGTTTATGTATTTGGTCGTTAGTATTTGTGCCGTGTTTCTGTATTTGGTCGTTAGTATTTGCGGCGTGTTTATGTATTTGGTCGCGCTGTTAGTATTTGTGCCGTGTTTCTGTATTTGGTCACGTTGTTAGTATTTGCGGCGTGTTTATGTATTTGGTCGTTAGTATTTGTGCCGTGTTTCTGTATTTGGTCGTTAGTATTTGTGCCGTGTTTATGTATTTGGTTGTTAGTATTTGCGGCGTGTTTATGTATTTGGTCGTTAGTATTTGAGGCGTGTTTCTGTATTTGGTCGTTAGTATTTGCGGAGTGTTTATGTATTTGGTCGTTAGTATTTGCGGCGTGTTTCTGTATTTGGTCGTTAGTATTTGGGGCGTGTTTCTGTATTTGGTCGTTAGTATTTGAGGCGTGTTTCTGTATTTGGTCGTTAGTATTTGCGGCATGTTTCTGTATTTGGTCGTTAGTATTCGCGGCGTGTTTATGTATTTGGTCGTTAGTATTTGCGGCGTGTTTCTGTATTTGGTCGTTAGTATTTGTGCCGTGTTTCTGTATTTGGTCGCGTTGTTAGTATTTGCGGCGTGTTTCTGTATTTGGTCGTTAGTATTTGCGGCGTGTTTATGTATTTGGTCGCGCTGTTAGTATTTGTGCCGTGTTTCTGTATTTGGTCGTTAGTATTTGTGCCGTGTTTCTGTATTTGGTCGCGTTGTTAGTATTTGCGGCGTGTTTCTGTATTTGGTCGTTAGTATTTGCGGCGTGTTTATGTATTTGGTCGCGCTGTTAGTATTTGTGCCGTGTTTCTGTATTTGGTCACGTTGTTAGTATTTGCGGCGTGTTTATGTATTTGGTCGCGCTGTTAGTATTTGTGCCGTGTTTCTGTATTTGGTCACGTTGTTAGTATTTGCGGCGTGTTTATGTATTTGGTCGTTGGTATTTGTGCCGTGTTTCTGTATTTGGTCGTTAATATTTGCGGCGTGTTTCTGTATTTGGTCGTTAGTATTTGCGGCGTGTTTCTGTATTTGGTCGTTAGTATTTGCGGCGTGTTTATGTATTTGGTCGCGCTGTTAGTATTTGCGGCGTGTTTCTGTATTTGGTCACGTTGTTAGTATTTGTGGCGTGTTTATGTATTTGGTCATTGGTATTTGTGCCGTGTTTCTGTATTTGGTCGTTAGTATTTGCGGCGTGTTTCTGTATTTGGTCGTTAGTAGTTGCGGCGTGTTTCTGTATTTGGTCGTTAGTATTTGCGGCATGTTTATGTATTTGGTCACGCTGTTAGTATTTGTGCCGTGTTTCTGTATTTGGTCACGTTGTTAGTATTTGCGGCGTGTTTATGTATTTGGTCGTTAGTATTTGAGGCGTGTTTCTGTATTTGGTTGTTAGTATTTGTGGCGTGTTTCTGTATTTGGTCGCGCTGTTAGTATTTGTGCCGTGTTTCTGTATTTGGTCACGTTGTTAGTATTTGCGGCGTGTTTATGTATTTGGTCGTTAGTATTTGCGGCGTGTTTATGTATTTGGTCGTTAGTATTTGTGCCGTGTTTCTGTATTTGGTCGTTAGTATTTGCGGCGTGTTTATGTATTTGGTCGCGCTGTTAGTATTTGTGCCGTGTTTCTGTATTTGGTCACGTTGTTAGTATTTGCGGCGTGTTTATGTATTTGGTCGTTAGTATTTGTGCCGTGTTTCTGTATTTGGTCGTTAGTATTTGTGCCGTGTTTATGTATTTGGTTGTTAGTATTTGCGGCGTGTTTATGTATTTGGTCGTTAGTATTTGAGGCGTGTTTCTGTATTTGGTCGTTAGTATTTGCGGAGTGTTTATGTATTTGGTCGTTAGTATTTGCGGCGTGTTTCTGTATTTGGTCGTTAGTATTTGGGGCGTGTTTCTGTATTTGGTCGTTAGTATTTGAGGCGTGTTTCTGTATTTGGTCGTTAGTATTTGCGGCATGTTTCTGTATTTGGTCGTTAGTATTCGCGGCGTGTTTATGTATTTGGTCGTTAGTATTTGCGCCGTGTTTATGTATTTGGTCGTTAGTATTTGAGGCATGTTTCTGTATTTGGTCGTTAGTATTTGCGCCGTGTTTATGTATTTGGTCGTTAGTATTTGCGGCATGTTTCTGTATTTGGTCGTTAGTATTTGCGCCGTGTTTATGTATTTGGTCGTTAGTATTCGCAGCATGTTTCTGTATTTGGTCGTTAGTATTTGCGCCGTGTTTCTGTATTTGGTCGTTAGTATTTGCGCCGTGTTTATGTATTTGGTCGTTAGTATTTGCGGCATGTTTCTGTATTTGGTCGTTAGTATTTGCGCCGTGTTTATGTATTTGGTCGTTAGTATTCGCGGTGTGTTTCTGTATTTGGTCGTTAGTATTCGCGGCGTGTTTCTGTATTTGGTCGTTAGTATTTGCGCCGTGTTTATGTATTTGGTCGTTAGTATTTGCGGCATGTTTCTGTATTTGGTCGTTAGTGTTTGCGCCGTGTTTATGTATTTGGTCGTTAGTATTCGCGGCGTGTTTCTGTATTTGGTCGCGTTGTTAGTATTTGCGGCATGTTTCTGTATTTGGTCGTTAGTATTTGCGGCATGTTTCTGTATTTGGTCGTTAGTATTTGCGGCATGTTTCTGTATTTGGTCGTTAGTATTTGTGGTGTATTTATGTATTTGGTCGCGTTGTGAGTATTTGCATTAGTATTAGTATTTGAGTATTAGTTCACCCAAAAATGAAAATTCTGTCATCATTTACTCACCCTTATGTTGTTCCAGACCAGTATGACGTTCTTTTTTCTGTTGAACTAAAAAGAAGATATTTTGAAGAATGTTGGTAATGAGACAGTTGACGGTAAACATTGACTTCCAATATTATTTTTTCTTACTATGGAAGTCAACGGCTACCGTCAACTGTCTCATTACCAACATTCTTTAAAATATCTTCTTTTTAGTTCAGCAGAAAAAATAAACTCATACATGATGACAGAATTTTCATTTTTGGGTAAACTATCCCTTTAATTTACCCTGATTTCAACACTTTTAGCATTAGAAAAAGATATTTAAAATTTTTTAACTATAATCTTTTAAACCAGAATGATTGTTTTAAACATCTAAACATTTTTCTTTGAATCGCATACTATTCCTGCCATAGAAAGATAAGGTATTTGATGTGCAGTATGTGACTGTGCGAGAAGCGCCCTCTACCGGCAGCATTGGGAACTACACTCATTCGACTCTACCCAGAATGCACCTCTCGCGTCTAAGCACAACACATCGCCATTTTCCGCGAACGGGCGCTTCTCCGTGGAGTAACTAGGTCACAAGATACACAGAAAAACACTCGAAGTGATCTTTACCAAAGTCACCGATTTCAGCGCGTCGATCTCTCCGCTGCCATCGCATCGACCGAGAGCCAATGATCGTGTTCGGTCGGGCCGCTCGGGTGAAGTATTGGAGCGCGGGCCCGGGCTGATGCGACACCGACCCTCTCGCTCACCGAATCAACACTAGCAGCAACACGACACAGGTACATCAACAACATCAAATACTTATTATAATGTCTCTCTGTAGGGCTGGGCATTGACACGATTCGATTTCGATCAGCGATTTGATTCAGTATCGGTTTATTTAAATATATATATCCGGTACAGTACAAGGGAAAAAACATCTCCGAACTAAAGCTGTAAACTGTGCAGGAACCCTCTCAGTTTATAATATTACAGGTTACAATTGACAACTGATTTGCATTTAAGCTTTTATAATAATAATAATAGTAACAAGTGTTATAATAATAACTTTTTAATGTTATAATTGTTTATACTTCAATTCTAAACATTTAAATGGTGGCAGTTATGACTTTTTTCATGACTGATTTATTCAAACATACGTTTAAAAATAGGTGAAATATAATGAATCTAGTGTATATTTATAAAAACGCTCCTCTAGGGTTATTTTTCTATCGAGTTTATGGTCACTGAATGTCTTTTCTGAGGTAAATGTGATGTGACTGTTTTATTGATGTCTTTCTGCGGTTGAAACAGTGATTGATGGATTATATGAGACATGATTCATTTCAGTAAGTTGTTCTGAATCTTCTGATGTTCATTCATGTTTAGAGACACAAAAACACTCAATTTAGTGATGAAACTGACTTTGTTTCACATCAAAACTGTGTAAGCTTATTGTGATTGTTGAATAGAAGGAGTTACAAATATACGTTTATTGAAGTTTTATTGAGGGGAGTGATTCATGACAGCACCTTTATAGTGTTAGTTCACCCCAAAAATGTAAATTTCTGACATTAATTACTCCCCCTCATGTCGTTCCACACCCGTAAGACCTTCATTCATCTTCAGAACACAAATTAAGATATTTTTGATGAAATCCGAGAGGTTTATAGACAGCAATATAATCAACACTTTCAAGGTCCAGAAAGGTACTAAAGACATGGTTAAAACAGTCATGTGACTGCTTCCCACAGGTTTGAAATATACTTGCGGAGGTAGCCGGGTGAAAAATCCTCCTATTACCCATGGCACAAAAATGGTCTACGACATGTGACAAACAAATAATGTGTGATTTTTAACAGTATTTTTATTTATTGAAATTAATACTAATTACATAGCATACTACATTATTAATTATGCAAAATTACAGCATTTAAATGGTTCTCCTTTTCCTATGTTCTCCTTGCTATTTCATATAGTGTCTCTTTCAGTGAATGGGACAGATTTTACTAGTAGAATTTATATAATGAATAATATACGTGTCAAATAATGTTCTTAGTCTTTTCTTCCTGTGGGGGAGACTACAATAATTTACTATGAATTAAATGGACATTAAATACAATTTGTGTAACCAAAATACCAATATTGCCCAGAGGAAAAAAAATGTAGCGTGTGACTTTTAATTATAAACAAGCCTGAAATACAGCGGGACTCTTATTTTGAAATGGCACAATTGCGGGCTGATTCTTACAACCGTCTAAAACATATTATATAAAGGCCATAGAGTAGACATTGTCATAATTCATCACCTTGTTGTGCATAAATCTGCGCTTTTCATTGATTGAGAATCCTTTTGAAGCAGTCTGAAGCGAGCCTGTAGAACGCGCAACAGCGCCGCCTTGTGACTTTGCAACCACAGACTGTAAAAAAATGTTTGCAACATGCAAATATCCACCGCGTCTCTGCAACGCACTTGGGAACGTCAGCAGGAGTACACAGTTCTACATAACGTGCAGGGCGAGGGGAGATTTTCCACTAGTTAATCGATGGTTTCATTATCTTGGGCGGATACAAAAGTATGAGAGGATAAAAATAATAAAAGCATAAATGTGTCTCCAAATATACTTGGGCGGCCGTTAATGTACCTGGGCGGCCCGTCCAAGTAAAGTCTATGTGTGGGAAGCACTGCATGTGACTGCAGTGGTTCAACCTTAATGTTATGAAGAGACGAGAATACTTTTTGTGCGCAAAAATAACCACTTTATTCAACAATCTCTTCCCTGTCATTATCTTACGCAGGGGACGCAGTAACACGGTGAAGCTTGTGTGTTTACGTCCGAATGCCGGCTCAGTATTGGTTTGTTTTTGCGCACAAAAAGTATTCTCGTCTCTTCATAACATTAAGGTTGAACCACTGCAGTCACATGACTGTTTTAACCATGTCTTTAGTACCTTTCTGGACCTTGAAAGTGTTGCTGTCTATAGATACCTCTCAGATTTCATCAAAAATATCTTCATTTGTGTTCTGAAGATGAACGGATGTCTTACGGGTGTGGAACGACATGAGGGGGAGGAATTAATGACAGACATTTAATTTTTTTGGCGAACTAACCTTTTAATGGAAGGCATAAGAGAGTCAGACCAGCTGATGGAATAATGACAGAATCTCTGTATGTTGTTTTCAGCTGAGGTGTTTGTCCAGCAGGCAGATGCAGATTTACTCTTGATTAGTATTAATATCTGTACAGTGTTTTTCTCACGCATAGCTGGAGCTTGATTCACTGGTGATGGTGTCAGGTTGGGTGTGACACACACACACACACACACACACACACAGTTGATTTCTGTTTAGTTCATTCATGCTTAGATGTGTTTGTGGCAAACGCTTGTTAATCCATCATGTGTGGTTAGATGAACTCAGAAGATCACAGCGGATCTTGTTAATCACAGTTAATTATGGAGTAAAAATTCCTTGATGAAAATGAAAAAACTGGAAGAATCTGCTCAGACGTACAGCTGCGTACAAGTAAACATTCTGATGTTGTTTATTATCCTTATGTTGTAATCTTTACGAGCACAAGCTGTAACATGACGTTAACTAACCACATAACGTGCTATAGACCTATTTGTGTTTGCAAACAACGATGACGTTTTTTTTGTTGGTGGAGCCTATCTGGGGCAGGAAAAGGGAGCTCTGCAGAAGCAGTCTGTGGAATAAAACGATAAAAAAAGTTAATTTTGAGTTTGTCTCACAATTCTAAATTTTTATCTCGCAAATCTAATCTAGTATGCAGCGTGTAGAACTTCATTCTGAACATAACCACTGTTCATGTGTTTCTCCAGGATGAAAAGAGGCCAGAAGAGAGGCGATCAAGCGGAGGAGGGAGGCGGGTCGGTGTCGGGGCCAGGTCCGGGTCCTGGGGCCCCTGAGGCTTGCAAGAGGCTCCGGCAGGGCGATTCAGAGGACGAGGACGGGCAGGTGGACTGGCGGCAGCTGCCAGAGGAGATCCTGCTGCAGATCTTCCAGTACCTGCCACTGCTGGACCGGGCCTTCGCCTCGCAGGTGTGCCGCGGCTGGAACCAGGCCTTCCACATGCCGGAGCTCTGGAGGTGCTTCGAGTTCGAGCTCAACCAGCCGGCCAGCTCCTACCTGAAGGCCACGCACCCCGACCTCATCAAACAGATCATCAAACGCCACTCCAACCACCTGCAGTACGTCAGCTTCAAGGTGAGAGCGGGAGTCGCTCCCTGAAGATGATGTCAGTGCTGATGTGTGTCCTCGTCCTTCACGTGTGTGTGTGTGTGTTCAGGTGGACAGCAGCACTGAATCTGCAGAAGCAGCGTGTGACATCCTCTCTCAGCTGGTTAACTGCTCTCTGAAGACCCTCGGGCTCATTTCCACCGCAAGACCCTCCTTCATGGAGCTGCCCAAAGTCAGTCACACACTCACACACACACTCTGTTTTCTATCTCTGTTTCAGCCTCATAATCATCTCTTGTTTTTCTCTCTCTGTCTCCTCAGTCCCATTTCATCTCGGCGTTGACGGTGGTGTTCGTGAACTCCAAATCTCTGTCCTCCCTGAAGATTGATGACACTCCAGTGGACGATCCGTCACTCAAAGTGCTGGTGGCCAATAACAGCGACACGCTGAAGCTGCTGAAGATGAGCAGCTGTCCACACGTGTCTCCCGCAGGTGAGCGTCAGATCAGCAACCTTCACATGTTTGGGAAATGTCCCGCCCCTTACCATAACCGCCAGTTTCAACACACTACCAACTAACTCAACCAGGCCCCGCCCCTTTATTCTGCATATGAATAATTTAAATGAGGAATATTGTGAAGAGCAGAGTTCAGAAACACTGACGCTGATATAGAGAAGAACTCCCGAACAGCAACATTAAACACACTAAAGACAGATCGGTCCTGTTTTAAACTAGTCACACTACCTGATCACGTGTTCTCTGTGCAGGTATCCTGTGCGTGGCGGATCAGTGTCACGGTCTGCGCGAGCTGGCGTTAAACTACCACCTGTTGAGCGACGAGCTGCTGCTGGCGCTGTCGTCCGAGCGGCACGTTCACCTGGAGCACCTGCGCATCGACGTGGTGAGCGAGAACCCGGGACAGCAGTTCCACTCCATCAAGAAGAGCAGCTGGGACGCCATGGTGCGCCACTCGCCCAAGTTCAACCTGGTCATGTACTTCTTCCTGTACGAGGATGAGTTCGGGCCCTTCTTCCGCGACGAGGTGCCCGTCACGCACCTGTACTTCGGCCGCTCGGTCAGTAAGGAGGTCCTGGGCCGCGTGGGGCTGACGTGCCCGCGACTGGTGGAGCTGGTGGTGTGTGCCAACGGCCTGCGACCCCTGGACGAGGAGCTGATCCGCATTGCCGATCGCTGCAAGCAGCTGTCGGCCATCGGCCTGGGCGAGTGCGAAGTTTCCTGCAGCGCCTTCGTGGAGTTTGTGAAGATGTGCGGCGGCCGGCTCTCGCAGCTGTCCATCATGGAGGAGGTTCTGATGCCGGACAACAAGTACGGACTGGACGACATCCACTGGGAAGTGTCCAAACACCTGGGCCGCGTCTGGTTCCCCGACATGATGCCCACCTGGTAGACCGGAGTGACAGTTATGCCCCATGATCCCCTCTCACAGAAGATGTTTTTGTGGATTTTCTAGTTTTGGAACTGAAGCGTTTGCAGAAGCTCTGCCTGTGTCTGGATCCGGGATACTCTCACTCAACATGTTTGTCTGTAAATGTACGTGTGGTTTTGACTCTGTGTCAGTTCATGGTGGATGAAGGCGAGACGAGTGACATCAGAGCGATCCGTGATCCTCAAGCACCTTTACCAGATGAACTTTCAGCTTGCCGGTTCTGATCATGTGTTTTGCTTCCTCGATGGTGGATATGACACACTGCTGACCGTTCAATGATGAAGACGTTTAATCTGAATCTAGTGTTTGACATGCTCATTTCATCAAGGGTTGATCAGTCCAGTTTTTCAGGAAGAAGTCTGACATTTCCTGATTTTAGTGTTCTGCTGCAGCTCTTGTGTTTTGTAGTTTTTATCGCAGGCGCTGGAGGAGTTCAGCGTCAGACGGACGGATGTGATCGCGTCGCTCATCGGTTAGCGCAGCTTCATTAGTTCTTAAGCAATACTTACAGAAACACTTGAGCTGACGCGGACACAGATTCAGATAATTTCCTCCTGCACTTTATATAGAAATGTATTTTAGAAATGTACATATAAGATTATCGGTTGTCAATATTTCTCCTGATGATGATTAATATTATATTATTTTCTTTGCATTAAATGAATAGTGATATAAGCTTGTCATGTTGTTCTTTCAAGCGTTTAATTGCGTTATGGTTTTTATGTGAATGAATACATAGAACTTTATCCATAAAAGAGACAAACCAATGTGGTGTAAATGTTTTTGTTGTTTTGGAATAAATTTGTGAACGTAGAGAAGCGCTTCAGTTTGTGTTATTGGCAGTGACGTTTTATTGACACGTTTCACATTAGAGATGTAAAAGCGTGTTTAAATATTCTCATAGTATTCTGTTCATATATATATATAGTCACTGAAGTCATTAAGAGTCCAATAAAAGCTCATTCAGTGATCAGGGCTGTGATTGGTTCATTCACTGCAGAGCTCCACCTCTCTGGGCTGAGTGGGTGGAGTTATCTAGCTCCACCCATTTCAGACAGGGGGTGCGAAATTAATAATATACACCATATCCAGCTCCACATATAAACAGTTCATAGTGATTCCTGACTATAAGTACATTCGTTGTCTTCAAATTAATTAGGCACGTAAACATATGAAATCATATTCTGCAATGGTGATTAAATGGAAAAACATGGAATTTTGTGTCATTCCAGCTGAGAGGGAAAGTTCAGCGCTCGACTGTCCCAGTTGTGTCAGAAAGAAGGAAAGCTGGAGATCAGGTGGTTTTTCACAGTAGTTTGCATTTAACCAACTAGAAAACTAGGCTACAAAGAAGAAGCACTTCTTCAGACGCAGAAGCAGATGTGATGACAGACGTCACGGTGATGATGTGGATTTACAGCACATATTCAGATCGGATTCTTGTGCAAACTTAGGTTAGTTATAAAGACTAATTCAAGTACATGGATGACTTTACAAGCACTGCGATCTACTGTTTGTGCTACAGGAAACACTTTATTATTGTAACTGAACATTAAACTTTTCATTGTACCTTTATCATGTTTTTATGTTTATGCTTTTCACTGTACAGTGTTTTGTTGACTCGTGACTGTGTTCAGATATCAGCTTTTTTTATATATAAGTAATGAAAAAATAAGTAAAAGAAGTAATGAAAAAATAAGTGTTGAACTTCTGATCAGGTGTGGTGATGTTGTGTGTGTGTGTGTGTGTGTGTGTGTGTGTGTGTGTTCACTGTGATGCTGGTTGAGGCTCAAGCATATATTTATGCCCTGGAGTTACCAAAGAAACACCCCATCACACACACACACACACACACACTTCCTGTTTCTGCCTGTAGAGTCGCCATAGTAACTGAGAGCATGACTGGCTCCACGCCTGAGGAAGAGCAGAAGCTCAGAGGATTCATGATGAAGAGCAGTAACAGCTTAGAGTATAGTTTTACAAGTCATGTAATTTCTTCTTTCAGACTGATTGTAACTTCTGTGGTCTAATACTAGCTCTAAAGCCTTAACATCATGTGTTTCTGAAGACGGTGATTTACAGCAGCAAATGCTTCATGAAACAAGGACAGATTATAAAGACAAACGTTTAGGATGGAGCAGAAAACTGACTGTTAGGATGAAGATCTCAAAGCAGCAAAAACACAGTTCTGATTTCAGGACGGTTTTAAAATTCTGCTGAGCCACTGATGGATGGATTAATTATGATTAATTATGACATGAAATTATGAGATTAAAAGATGTCATACTAAATCAAAATTAAGAGATTAAAAAATTGAAATGAACAAAAAATAAATGGAGACAAAGTCGAAAATTATGACTTTCTATGTAGGCTAATAGTTGACAAAAAGTAAAAATGTTGAGATAAAGTCGAAATTATGGCACACTAGGTCAAATTTTTAACATTGTCATAATTATGATTTACAAAAGCATGATTTTTTTCTTTTATGTGGCAGAAATTGGTTTCCATTTGTGTTATGAGATTATATAAAGGTACTGTTAAAGAGCATTATAAGACAAAAAAAAAAAAAAAAAAACATTTTTGTCTGACATCGATGCAAAAGCAAGGGCTCCTTCCATTTTTATTATATATATATATATATATTAGCTGCTTGAATGTGCAGACCGTATCAGTTTATATGAGATCTGTATTTTTATGAGCTATAGAATATTTCTGAGCTTGATGTGATCATGTGGCTCAGTCAGTGATGTCAGGATGGATTTGATCTATCATTCAGGACCATAAACAAAATAATGTTCAGCCAGCGATCCTACTATTATTCTCAGAGATTGTCAGTATATTGCCCTCCTGCAGCATTTATTCTGTAAGAAAATGCACGGATCCTTAGGAAAATCGCAGAAGCTCTTACGTCATCGGATGGTCAACCAGCATGCGGAGCGACGCGGACCTGCCATTGGCCGACTGACCAGAGAACGGCTTTTCTCTGGTCAGATTAGGAAACTTAGCGCTGTGGGCTCGAAGGCGCGCCCTTCTTCGGCCATCTTGGCTCAAACAGCCCGAGGAGCGTCAACGGAAACATCCGGGTTATCCAGCGTACTTCGGCGGCCATTGCGGCTCTTCATCCCGCAGCTTCATAACCTTGAGAGGGCGGAGCGTCTGCGAGCTGAACTGGAGTAGCAGCGGAGCGGGAGGAGAGACACCGAGCAACGAAGAGCTGCAGAAAACCGTTACACGGGCAGCGCTGCTTTACCTCACGCGCATCGAGCCGCTTTAACGGAGGATCAGGGCGTGTACCGGTGCGTCTAACGGACAATCATGAGCGCCGTTGGACGGGAACCGAAGCGGCAGCGGCTTTGAGCGCGTTTTCATCGTAGCAATCGCTCGTGCCGTTTTTTTTTTTTTTTTTTTTTTTTTTTCGCGGCCGCTCGCGTCATACTGACATTTATTATTTGAAGCGGCAGATTCCCGGAGCGTTGCGACCTGAATCCCGGAGCGTTGATTTTCCCTGACATCATCATCACCATCATCGTCGTCCGTCGTCCTGTGTGAACGGGCATCTTCGGTGGTCGTCGACGGGAATCCGGGGGATTTACAGCAGGATCCGGGGGTGAAAATCATCCGCCGCTCGGATTCTGACATTCGCGGCGCGTTTCTGTGGGAAATCGGATCTTTTTAAAGGATCTGTCGGCGGGACTATGGCTGACGACGACGTGCTGTTTGAGGATGTGTACGAGCTCTGTGAGGTGATCGGAAAGTGAGTAATCGATTCTAATCAATCATTTGAATGCTGATCGGCTCCGGTGTGAGGCGTTTTCCTCCGGCTCTCTTTGTTTCGTGTGTTGACATTTTATTGCTCTTAGGTTCAGCTGACCGTGTGTGTGTGTGTGTGTGTGTGTGTGTGTGTGTGTGTGTGAGACACTAATATTCATTGATCAGTAACTCTTCATACTCTCTGTTATTATATGACTGTAATGTCAGTCTCATCAGTGCTTGTCTTGTGAAGGTAAAACGTAATTTTTGTCTTTCCCATTGTGCAGATTTATTCTAATATTTAAACGATATCTTCATTGATTATTAGTATTAATCTGGCTGTGAGATGATGGGCCTGTGTGTGTGTGTGTGTGTGTGTGTGTGTGTGATTGCACTACTGTTTATTGGTTGAACTTGAGATATTAAAGTTGGTTTGTAGATTTCAGGTCATTATTTCATTCAGACTTGTGTTGAATGAACATCTGCATCATCTGAACATCCTCTGAGACTCTGGATCTTAAAAATAAAGGTCCCAAAAGGTTGTTTTTCCACAGTGATGCCATAGAAGAACCATCTTCGGTTCCTCAAAGAAACTTTCAGTGATCGGCTCTTAAAAGAACCATTTTAATAATCTAAAGAAAGACTATAAAGACCTTTTTTTGACTATAAAGACCCTTTAGAGTCCATGGATGTTAAAGGTTCTTCATGAAACCATCAATGACAGTCAGTCAGACGGGTCAGTGCTTCTGTCCCTGCAGAAGAGAAGCTGTTGTCTCCTTCAGTACAGGTGGATCTGGTCCGAATGAAGTGTGTGGTTAGTCTTCACCACGGTTTACCAGTGTAATTTACCATCACTGCTGTCTGTCAGTGTCACTGCACTGCTCTATAACACTATTTACATCTTTCACTCTGTTTTCACTCTGGAGTAAATGTGTTTCTCACGTTCTTCTGTCCACAAACCAGTCAGTTATATTTCACATAAACACACTGAAGCCTGTTTTAAGGAATATTAAAGGGTTAGTTCACCCAAAAAATGTAAATGTCTGTCATTAATTACTCACCCTCATGTCGTTCCACACCTTCGTTCATCTTCAGAACACAAATGAAGATATTTTTGATGAAATCCGAGAGGTTTATAGACAGCAATATAATCGACACTTTCAAGGTCCAGAAAGGTACATGGTTAAAACAGTCATGTGACTGCAGTGGTTCAACCTTAATGTTTTGAAGAGACGAGAATACTTTTTGTGTGCAAAAACAAAACAATAATAACAACTTTATTCAACAATCTCTTCTGTGTCATTCTCACACGTTGTTTACGTCCAGCGCTTCCAGGTTCTCCGTCAGAACGCCGAGTCATTATTGGCCGGCTCCTGCGTCCGCATCGCACGCATGCGTCGTGCTGATCACATGATCAGCTTTGGCCAATACTGAGCCGGCATTCACGGCCTTCACTGTGTTACTGCGTCACCTGCGTAAGGATAATGACAGGGAAGAGAAGAGATTGTTGAATAAAGTGGTTATTTTTGTTTTGTTTTTGCGCACAAAAAGTATTCTGGTCTCTTCATAACATTAAGGTTGAACCACTGCAGTCACATGACTGTTTTAACGACGTCTTTAGTACCTTTCTGGACCTTGAAAGTGTTGATTATATTGCTGTTTATCGACGAGTCATAAACCTCTCAGATTTCATCAAAAATATCTTAATTTGTGTTCTGAAGATGAACGAAGGTCTTACGGGTGTGGCACTCTTCCCATAATGTTTAGCAGTAGGTCAGTCGGCGATCTTTTGTGGCTTTTCAAATGCATTTGACCACTTGACCGTTTACACTACGAAAGCAATCTGGATTTTGTCTGCCTCTGGAAGTGGTTGAAAGTGGACAAAGACCCTGTTTACACCTGTATTTAGCATTACCCACTTGTGATTCGATCGACCAAAATGCATCTTAATACCGGCTGTAAACAGAGCCCAAGAGTTTCTGACATCATTTCCACCTCCATATTCATCTTTACTGTAAATATTAAGGATTTATGAATACTGAATTACAGTAATGAGAAGTGAAACTCCTAGACATATTTTAACAGTCCTAATGTTCTTAAGAAAGCTTTGATTTCTTTATTATAAATAATAATGTTTTGATTTGGTGTAAATGACATTGTCTGTGTATTTATGAACAGATTCACTCATGTGAATGTAGGCTGAATTTTCCTTCAAAACTAACTTCTAAATGTTTTAGTAAGAACGCTTAAATCATCTATTAATGAATCTGGACAGAGCTGATGATGATGATGATGATGATGTCACAGAGGTGTGTGTTCTGTATGGTCTTTCTGTGTGTGTTTCTGGTCTTCAGTGACGCTTAGCCTGCTGGGATTGTGTCACATGCAAATAAAACCACAGCAAAAACACGGAGTTCAGCTGTAATGAACATACGGTCCAGATCTCGTCCCCGGGAGGTCACGGGGGCTCGCAGGACGTCCCACTGGGGTGATCAGATGATGAACTAGTTAGTGCTGCTGTGGTTAAACTGGTTCAGTGTTACTAGTGCTGACCACAGATGATCTGATTCAGTCGCAGCAGCAGAACTTGAGATTCGGATGGAAACTGTGAGACGCTCAATGTGATGCTGTCCATCTCAGGGTCCGACTGGATTCTGCTTCATCAACTGAACTTCACATGATCACCACAGATGGAGGTCGATCACGACAACACAAGAACTGAGGGACTTTTATGATTGGTTACAGTGGCGTGTTGGTTGGTTCATGACGTACAGGACAGGACAGAACCTGGCGTCAGCGTTCGGCCCATGATGCAGTGCAGGACTGAACAGACGTGATGGGTGCTGCTCTCAATTAATGTTGCTGATCATGTGATCAATGAGCTCTCTTTACAGGAAGTGATGGACTCCTGGAGGTTTCCTGAAGCCTGATTGGTGCAGGTCGATCTCTGTTGGGTTACAGTGTTTTTACCACAGTAAAGGGCTGTTCTGAGGTGATCATTGCTTTTATAGAGCAGCAGCAACTGATACTCACTAAATAAGGTGACGTTGATGGTTCATGAAGAGCCTTTAACATCAGTGGAATATTTCCATTGCAGAAAAAGCTTCTTTAGATGATTAAAATGTTCATTACTCTAAGAAAAAATGGTTCTTTTAAGAACTGATCTCTTCTTCTTTAGGGAAGCAAAATGGTTCTTCTCTAACATCACTGAGAAAATATAGTAAATCTTTCCTGTGCCCAGTAATATTAGTTATGAGTGTAACTGTGAGATTTGCATCACAGCGTCCGACTCTAGTCTGTGTCTCGTGTGTGTTTCAGTCAGAACAGAGTCTGTTTTCATGACCTCTGAACTTTACAGTGAGTCCATAGTAAATAAAGTACAATTAAATCTCTCATGATATATGAGCCCTTCGGCTAGTGTTTGATTTCACACACACTTCAGATCATAGGAACGTGTTCGATCGGTTCAGTGAAGTGCGGGTCAGTCCGTCTCAAATGGTTTCTTGACCATTTTTGATGTTCCTAACTTGCACTTTTTTATATTTTTATTATTTATTTTTTAACTTTGTTTACCCGCAGCAGTTGTCTTTGTGTCATCATGACATTTCAAGACTGAAAGCTTCTGCACATTCTTGTTCCTCAGATTTTGAACTCGAGTCCAAATGAAATAATCAAGATCCATTTTTAGTGTGAGTTTAGAATGGGACGGACTCAGATCTCAGCTGTAATGTTTTATGGGGGTCTCTGTCAGTGTGCAGGTTTAAGTCTTCTCTTGATTTTTATCTTTTGGAGTGTGAAAATGCAGTTGTTTAAATTCCCCTGACTTTAGGGTTGATGGTCTCTGGTGGAGCAGCAGATATGAATCGTCTGCGGCTGTAAAAATTGTGAGTTTGAGATTGTGCTAGTTACAAAGCTATGGCCAGTAAATTTGGGGGAAAAGCTTACTTTATTGATGCTTTTTGAGATGAACAGCATTACAAATAATAAAAATTAACAATAATTTTGATTATGATTGACATGCGACAGCTTTTCAGTACGGTCTGAAGCAGGGATCTAATATGTGATACGAGTAAACTGTGTTCATAAATGAAACGGAGTGAAAGCTTGCACCTGGAAACATTGTCTTGGATGAAGGAGGGCCTTCGAGTCATTCAGGCCATTTAAACTTGAATAATTGAAATAAATACCCCTGTAGAGTGTCTGACATGTGTGCTGACAGATCATGAACGATCTCTTCCTCTTTACTACTAGTTACAGCAGCAAATAAACATGAATGAAAATCAGAAGATTCAGAACAACTTACTGAAATGCTAGAAAAATAACTCTAGAGAGGATAAATATATGCACTAGATTATATATTCATTATATTTTTACTGAACCTGTTCTTCAATATTTAATGTATTGTATAATTATGACCATTTAAATGTTTATATTTCAAGAAAACGAATTGGAGTAGAAGCATAATAGTGTAATTATAAAATTAGTATTATAACTTATTATAAAAACTTCCTTGTGTGTAATTTAATGTAGTACCAACTGATTCCCTCTATAGTTTACAGCTTTAGTTGAGAGAGATTTGATGTCCTTGAGAAAGTTTGACATCTGATATATATCCAAAATAATCAAATCGAATCTATTTGAACCGGAACTGAATTGCAAGCTTGTGAATCGTGGAATTTGTATTAATACCCAAAAAACAAAACAAAAAAACAATAGTGTCATTATTCAGATCAATTCAGTTCAGTTCAGTAACTGTTAATGTTGCAATATTCATCAATTATAAAAACAATATTCAAACAATAGACAATATTCAGACATTATTATTCATCAAGAACTGAAAATTATGATCTTGTATCTCTTATATTTGTATAATTCTGTAAGTGTATTATTATAATTTCAGGAGACGGAAGGCCGAATCCCAGCTGTAGTTTGTGTTCACACTGGCTCAGTGTTTCAGTGCCGGATCATCATGTGATGCAGACGATCACTGATAAAGACACCGTGTGATTGGCTGCTCACAGTAATCGCTGTGGCCTCTTATTAATGATTCAGCACGTGAAAGCTGATACCACACCTCAAAAACCCTCTTTGGCTCATCCATATTTCATCGTGTCAGATTGAGCGACTCGTTATGATGGTTATAACGGACCATATTGAAAAGGTGAAGATTCTGCAGTACTGTTTTTACCATGGTAAATTATTTACATGTGAGAGTGAACACAACAGCTTACAGGTGTGGACTGACACGAGCGAATGATGACAAGAGTTTTATTTTTTGGCCTTGTTACTCTTATATATATATATATGTGTGTGTGTGAGAGATAATCATTGTCTGGAGTCTGTGGATTCTGCTGGATTGTGATGTAATGGCTCCTCAGCTCCGCGGTCAGTGGGTCATGTGACTTCAGATCTGAAATGTATTGTCCATAAATAAACCGCTGAAAGTTGAAACCAGCGCTCCAGTGTTGCCTGTGCTGAATTTCAGCGTTTCATCCACTGGGATGTTTTCCATGTTATTCCTAGAATCATTCCCTGCTCCGACACAAGCTGTAATTGTAGCTGCGGTCCTCTGCTGTAATTTGGTCTGTCTGCTTATTTTCCTGCGTGGCCGTGCGGTGGGTCCTGCACATGGATCCGCTGTTCATCTGAGATCCAGACGAATCCAGACAAGTTCTTAACTTCACTTTAAACTTGTGTTTTATTTGGTCCCCACGATCCCCACGGTTTTTCTTATATGCAGAGCTCAACGCTAAGGATTTTTTCAAATTTTTACTTGCCCAACGACAATAAAAAAATAATAAAGTAAAAGAAAAGAAAATGGGCCTAAAAAAAAGCCTAGTTATTGTTTTTGATATGTAACCTTAATAAATAGGGTTATGACACCAAAAGCTACTAGATTAACTCACTTAAATTTTGAATATTGTTAGACAAATAAACAGTAAATAATAAAAAGTAACAAATAATCAAATTTAGTTAATCAGTCAAGAGCAGTTACAGATGCATAAGTGTTTTCAGTCAAGAGCAGTTACAGATGCAGTAAGTAATAAAAAGTAACAAAATATAAAACGTTAAATATATAAAAAAAATATATAAAAAAAATATAAAACGTTAAATACTGTTATTTGAAATTATTTTAAGAATGAAAAGACACTTTAAAATTAAACCCGCCAGTGGGTGGCAGCAAATCACTGGTAATGAGCGAGTCATTGAGATTCAACCGATTCATTCAAATGGCTGATTCATTCAGGAAGTGTTGCTCAGAGACGCAAAACAATTCTGTGTGGACTTCGAAACTATTTTCGTAGGCAAAATAGAGCAAAACAGGCAATTTGGTGTCTAAAATGTAAGTCACTTGATATTAAGTTCTTGTTCTTTAAACTGTACGCTGTATAAAATTAACCACATTTGTAATTGCTCTTTGTTTAATATTGGTTAACTATATTAAATTATATAAATATGAAAGATATACAGGGTCATTTTTGCCCCTTATCTTGAATTCTGGGTCATTCTAAAGGCAGTTCAGTAGACTAAATCACGCAGTGAAAGCGTAGACTAGTGCGCGTGCATGTTTAGAGTATAACCTACTAGACTACGTCACGTAGTGCATGCGTGCACTCAGTGGGTGTTTTGTTTGGTTTTTGTGAAGTGAGGGACATACTTGATAATTTCAGGTCGTTAAATCAACAATTACGATATAATAGACGATATATATCGCACACCCTACAGCACTGGCGTCGTTCAGACTGGCCCCGGGCCATCGTGCAGTCCTTATTGTCGAGCCTTGATATGTGACCCGTACTGGACTTCACATGAGCTTTACTGAGGTAGACCAGCTTGATTTCACCGGTCCTCAGCTCAGAGGGATTCTGGGACGCCCTTGTTTCTCTGGGAATCTGCTGATCGAGCGTTTCTTCACACTCTCTCAGGTGTGTTTGAGTGTCTTCATGTCTTTGTTCCAGATGTTTTGAGGTCAGACACACTCCTCCTGTGAAAATGCATTGCTGTCTTCATTGAGGCTGGCGTCTGAAGCATCACTGTAAGTGTTTCTACTGACGTCTATAAAGGGATTCAGCAGGTGCTTGATGGGACTTTCATATGGGACTGTGTTCTTGAGCAGGAAAGTGTCTCAGCTGTTCCGTCTCAACCTTTCCTGATGTTCACACATGGAAACCAAATGAAACCTTACTTACTCCATCCATCCATCCATCCATCCATCCATCCATCCATCCATCCATCCATCCATCCATCCATGCATCCATCCATCCATCCATCCATCCATCCATCCATCCATCCATCCATCCATCCATCCATCCATCCATGCATCCATCCATGCATCCATCCATCCATGCATCCATCCATGCATCCATCCATCCATCCATCCATCCATCCATCCATCCATCCATCCATCCATATATGCATGCATCCATCCATCCATCCATGCATCCATATATGCATCCATCCATCCATATATGCATCCATGCATCCATCCATGCATCCATCCATGCATCCATCCATCCATCCATCCATCCATCCATCCATCCATCCATCCATCCATCCATCCATCCATCCATGCATCCATATATGCATCCATCCATGCATCCATATATGCATCCATCCATCCATCCATATATGCATCCATGCATCCATCCATGCATCCATCCATCCATCCATCCATATATGCATCCATGCATCCATCCATGCATCCATCCATCCATCCATGCATCCATATATGCATCCATGCATCCATCCATCCATATATGCATCCATGCATCCATCCATGCATCCATCCATCCATCCATGCATCCATATATGCATCCATCCATGCATCCATATATGCATCCATCCATCCATATATGCATCCATGCATCCATCCATCCATATATGCATCCATGCATCCATCCATGCATCCATTCATTACTGGGTAAATAATTACTTTTATTTATGTATTTATTTATTTACTATATTAATTTATTTAGTATTTATGTAAATAATTAATTTAGGGTAAATAATTACTATTATTTACATTATTTACTATTTATTTATTTATCTATGTTTACTTTAATAACTTATTTACTTAGGGTTAGGGTAAATAATTTTTATTTATTATGTACATAAATACATGATTTATTTTATTTATTTATTATTTACTTTACATTTATTTACTTTATTCATTTATTATTTACTTTATTATCTATTTACTTATTTATCTATTTGCTTGCTTCATTTATTTAATTTTTTTATGACAATGTGATTTGAAAGATTAGATGAGATTAGAAGCAACGTTTGAAGGTGTGTCACATGATCGTGTGGATCGTCTGGTAGGACGCTAGTGAAGGTCGTGGGTTCAGAGCGTCTGGGTCAGTAAACTACATGAGCACCGCTGTTACCTCAGTGTTGATACTAACGGACAGTAGTTATCACATGATCCGCCCATGTGACTGATTCAGTAATATAATCTAATTCATCTCAAAAGTGTGTCATTAACACACTCACTTCCTGTTTTAGGAAAGAAAGCAGAATGAAGTGAGAGTGTTGAGTTTAGTAGTTCATCACACGTGACTTTCCTGTTGTCAAACGTCCCATGTGGGTTTGTTTTCTAGATTAGATGTGAGCGTTGTGATGCAATGTTTCCCTCTATCATGTGCTGCTCAAATAGTGTGTGTGTGTGTGTGTTATAGGCCTGTGTCTCTGTTCTTTAATTTGCAGACATGTGGTTGTGGCTTCCCCAGAATAACCCTCTGTGTGTGAGATATATATATATATATATATATATATATATATATATATTAGGGCCCTATGATTTCTGTGATGCGGAAGCTGTGGGCGGAATCCAGTCATAAAAATGGAATTTACAGTGTAAAGCAGAATGTCTCTGAATTTGGCAGCTTTTGGATGAATAAATGAGCCATAGGGCTGCACACTCAATCAAGCGGCAATATGAACGAGTGTGTGTGAGTATTAAAGACTGCAGTGTGAATCTGAAGTCCATCTTAGTTTTGATCTGCTACGCAAACTCAGACACGTGTGACGCTTGTCTGCGTCTCACTGTATGAACACATGAACTTGATCTCCAGAGCTGATCTGAGTCTCACCATTTCGCCATTTCATCAGCAGATACACAAACACACACACACACACACACACACAACATGCCAAAAAAATAATTCAGTTTAACTTGAGGAAATGGTGACATTTCTTTTTTTAAACCGTAAACTTCTGTTGTGCTGTACTTTGTTAGGGTTAGGTAATTGTTCATGTCTTATGATTACATTTTAAAAGTTTTATGCGTTCATTTGATCACCACTATTTTTGATAATAAATTTGTATTTAATCCTAAAACACAGAATGTCTGAAAAAATGGGAGTGTAAGTGTGTGTTGAGTCTGTGGTGTTTGTGTTCATGGACATGTCTGGCCAAGGTTTGATCATTCACACGTTCATCACTGATGTGAATCCGCTTGTGCGGTGATGATTCAGTCACATGATCTGGATCTGCTCAGATCTGCTGATTCACACGTGTCACGAATGTCTGCAGTGATCGCACGACGAAGGAGAATTAAACAGAAAACTTTTATTAACACTTAAACTATTAGCACTCAGGAGATCGCAGAGAAATACATGAGAACACAAACGCTGTACATAAACGAGACCGAGGCAAGAACTGAGGAAACTAAGGGCTTTGATACACAGGGAGACATAATGAACTGAACAGAAACAGGTGTGGAACTAATTAACAACCAGGGAAACTAACTAGGAACTCAAGTGGGCAAAACAGGAACAGAACACAGTGAAAACTAAACCAAAACTGACCGTTTATATCCTGTCAATCAAAAGGGGGCAGAACTGCAACTCATAATGTGTGTGAAGAAATTCTCTTGTGTTAAATTTAGGGCTGTATCGCTTTAAAAAAATAGCAAGGTTAAAGCAGCTCTATTTGACCATATGAATCACCCGTAGTTCAGGTCAGGGTTGCCAGATCCGCACAGCTTGAGAACAATATGTCACTTAACATTGCATTTACCTCAGGAAAGTTATCCAGTGTTCACAGTTCGAGTGAGCTATAAAAACACCAGAGAGGAGCTGATTTACTGTTAATTATATATGTATGATTATATTTGTCATGAAAACTACCTTATCTGCAGCTGAGTTGTATGCAAACATTTCTGTTTTTATATGAGTGTAATTATTATATCTGAAAATAAATAGCAGTTGAATATAATAGTTTGGGCTCTGTTGTTCATTTTAACCTTTAATATTATATTAATGTACTGACAAATAAATGTATGACTGTTTCCACAGAAATCTGAAGCAGCACAACTGTTCTCAACATTAATAATAATCATAAAAGTTTCTTGAGCAGCAAATCATCATACTAGAATGATTTCTGAAGGATCATGTGACACTGAAGACTGGAGCAATGATGAGTTTGATCACAGGAATAAATGACACTTTACTATATATTCACATAGAAAACAGCTGATTTACATTGGAATAATATTTCACAATTTTTACTGTATTTTTGATCAAATAAACGCAGCTTTGGTGAGCAGAAGAGACTCTCAGAAACATCTGAATTATTCCAAACAGTACTACTAGACGAGTAATGCAAGTAAAGGTTGTTTGTAATGCTGTTTAGTGCTTAAACCTGCACAGAACTGATTTTATTTTCTTAACTACTGCTGATGGTGTGTGTGTGTGTGTGTGTGTGTGTGTGTGTGTGTTTCAGGGGTCCGTTCAGTGTGGTGCGCAGATGCATCAACAGAGACACAGGACAGCAGTTTGCTGTGAAGATCGTAGATGTGGCCAGTTTCACCTCCAGCCCTGGACTCAGTACAGAGGGTAAGAACACACACACACGCAGAAGCTTGGTATATTTGATGACTTGTCTGGTCCACATAATACAGAAAAATTTGTTGTGTCCGCAAAACTATGCGAACTGGAATAATTTGATAACGTTTTATCTATACATAGGGAAAGGAAAATGAAGGAGGCCTTCGCAGGGGATAGTTTAGGTGACACTTCAGGGCTGCGTTATCGTCATGTCTAGATGCAGGTCCTTCATCTCATCTGGATACGGCCTGGATCTGGCAGGCTGCGGCAAACCTCCAGTGTTGACAGAACTGGGCTAATATGGTCATACTTCCTGGTTCTAGTAAGAACTCTAGCTTCTGCGTTTTGGACCAGCTGGAGTTTGTTTATGAAGCGAGCAGGGCAACCACCCAGTAGAGCGTTACAGTAATCTAGCCTTGAGGTCATGAACGCATGAACTAACTGTTCCGTATTTGTCATTGAGAGCATATGTCGTAGTTTAGATATATTTTTAAGATGGAAGAATGCGGTTTTACAGATGCTAGAAACATGGTCTTCAAATGAAAGATTGGTATCAAAGAGCACACCCAGGTTCCTAACTGACGACGAAAACTTAACAGAGCAGCCATTAAGTGTTAGACAGTATTCTAGGTGACAGTACGTCACCCTAATTGGCATTATTTATCAGTATGGAGGCTAATAGACGAGCGTAGGAGCATGTGACTAGCGGCTGTCTGGTTTCAGTGGGAATCTTGCGGCCTGGTCATGGATCCCTGAGTCATGCCAAAAGGATTGTGGATGATGTGTGTGAAAAGGGTTTTGGTGGCGCTGCGCTTTGGCTTCATCCGTGAGCCATCTGTGAGCAAACAGAGAGAAAGTTCAGACCGCTCGAGAGAATATTTGTAGAAATACAAACGCCCACTTCCTGCGGCTGAAGCCTTCAGTCACGGCCCGGGACATGAATGAACGTGAGTGATGAATGTGGCCGACACATGTGACCTCCGGATGTCACAGTCTTCCAAAAGACACACAGCCAGTGATTCTGCTTGCCCTCAGTCACATGACAGAGCCGTTCTTGATATAACGGTACTGGTTTGTGTGTTCTGACAGACTGTCAGCTTCACAGAAATAAACAGGAAAATAACAGAATCAATGATGCAAACTTCATCAAATATGAGGCAAAATCAGATTCTGCTGTAAAGAAGCTCTACAGAAGTCATTATTCAGATCAATTCAGTTTATTACTCAATAGTGTCAGTGCAGTCTTTCAAACAGTAATAATAATGAATTAAAGCAACATCACACTCACACTGTTGTACTGAACGGCTTCTTCCTGCTGCTGGTTTATGATGTTTCCTGTGAAGCTCCTGTAGAGGCTGAAGACTCGTCTGATGTTCAGAGACTTAGTGTGCTGCTCTTCATCTTCATCACACACACACACACACACACACACACACACAGAGAGAGTGGCTCATTCATGAGTCCTGGTGTGTGTGAATGAGCCGCTCCAGGGCTCCCTCTGCTGGCAGCTCGTGTGATCTCAGTGACGTCAGGCTCATGATGTCACATGCTCTGCTGTGCATCACTGTTGTTTGTAACTTCTCATTAAGGCGTCTGATCTTTAGCTTCATAAGGATAATGATTCTCTGTTCCTCATCAGATCTGAAACGAGAGGCGAGTATCTGTCACATGCTCAAACATCCTCACATCGTGGAGCTGCTGGAGACCTACAGCTCAGACGGCATGCTCTACATGGTCTTTGAGTTGTACGTGTGAGCTTTTACTCTTATAAACACAATATTATAGTGATGCTATTCCATGAAACTAAAGAACAGTTTATATATGAAATACTCATGTGCTGATTCCTATTTTTGTTCAATCCAGTGAATTTTATTTGATTTCATGTGATTATTTTCTCTTTTATTCTGGATATTAATGGACTTAAATCAGAAGATCAGATGATTCAAATTAAATAAATGAATCAGTCTGACATCAGTGTACAAACAGAATCACATTATGAGACACTTGTTCAAAACTAAAGATGTTAGATAACTCTACATTCTGGCTTGATGAGACCGTTTACACCACTAAATTCTATATTATTTTGACCAGTTGTGATGTTAGGGAACTGTAAACCACTTCACTTTGATTTGTGTCTAACAAAAACCCTCATGTTGACTCATTTAGCACCTGTATTTTGACATTCCTCCATGTTTCTGCGTCACTGTCACGTGTGAATACATTTAAACTTGTGTAGCAACGTGTCACACACGTGTGTAACGGTGATGTGTCTGTGTGCAGTATGGATGGAGCGGATCTGTGTTTTGAGATCGTGAAGAGGGCCGATGCCGGGTTCGTCTACAGTGAAGCGGTTTCCAGGTGAGAGTAACTTCCTGTTCACGTCGAACACAATCGACCTTCCACTGCTGAACATCTGTGCTCAATCTGTGTGTGTTCTCAGTCACTACATGCGACAGATACTTGAAGCCCTGCGCTATTGCCATGACAACAACGTCATACACAGAGACGTCAAGGTAAGACTCGTCTGTATCGATCTCTGACTCACATGTTCATCTTCATCATCTTCACCCATAAAACACGCATGGCTTTTGTTTTGAGAACACTTAGAGGTATCTATAAGAATAACAAATGAGAAGTGAATAGACATGCCAAATAAGGCTTTACGTTTTTATTCTCCTGTCTGAAATAATCGTTACATTTATTGTTTTTATTTACAGTAATGCCTTTTGCAGACACTTTTTTTATCCAAAGCGTCTTGCATTGAAATCAAGGTGTGCATGTTATTAGTTCATGCTTTCACTAGGAATCAAACCCATGACCTTACAGTCTTAGCTACAGGAACGCAGAAGAAGTAGAGAAGTCAGTCGTGTGTAAGATGATCTTCAACAGCTTGTATCCGGTAATCACAAAAGTCATTGGTCAGAAAGTGTATGAACCATCAGGACGTGCCCCATCCATCTGTGATTAAAGTGGGATTATTGTCAGATTGGCGCTTCAGCTGATCAGCTGTGTGTGAAGTTCATGAGATCACAGACTAAACATGCTGAATGTAGTCTGTGTGTGAGATTAAACTATCGCTGGCCAGTGATTACATTAAGAACAGCTCTATTTCTCTCCGTTTTCATCAGAGGAGTGCAGTAACTCTGTTCCTCCAGTAGGGGGCGTCCTTCATCATGTGTAAGTCAGTGCTCATCACTGCAGCTGATGCTGCTTGAAATACATGATCTCTTGAAATAATTTCGAGGTTTTAAAAACACTGACTGTCTACAGTTGTGTCTGATTTCTTGTCTGTTAGAGGGAAAATCTAAAACCAGATGTTTAGTTATCTCTTGCGGTTGTGGTATCCAGCCATATATCCCAGAAGTGAACTTTCCCATGCAAACATTTCAAGTCTTTTCCGTTCACAGCCCAGTTTGGCTGACATGAGAGACTTGTCATTACACGTGGTGCTGCTTGTTTAGTTTGATAGGACAGCAGTGCGTGGACCGGGATCTCCGTCGGTGTTAAGGCATGCAGGTTTGGGGCGGAGGGTCGTAATGAGTCCCAGACTGCCTCGTGATGTGGCCAGCACTGCCGCCGTGGAGGCGTGGGACAAGGACGCCCTTCGAAACTCTGTGGTCGAGCTGTTTGTGCTGGCGGGTTCGTGGTGCAAACGGAAGAGCTGCGAAAAGGCTTGTATGGTGGCCTTGCGCACTGATCCCGAGAGCATGAAGTACATGACGGGATCCAAGCAGCTGTTGAGGGCGGAAAGCAGCAGCATGGCCTCGTTGGTGCGGTCCATGAGCCGCTGCGTCTCGCAGCTGACGTCGCTGAGCTGCGACGCCACGTAGACACCCCTAAAGGCATGATATGGCACGAAGCAGATGGTGAACAGAAGCGGCACCACGAAGGACTTCTTGGCGGTGCGGGCATAGCGCATGGCGTTGGGCAGGTCCGGTTTGTCCCGCGAGGCTTGCAGCAGCCGCCGGGCGATCTGTCCGTACGACACCATCAGCACCACGAACACCAGCCAGAACACAACCACCATGACCAGGTTGAAGTAGGCTTTCCCACGTGCATGTTTCCTCTGCTTGTAATGGAAACATTTCCCATCCTCCTCGTTGCCCTCGGCCAGGGCGATCATGGGCACCACCATCACCAGAGAGAAGCTCCACAGCAGGCCGCAGGTCACCAGACTCCAGCGGCTCCCCCGCGCCCAGCGTGGCCCGCAGCCTCTCTGAGAGCCTTGCACACCGACGATCTTCAAGTAGCGGTCCAGACTGATGAGGCCTAGCAGGGTGATGCTGACGTACATGTTCATGTAGAACAGGTTGCCCACCACCTTGCACATGCGCGGCCCCAGCGACCACACGTTCCCTCGAGAGTGGTACAGCACCCGGAAGGGAAGACAGGCCACCAGTACCAGATCCGCTACGGCCACGTTGATGAGGAAGACACGCACAGAGTTTCTGCGCGAGTGCAGGAAGAGGAAGACCCACAAAGCCAGCAGGTTTCCTGCCAGGCCGAACAGGAAGATGAGCGAGTAGAGCACCGCCAGCGGAAGCCGTAAGCTCTCCTCTTCCAGCGGACACGAGCGGTTGGGCATCAGCGTGCCGACGGTGTGATTGGTGAAGTGGTTGGTCAGCCAGACGGTGGTGCTCATTGTGTTGGACAGGATGTTTTTGTTTTTATCTCCTTGTTAGCGATTAGGCTGAAGTTCGCTGAAGTCTTTCTGCTTGCGTCTTCAGCTCTGGGGAGAGAAACAGAGGAACAGACACATTTTAATTGACTGTACTGAACAACAAGGGAAAATTCTGACTCGACCCAATGAAAATGAAAGGAGAGAAAGCTCTGGCTCATCCAAACGCCAGTGTGAGGAGCGTAAATTATAGTCAGGCAAACGTCCCAGAAACACACTCTGATTGGTGGTTGAAACGCCTCGTCCAGCAGCGGTCCCGGAGCACCTCGTCTCCTCTCAATTTTCCATTCCTTTTTTCTGGATCATTTTAACTTTTGTTAAATTATTTAAAGAAAGCAGGAATAGCTTGCCAGCTCTTTTCTGGATGAGTGTGTGTTGAACGGGAGACCCTAATAAAACTAAAGGATTGGCTCCTCTTGCATCTTTCATGAATGTGTGTTTTGGGTCTGGAGGAGGTTCATGGCTCATTCTACAGCTGCACTGGGACTGTCATTCGCACTGAGCTGCTCTCTGCTTTCTCTACCCTAATCTTGCACATAGTGTAAAACAAAAATGATGTATACTGCGTGTGTGTGTGTATATATATATATATATATATATATATATATATATATATATATAATGTATATACATGCAGTTGCAAGAAAAAGTATGTGAACCACTTGCAGAATCTCTGAAAATGTTGAAAATAATTTTAACAAAATAGAGATCATACAAAATGCATGTTATTCTTTATTTAGCACTGTCCTGAGTAAGATATTTGACATAAAAGATGTTTACATATAGTTCACAAGACAAAAAAATAGCTGAATTTATTAAAATAACCCTGTTCATAAGTATGTGAACCACTGATTCTTAACACTGTGTGTGGTTACCTGATGATCTATGACTGTTTGTTTGTTGTGTGATGGTTCTTCATGAGTCTCTTGTTTGTTCTGAGCAGTTAAACTGAGCTCTGTTCTTCAGAAAATCCTCCAGGTCCTCCAGATTTTTCAGTTTTCCAGCATCTTCTGCATATTTGAACCCTTTCCAGCAGTGACTGAATGATTTTGAGATCCATCTTTTCACACTGAGGACAACTGAGGGACTCAAACACAACTATTAAAAAAGGTTCAAACATTCACTGATGCTCCAGAAGGAAACACGATACATTAATAGACGGGGGGTGAAAACTTTTGGAATTTGAAGATCAAGGTAAATTGTATTTAATTTGTCTTCTGGGAAACCGTTTCCGAAGGGCAGTACTAAATGTTCAAATGTTTTCACCCCCCGTCTATTAATGTATCGTGTTTCCTTCTGGAGCATCAGTGAATGTTTGAACCTTTTTTAATAGTTGTGTTTGAGTCCCTCAGTCGTCCTCAGTGTGAAAAGATGGATCTCAAAATCATTCAGTCACTGCTGGAAAGGGTTTAAATATGCAGAAGATGCTGGAAAACTGAAGAATCTGCAGGACCTGGAGGATTTTTCTGAAGAACAGAGTTCAGTTTAACTGTTTAGGACAAACAAGAGACTCATGAAGAACCATCACACAGACAGTCGTGGATCATCAGGTAACCACACAGGATTAAGAACCAGTGGTTCACACGCTTATGAACAGGGTTATTTTAAAAAATTCAGCTATTTTTTTTTTTTTTTTGTCTTGTGGATTATATGTAAACATCTTTTATGTCAAATATCTTACTCAGGAGAGTACTAAATAAAAAATAACATGCATTTTGTATGATCTCTCTTATTTGTCTGCAAGTGGTTCAGATATTTTTTTCCTTACAACTAAAGTTGAATCTAATCTTTGTCTAATTCACACTCACTAGCTAGCATGTTCTGTTTTCTGTGCACTTCTGCTCTAGCGTTGGGTTATTCTGGTATTTATGAAAGCGTGTGTCTCCTGTGAAACTCTTCTGCTTGTGTAAATGAACATTTTCCATTAATTTTTAAATAATTATTTATTATCTGAGCTGTAAATAGTAAAATAAAGATGTTTATTTAACAAAGTTAGATTAATCATGATTCACAAAATGGAAGCAATGTGCTTATTGCATGCTAAAATGGTCATTTCATACATTTAGCATAATTTTAGTTAACATTTTTCTATAGAAATATTTTTAAAATTGATACTTTGCCCATTTTAACAGTGACCTGCATATTTTCTGACCGTAGTATGAAGTAAATTCATGTATGCATGAATATATTTTTCTGTCTGTCATTATTAGCGGCATCTGTAGAATAACACACACACAGATGAATTTGTGAATTCTACTCACAGTTTAGCATGTTAATTCCTTCAGTTGCACAAACCGCTGCAGCTGCACATTCATCCATTCAGAAGGAACACAAAGGTTTTAGTCTTTCTGTCAGATCCTCTTTCATTCCTCCATGAGTGTCTGATGTCTTTCTGCTTCCCGTCCAAATGCTCAGAACGTCTGCAGTCGCTGCATGTGCTCGCGCTCTCTCTCTGTCTCTCTCTCTCTCTCTCTCTCTCTCTCTCTCTCTCTCTCTCTCTCTCTCTCTCTCTCTCTCTCTCTCTCTCTCTCTCTCTCTCTCTCTCTCTCTCTCTCTCTCTCTCTCTCTCTCTCTCTCCTTGTTTAACTTTTGAGAACACCGATTTTGAAGCTTAGTCCTTTGGCCGTCATCACAGCTTCACATTCATGCTACATTTCTGTATGTTTACTTTCTTGGTTTGTGGTTTTTGTCGAACCGCTCATATTTCATATGAAGGGTTTGTTCCATGTGTCTCTTCTCATCTCATAGAATCTTATATGACTGTGTATTCAGAGGTGATGTGAACATGTGGGTTTATGTAGGACGTGTTCATTAGTTTTCGTGTGTGTGTGTGTTCAGCCTCACTGTGTGCTGCTGGCCTCTAAGGAGAACTCGGCTCCTGTCAAACTGGGCGGCTTCGGGGTGGCGATTCAACTGGGCGAGTCCGGCCTTGTGGCTGGAGGTACGTGTGTATTTGCATCAAATACATAAAATCATGTTTACAGGAAGTGCAGACGAGCAGACCTCTGTGTCTTTTGTTTCTCGTGTCTTTCTCCTGTAGGTCGGGTAGGGACCCCTCACTTCATGGCTCCTGAAGTAGTCAAGCGAGAGCCGTACGGGAAGCCGGTGGACGTTTGGGGTTGCGGCGTCATTCTCTTCATCCTGCTGAGCGGCTGTTTGCCTTTTTATGGCACCAAGGAGCGTCTGTTCGAAGCCATTGTGAAAGGGAAGTACAAGGTACTGCGTGATTTGCAGAAGCACCTCAAGAACACTAAAGACACATCAGACGTCGTGTTTCATGTCCGATCAGGTCGTTCCACGTCTGTTTTGGGGCAGAGTGATAAATCTGATGCGGATAGTACCACTTTTGTCCCAACTCTAACACAGCATTACATATGTCTATGGAGAAATCAATCCCAGAATGCATTGTGAGGATTCTCCAATGTAAGATTGAGAGAAAAGGCAGTGCTATTTGGTTTAATGCAAAAAAGAGATGTAGGACTGGGCGATAAAACGATAACAATAATTATTGCGATTATAATTGTTCTCGATAAAATGATATCAAGTGTTTGATAAATTACCATAGAAACCATAAAGTTACATTTTACCATGTTTATCTGTGGTTTTCATGATGTAAATGTGTGCTACTATGGATGACCAATGGTTCATTTTAACAAAACTCAGTCAGTCAGAATATTTGGTAACACTTTATTTTAGGGTTTTTTAACTAGTTGCTTATTAGCATGCATATTACAAGAATATTAGCTGTTTATTAGTACTTATTAAGCACATATTAATGCCTTATTCTGCATGACCTTATTCTACATTCTTAATCCTACCCAATACCTAAACTTAACAACTACCTTACTAACTATTAATAAGCAGTAAATTAGGAGTTTATTGAGGGAAAAGTTGTAGTTAATAGTGAATACATGTTCCCTATACTAAAGTGTTACAGAATATTTAAATTTTACCATATAAAAATGAGGTTGTTACCGCTGTTTTTGAACAAACATGAACATAAAAATGAACATAAATTTATATCTACATACCAACTCAAGTTACTGTCAAATGTGCATTTCTAAGAGACAAAACGTAATATTTGAAACAATATCATCCGTTAGCACATGCAGAAACTAAGAAATGAATGACTGAAAAAGTGTAAAGAACTCAAAAACTTGAAGTGTTTGTCATGTTCTGACAATAAAGAGTGGTTTAAAACCACTTAACGTTTAACATTCTGCTTTCTACAACTTTCATTTAGGAGCAAAAATCTGCCTTTAAACTTAAAACCAGAAAAATAAACTGAATTTAAAGGGAAAACAAGATTATTTTTCTGACCCCATTGGCAGATATTTGCTCTTGTTTTAAGCATAAACATTTGATAAATTTCTCAGTAAACCAGACTTAATATCTTCAGTCATTTCTCTTCTCCAGTGAATGTATCTTGATTTAAGAATGTTTAGATATTTGTGCTGGAAAACACTGAGGAAGAACTTTTTGCAGTGCAGTCTTCAGAACGGCTCTATCATATAGATGCAAGCAAACGGCCGCTGCTGTGTAGTTCAGTGTGTGTGTTTGTTTGTCAGATGAACCCTCGGCAGTGGAGTCAGATCTCTGAGAGTGCTAAAGACCTGGTGCGGCGCATGCTGATGCTGGACCCGGCCGAGAGAATCACCGTCTATGAAGCGCTCAATCACCCCTGGCTCAAGGTTACAGACACACACACGCTCACTTCCCTCTGCTATTGTCCTTAAAACTAACCAGTTATCATTTCTTCTCCTACATGAGCACACATCACTTCCTGTTTCTGTAATTCGAGCGCTGTATTGGGTTCAGTTAGTCTCATGTAGTGCGTGTTGTGCGTGTTGTGCAGGAGAGAGATCGCTACTCTTACAAGATCCACCTGCCCGAGACGGTGGAGCAGCTGAGGAAGTTCAATGCTCGGAGGAAACTGAAGGTATTTACTGTATTCATTTCCTAAAACTCACTGCAGACATTCACTGTGTTCCTCAACACCTGCCCAGCCCATTCACAAACATTTACTGTTAGATATCAGTCAAACTCAGTGTGGTTTCTTTCCAGTAATAATCCTTAAATTGAGTCGCTTTATATAGTACATGTTCAAACTAACTCTGTTTAAAAATCACGGGCCTACATAAAGAGGTTTCAAACACCATCTTCAGTTGTAAAAATACAGAAAGTTACTCTAACAAATATACACACAAGTCACATGATCCGCGCACACGCAGAAGTCACATGCCTACCAAGTTGTCCACATAGTATGCTTGCAAGAGCTGATGGTGTCTTAGAAAGTCATGAATCTACATAGACAATTATACAGTACAGAATGTTTTAAAGGGGTCATGAACTGCGTTTGTTTATTGTTTTATGTTTCCTGGGGTGCACTTATGATGTTAGTTTGAGTTTTACATCAAAAATTGTCATAATTTAGAAATAAAAGGCATTTTTCCTACCCTGATTTTAGCCCTCTGATTTGAACGCTGTTTTAAGGGGTGTGTCTGTGTGAGACTTCAGTGTACACGCCCACTACATTACTGTCGAGTTCATATCGTAAAAGTCTAAAGTCTGAAATGTGATTGATTTACCAAAGAATCCACAGTGAAATGAACCGAATACAAATAAATAAAGCTCAACTGAGACATTCACAGTGATGAAAATAAATAATCATATTCCTAGCATTAGGATCCTTTGAAAGGTAATGTTATTTTAGTCCTGTATCGCTCTTCTCTCCTCCTCACTGACACACCAGTGGGCGGGGCTAACGCTGTGATGATAAAGTAGGCGTTGATATCTTCTGTGGAGGCGGAGTTTCACCTATAGATAGACACAGGATCAGTCGTTCTCTGGGTCTGGTGTCAATAAAAGCTTGTAAAACGGAAAGCTCTGGTCCTTGATTCTGATTGGTTGAGCCGCGTTCGAAGCCGTTGTAAAATTCCTGAAAATGTACAACTGACTGCATTACATAAGTATCACTGCGCCACAATGTATATGTTGCTAGAAACCACTCTTAGCAACGTAAACATATGTTTGTTCTCTATTGATTTTGTTCATTGAAGCTTACTGCATCATGTAGAAGAGTATTAAAAGAGATATCTAGTGACCGAGTGTATTACCTGCATTCAGATTTAGCAATTTACTATGTTCATATTAAAATAAACCATTTGAATATCCACTGCGTTCTTTCCTTTTACCATTTAATGGGTTTTCCCGTGCCCTGCTGACACTGACAGTGCTAGTCAAAGCATTTGTCATTTGCATCTTGTTCCGTGTTCACAACAAGTTTCAATATAAAAGTCTTTGCGACTGAGTGACTCTTAAAGATAATTATTTTCTGCCATCTAATGGTGTAATAAATGTAACTTCTGTTGCTGTTCATGGTCAGGGATATTTTTATTGTGGGGATACTATTATTACATTAATATTTGTATTGTGTGGTAACCGTTTTATAAAAGCAGTAAGCCCTGTAAAGCTGTGGTTTACAGTGAATTTATAACAGATAAGAGGGTTTTAGGCACTTCGCTCCACGTCGTGCTAACAATGCCCATTAGCTGTTATAAATTCTCTAAACCACAGCTTCACAGGGCTTATTGCTGTATTTTATTGGACTAAAAAGGAAGTTTTCAGTTCTGAAACTTACAGGATATTCGATGAGCCCTTATATATCAAAAGCTCAAGGAAAAGTTGATTTCTCAATTCATGACCCCTTTAAAGCAGCTTCACTGTAATAAATAGGAAATAACAGAATCAATGATGCAAACATCAATTCAGATTCTGCTGTAAAGCAGCTCTATGGAGTCCGATCAGTTCAGTTCATGCTTTGTTCTCATCTGATAGTGTCAGTGCAGTCAGATCAGTAATATTATTGAATATTAAGTGTCTTAATATTAAGACATATATGCTCTAAGAATGTTTTGCTAATGTTCCCATTAAGTTAAGAAAACGTTATTTCTTAAATATTCTCTATTTTTAAAAATTGGTCTTGGCCACGCAAATGTTAAGGAAATGTTATATTTGATCATTCTTCAAACATTATGGGAACATTAAGAATTAACAGTCTGAAACAAGAAGTAACATTCTAAAAAATGTTAGGTGAAACTAAACATTTCAGGTTAAAAACATTCCATGAACGATGTATAAATAACATTGTGAGAACATTAAAGAGAACTCTGAACGAATGTTTTATTAAATGACACCAGTAGGTGATCCGGAGCCGCGTTTGTTAACAGATCGAACTTTACAACAGTTCTGGAGGTTTCAGGTTAATGTGAGTAAAGTTCTGATTGACAGACACACTGCCACATGAAAGCAGAGGATGTTGTGTTCTAATACATCAAACGCTGAGTCAGGTATGTGACAGATGGAGCTGGAGGAATAGAGAGATGTGTGTAAAGGTGAAGACGTGTGTTTGAAGATCTAACATGTTTGTGAGATCTCTGGAAGGCAAATGTCAAATGTCTGCGGTTCAGAAGAATGATTTCATCAAAATCTCCATAATGAATGAATAAAGTGATAGTCTTTTGTGAATAAAGTGTGTGGGTGTGTGTGATTCGCAGGGTGCAGTCCTGGCTGCCGTCTCGAGTCACAAGTTCAACTCGTTTTACGGCGACCCTCCTGAAGACCTCCACGATTTCTCAGAGGACCCCACGTCTTCAGGTACATCCCCACAATAAAAAAAGCGTCACACGGAGCTCCGCGTCCAGTCATTTCTTGATCTTTGTTTGGTTCACCATTCACTGTGAAAGTCTAGTGAATGTCAGGTGGCCTCTAGAGATGCAGCAGGTCTCATGTCTTCTGAAGCTGCACAGGGAAAACCATTTCAGCGAATCCAGTTTCACTGCGTGTCACATGCCGAACGCATCATCAGTCTTTAGCTGTTGCGGGAATACTCGGGCAAATGGGAACGACCCATTAGTTAACAATGAACAATAATTCTACAGCATTTATTAATATTAGTTAAAATTATTTTTTAATTAATATTAACAACGTTTCATAATACATTAAAATCAAAACTTTATTAGAAAAATCGTTGTGAACTAATATGAACAATAAACAATTGTATTTTTTATTAACTAACATTGACAGATTATTAAACATTGTAAAAATATATTGCTCACTGTTAGTTCATGTTAGCATTTATTAAATTCAGTTATTGTTAATTTCAACATTAACCAATACATTTTTAAAATAAAAAGTTTTATCTGTTAACTAATGGGACCTTATTGTAAAGTGTTCTGATTATCTGGAAATTAATTCGCGTTCAGGTGTAAAAGTGTTCAGTTCTGTATGTCTGAACGCTGTAGAAAAATCATCTGCTGAATATCAGGTCACTGGTGACCCATAATGCTCTTCACTGGCGTGACTTTCACTGGAGTCGAAGGAATCAGGGCTGGTGTTGACACAAATTTCGCAATTCGATTTCATATCGATTAATTTGCATATATATCAGGTACAGTACATGTCAATTTTTCTCAAGGACATCAAATCTTTCCCAACTAATGCTGTAAATTATACAGGAACCCCAGTTGCTACATCACTGTAATATTACAGGTTAAAATTAACTGATTTTTTTACATTTAAATTACACAAAGTTTTTATAATAGTTACACATTATAATAATAACTTTTTAATGACATAATTATGTTTCTACTTGGCTGTCATAAAATGCCATATTTATTAGCGGTTGAAGCACCGATTGATCAATTACATTAATCATGATTAATGGAAGATTCAGAATAGTTGTTCTGAATCTTCTGATGTTTATTTGCTGCTGTAACTAGTAGGAAAGAAGAAGAGATGATCGTTCATGATCTGTCAGCACACATTAGAGACACAAAAACACATTTATTGACTGAATTTAGTGATTTAAAAGCGGAGACTTCGTATTAAAACTGTCATAGCTTATTGTGATTAGTCAAAAAAAGTTTATTCACTCATCAAATGCAAACGGCACAGACTAAAATATTGTTTCTTGCCATTTAATAATTGATATCAGTTCATCAAAATGAGAATCAATTAAAATCGAGAAATCATTATTTTTAACCCAGCCCTAGTAGGAAGTGGAAAGTGCCACGCTCCGGTCTGTTCTGCTTACAGATGCCGAAGGTCTAATTCAGAGGAAGTCTCTGGTATTGAGAAACCGCAGCACTTCTCTGTCACAAATTTAAACTCTCACTTCCTGTAACGGTCTGGGGCCTGCAGCTTCGTCCTCCTCTGCGTTCTACTTTTCTGACTGCAGCAGTCGGAGACACAGAACAGAATGGCAAACTGTGTTTTTGTAAAATCACACTGACATCACTCTGTTTTCTTGGGACATGAACACAGTGACTCGATGCCACCTGAGCTCGGTCTTCATCTGTCATATTTACTGTCTTTATGTGCATGTGACCTGCGTTCAGATTCAGAATCATCAGATTTCAGTAAATGCAGATATATATTGATAAAGTGAATACATGTTCCCTATACTAAAGAGTTACCTTATCATCTGATTTGACTTAAGATTAATATTGACTGTAAAAATTCTGCCAGTGAAGCATAAAGTTTGTTCCTGTCAAATCTGCTGATCCGCAGTGTTTCTGTTTCATGCTCACTGCACACTAATCACTGCACACTAATCACTGCACGCTAATCACTGCACGCTAATCACTGCACGCTAATCACTGCACGCTAAACACTGCGCGCTAATCACTGCACGCTAATCACTGCACACTAATCACTGCACGCTAATCACTGCACGCTAAACACTGCGCGCTGCACGCTAATCACTGCACGTTAAACACTGCACGCTAATCACTGCACGCTAATCACTGCACGCTAAACACTGCACGCTAAACACTGCACGCTAAACACTGCACGCTAAACACTAATCTCTGCACGCCAAACACTGCACACCAATCACTGTGCGCTGCGCACTAATCACTGCGCGCTAATCACTGCGCGCTAATCACTGCACGCTAATCACTGCACGCTAAACACTGCACGCTAAACACTGCGCGCTGCACGCCAAACACTGCGCACCAATCACTGTGCGCTGCGCGCTAATCACTGCACGCTAAACACTGCTCACTTATCACTGCACACTTCAGTTTCGTGTTTGTGTGTCTGATCAGATTACGTATGTTTGGAGATGGTGGAGGGTCACGAGAAGTGCATTGCATTGTGGGATAGTGTCTCTTGCAGTGTGGGCAGGGTTCATGCAGTGCACTGCAGGTGCAGCTGGGGTAGTATGCTAGAGGCTCTGATATACTCATGGCGAAGTTCTTTTTCGTTCTTCACTTAGGGGTTAAAAAAACTGATATACCATTGCAGCGATGTACTGTTAGTGAACACTCTGACACATTTAGGCGAATAAATATGTGCTGCATGCGTTCCCTCTTGATAACAGAATAAACACAGCATAAATGACAGCGGTGAGAAACGGCAGTTACGGATTTTGCAGCAGCTCTGAGATTCAGCACTTCAGTCACATGTTTATTTATACAGCGCGTCATAGAGTAGATTGCTTTAAAGCAGCAGCTTTACAGTGTTAACCACGAAAAACAGTGTCACTAGCCCCTTTCACACAGAAATCCTGGTAAATTACTGTAAAACTACCAGAATGACTTTACCGGTAAATACACAAAATGCTGTTCACACAAGCAATGGTGTTCTGGCTTTTTACCGGTAAGAGACCATTCACACATCAGCAACAAAATACCAGTAAATTGTGTGATGTCAGTGTGATGTCATTCATCAGAAATGATCTTTAAACACTGCGCTGTTGTCTTCATTCGCCTGCATGAGGAGAAGTGCTTTAGTTTCACTATCTGTTCAATGTGACAAATTTTGTCGTCTGAGTGATAGGCATGAGAGGATGATCAAACAGAACACATTTTTGCTCTTAAAAACATGAGATGTGCATAATAGTATTCGACTGCAGAGCCGATGAATGGAAAAGAAGGCAGGATCTCGAGCACAACGCGCTGAAAAAGCTGCGAGACGTGGCGCAACGGTCAAAGATGATCATCTAGCGCATATTTAAATAGAAAAAACGATTAAAAAGCTTGCTGCAAACAGCACGAGTAATCACGTCATCTCCATTAGAACTTTATGATTGGCCCAAAGCAGACTGCTGACGTCAGCGCGTTCTGACTTCACACGTGCTCATACCGCTGATCTTCATTCTGTGTTCACACAGAGCACGTTCATTTACTGGTAATGTTACAACTTGCTGGTTAACTTACTGGTTAATTGCCAGAACTAATTTATCGGTATTTTTTAAAAGAGGCTTAATCACAGATGATCTTTTACCGGTAATTTACGGGTAATTTGTGTGAAAGGGGCACTAGTGTCTCTTTCACTTACAATCACATCTTCATTTTCTGCTGTAAAGCAGCTCTCCAGTGTGTTCATGTTTTTATTCACGTCTGAACAGAAGAAATGAACCAGAGAATATTTACACCTCAAAGAAGGCGGAGCCTTAGAGCCACACCCATCTATTACATCACCACGGACCAATGGGGGGGTCAGAGGGGTTTAGCAGCCAGAGCGAAGTTCACTGTTTTAAACTCCAAACAAACTTTGTTTTAGCCTGATTTTTTCAAAATGACATCACACCAGTTCTTCGATTTCACCTGAAGTATATCAGGGCCTCAGTGTGCTGGTGTGTTCTTGAGTGTGTGTGTGTGTGTGTGTGTGTGTGTGTGTGTCTATCAGTAATCTCACTGAGTTGTTGTTGTTGTTTCTAATGCTGCCTGTACTTTAGGATTGCTTGCTGCAGAAAGTAGGTATCCCAGTAGCCTTTGCTTGCCACCCAAACAACATCTTCCTCCTCATCTTCATCTGTTGTCTTGCATGTTCCTGAGTGCTGTCTTCATTTTCCACTGAAACACGATAACACTCGACTGAAGACCATTAGAAACCATGATTCCTCTCATTTCTCCCACACACATGAACACATCTGTTCGTCATGTGAGCTGTGTGACGATCCGTAACGTTCAGCTCCATCAGCGCGTGTGTTGAGCTTCAGGAGCGTCTCAGCAGCTTCAGTGCTTCCATGACGTGTTTCTGTATTCATGCACATTCACAGAGTATGAGCAGCGAGCTAGTGTGACTGATGTGTGTGTGTGTGTGTGTGTGTGTGTGTGTGTAGGGGCCGTGTCTCAGGTGCTAGACAGTCTGGAGGAGATCCATGCGCTGACTGACTGCAGTGAGAAAGATCTGGACTTCCTGCACAGCGTCTTCCAGGACCAACATCTGCACACACTGCTGGATGTGAGTTCACACACACACACACACACACACACACACTCTCTCTCCCACAAACAGACGTTTGATTTGACGGCCTGTGTTTCTGCCGCTGTAGATTGTGTTTCGGCAGATTAACAATAAAGCTTGTTATTAATGACACGGATCCATTAAAGCTTTAAACGCTCACTGATGGGAAATAAAGAGTGGAAATCATGTGACAAACTCAAGTTTATAAGCTCATCCTGCATGTTGTTTGTCTGTTTAATTATTAATCATGCGTTTAATTACAGCAAGTTTGATTGGCGGCGGCATCTGTTTCATGTAGTGACACATTTTTCCCACAGTCTAGACCCTAGTCAAATGTGTCGACTTCAAAACTCCCGCAGCTGACCTCTACTTTATTTTCCATTATGATGATGTCACATGTCTGTAAAAACCCTGCGGGATTGTCTGATTCACCACATTCAGTGAAGATCTGTGTGTGTCTGAGGTTCACTGTTTCTGTATGAGTATGAGTAATGACTCCTTTACTTTGTGTGTGCTGAATGTGGTGCTGGTGTGTGTGTTGTCGCAGATATGAGACAAATTCAACTGCTGACGTAAACCCAATAGTGTCATTATTCAAATCAGTTCAGTTCAGTCACTGTGCTGGGATGTAATTAATTGATTTGTGTGTGTTTCTCTCATGTGACTGATCTGAACTGACTGTGTTTCAGCTGTATGATAAGATCAACACCCGCTCGTCGCCTCAGATCAGGAATCCTCCCAGCGATGCCGTCCAGAGAGCCAAAGAGGTGTGTTTCCAGCGCAGACTCACCTTCACCTTCAGTCCTGAGGACGAGCACAGACCCGTCACACACACAACACCAATCTGATAACACGCGTGTGCTGCCACATTAATGTGTTTACATGCACGAATATTGTTATGAGGTTGCAGCATCAGCGTGATGTTTCTGCTCACGGTGTTAAAATCCATTATTTAGAATTTTGTGAAAAAACAGTGAGTAGAACAATATCTTACAGAACAGATAAAAATTAGAGTGAAAAATGGAGATAATTACATATTATACATATATAAACTGCCTATAAAATGTAATTCACACAAAATAATATGGTCCAGAAACATGCAGACACTCGTGATGTTGCTGTTTTATGACTGACCAGTTTAAGTCATATATTTTTGTTATTATTATTATGTTAACTCGTATGCTTTTGTTTAGTATGGGAACCACTTGCAGAATCTGTGAAAAATGTGAATTATTAGAGATCTTTACAAAATGTTTTATTTAGTTCTGTCCTAACTGCTCAGAACAAACAAGAGACTCATGAAGAACCATCACAAAACATAAAAACAGTCGTGGATCATCAGGTAACCACACACAGTGTTAAGAATCAGTGGTTCACATACTTATGAACAGGGTTATTTTAATAAATTCAGCTATTTTTTTGTCTTGTGGATTCTATGTAAACATCTTTTATGTCAAATATCTTACTCAGGAGAGTACTAAATCAAAAATAACATGCACTTTCTATTATTTCCTTTTTGTTCAAATTGTTTGAACAGATTCACAGATTCTGCAAGTGGTTCACATACTTTTTCATGCAACTGTATATATACATACATACAGTCAAACCAAAAATTATATTTTAACTAGTGTGTTCAGGACACTATAGTTCATTTCTGTAAGTGAGGATAGCAAAATAAAGTAAACTGTGACTTATATTATACCCAAAATTTCTTCATACAGTGCACTACCAATAAAATTGATACAAATTTGGAACCAAAAATTATTCAGACCACGTTTTGCTTCAGTGTTATCTGACATAAGATTAATGTTTTCTGACACAGTTTAACTCTGAGATCTTGTCATATTTTATTACCATTTTTTTAAACTATAGTGAATAAACTGTATTAATGAATATGTTCAAGGTGTCTGAATACATTTTGGGTTGACTGTATATATATATATATATATATATATATATATAGTACTGTGCAAAAGTCTTAGACCACCACCAGCTTTGTTGTTTTAGCAATGTTTTAATGAGCATCGATATTTATTTTTCAGTCTCTTTATTACAATACAAACAGAAAATACAGGGAAAATGTACACAAAATGTAAAAAACAAATTCTGAACAAAATTGTTTCTTGTTCCACACTAATTGTTTAGTGTGACCTCCTGGACCACTTCCATTTTCTCATAAATGAAACTGAGAAACTCATTGTCTTCTAGTCCTTTTCCGTTCCATTAGGTTTAAGAGAGACGTTCCTGCTATTGCTCAAGTGTAAGAGGAGGTCACTAAATACCACTTTAGCCTATAGAAGCTGATTTTTTTTACAAATGTACTGTATTTTCTGGTAAAAAGAGATTTTATTCTAATACATACAGAAATAATTATATATGTTCATTATATCATTGCTAAAACAACATCTAATGGTGGCCTAAGACTTTTGCACAGTTCTGTAATAATTATTTTATTTTAGATTTTTTCCTCATAAATGAGCTCAAGCAGTACGGTTGTCCCTCCTCAGGTGTTGGAGACCATCTCCTGTTACCCCGAGAACATGGAGGCGAAAGAACTGAAGAGAATTCTCACACAGCCACATTTCATGGTAAGTCAAAGTGCTCAGATGTGTCACTTGATCAAAACCACAACTGTTTCAAGTTTAGTCACAGATGAACCATCTCTGCGTGTTTAGCAGACACTTCCGGGTGGATTTGACTAAGACTGTCCAGGTCATATTTCATACCAAAATCAGTCGTATATTTCACTGTATTTTATATTGACACATTGTTTCATGTTTAGCTGTAATACAGTCATGAAAATCAAACCAGCCTTTTATTATTAAAATTTAGCATAAATTAAATTCACTAGCATGATGTATGCTTACTGTAAAAAAAACTTCATCATTTAAATGTAATATTACATTTAAATAGTTTTACAGTAATGAGAATTCTTGTCATGAAAATAATGTTGCAATGCAAAAACTCTTTACGGTCCTTGTTTTCTTAACGATAATATAATGATTTTGGTGTGAAATATTGCTGGTTTTGGTGACGTTCAGCCTTTAACGTCGAACCACTTGAACTTTAACGCTCCGGTGAAACGAGCAGCTGCTTCAACAGCCGGTGAGGCTTTAATACGGCTGATCGGGATGAGGGTGTTTCCACGGAGACGGGATGGGGGGTTGGGGGGGGGGGGGTGATGTCATAGAGCGGATTGAGGGAAGCGCTGGAGAGAGACGCAGTCAGAGAAAGTGCTAAAAGAAGGAAGATCCGCAGCTCACTCGATCCGTACATGGAGTTCTACACACAGGGAGTGAACACGGACACAGAGCGCCTGCTCTGGAAGACACGGGTGAGGCGTTCTGGGATAGCAGGTGCTTCCTGCAGTACTTTGAGGTTTATCCTACTTTAAAGTGCTTTTATTATTCAGAGATCATCCTGATTATCTGCTTCAACTGACAATTATTACCTGCATTAAAATAATAAATGAACATGTTCATTAAGCCATAGAAGTGATCAGTGTATCTTTGAAAAGTATTCTTTATATTATTACACTTTTTTTTCTTCTTTTTTTTTAATAAATTATTATTACATCTGCTGTTAGTTGCTCTCATAGTCCAGACTGGAGAATGCGCTTTTAATATTTGATATTTAAAATAAGGTTCATTAACATTAGTTAATTCATTAGGTGTCATGAACTAACACACTTTTGCAGCATTTATCAGTCCAGGTTAATGTTAATTCATGTTTGGTCTTGATGCATTAACTTCAAATGTTAAATATGTGTAAGTGTGTGCAGAAATATTACCGATTATTTATACACATGAGCAAACTAACAGTACAGTTATTAGAGTTACTTTACAAATGCAAAGTATTAATTTTAAAGTTATCTCATGTTTGCATTTAAATTTCGGTGGATCTGCAGCATCGGTCTGAAGTGTTTCTCTCACGTGGTTTTATTTTCCGCTCAGATGTGAGATGATCCTGCCTGTGCAATTACTCCAGTGACCAAATAAACAATACACACACACACACACACACTTGTATATGTAGTTTATGGGGTCTCTCTATAGATTAAATGGTTTACAAACTGTATATTCTCTCCCCTTACACTAACTGTACCCCTAAACATACCTAAACAGTTTAGTGTTTTTTTTGGTTTACATTTGGTTTACAAGATTACAGGAAGTAACACAGGAACCATGTTTATTTTGTAATGCCCAAACCAATAAACCCAATATACAAGAACATGCACTCAGGAACTGTCATGAACCACAGTTGTAATTTATTTTTCAGACACACATTGCTGGTCTGTTGTTCCTCTATTTGTGTTATTATAGTTCAGCTCCCTCTGTCAGTTGTGCAAATGATCCACACAGATGCTGATGGATGTGCTTTTGTGAGATGAGTTGTTGACGCTGCGGTTCCTGTCGCAGGCGATGCTGCAGACGCATGATGTTGTTGCTCATGAGGTTTACAGTGACGAGGCTCTGCGTGTCACACCTCCGCCCACATCTCCGTACCTGAATGGAGACTCGCCCGAGAGCATCAACGGAGACATGGACCTGGAGAACGTGACGCGTGTGCGGCTGGTGCAGTTCCAGAAGAACACGGATGAGCCCATGGTACTGAAACACGCTCCTGTTACTGACCCTTCATGACTGACCGGTGCCAGTCATTCTAAAATAACAGAATGATGTGAACAACAACACTGTCAAATGATAGTTTACATGAACAGGGCAAAAAACACCTTGAAACAAAGCGAATGAAAATGTTTTCTTAAGCTCCGGAGCTCAAACTAAATATAATTTTTAAAAAATCTTTTCATTTCATGTAAGATTTTCAACACTGTTACTAAAATTTCACTACATATATATATATATATATATATATATATATATATATATATATAATATGTATATATATATATTTTTTTTTTTTCACTATTTATTTAGATTTTTGTGAACCAACAAAAATATATTTGAGATGATTAAAAAGTAGAGCGATTAAACTGAGTAAATTACATATAGTTCATATGTATATGTGACCCTGGAGCATAAAACCAGTCATAAGTCACACGGGTATATTTGTAGCAATAGCCAACAATAATGGGTCAAAATTAACGATTTTTCTTTCATGCCAAAAATCATTCGGATATTAAGTAAAGATCATGTTCCATGAAGATATTTTGTAAATTTCCTACCGTAAATATATCAAAAATGTGGATATGCATTGCTGAGGACTTCATTTGAACAACTTTAAAAGCGAGTTGTATCTCGACCAAATTTTGTCTTATCCTAACAAACCATACATCAATGAAAAGATTATTTATTCAGATTTCAGATGATGCATAAATCTCAATTTCACAAAATAGACCCTTATGACTGGTTTTGTGGTCCTGAGTCACATATATAAATTCACACAAAAAATAAAATGGAATCGAAACTCCAAACTAATTATCATAAGTTCGTGTTTTTGCTCTTTTATGACTGACCAGTGTTTCCAACTAAATATAATATTACGAGCGGTTTTATTTTACATTGATTTTATGAGCTTTGCAACCCAGTTGCCAAAATTTCTAAATACTTTTTTTCCTCGTTATTTATTTATCTTACAAAACAGAAAAATAATCAAGTAAAGTCAGCTTTTTTTCTACTGCTCTTTATACAATACAGATATATTGTTTCAAATCAGCTCCACAGCTTCAAGAAATGAAGAAAGTCAAAAATACAATACATATAAATTCACACAATAATAAAAGGAAATAAATAAAAACAAATGCATTCATTCTGAAACTCTGATTATATTGATGTATTGTATGTCAGTGTAAAGAACTGGTGATGATGTTGCACGAGTGAAATGCGTGCGAAATATAACCGTGGATTAAATGTCAGTGCAGCAGAATGTCCGAACTGTGACACTGTTAACTTGAGTACATCGAGACCTTTGAGATGAAAGGCGCCAAAATCCCCTCAACACAGATGTTTGTGTATCAGTTCATCTAGAACATGATCTTTGTGCTTTAAAAGCATGTCAGATTGCAGTGATATGATCAGGCAAACTGTGTGTTAACAGGGAATCACTCTGAAGATGAACGATCTGAACCACTGCATCGTGGCTAGAATCATGCATGGAGGGATGATCCACAGACAAGGTACCATGATACGGTGTTTGTGCTTCTGTATGTGTGTGGTGTTGTCAAGCTCACGTTCGCTGCTGTTTTTCAGGGACGCTGCATGTTGGAGACGAGATCCGTGAAATCAACGGCATCAGCGTGGCCAATCAGACCGTGGAGCAGCTGCAGAAGATGCTGGTGTGTGAGAGCAGAACAAATGAAGGGCTCCAACAACACGACCCGTCAAAGTGAAAGACGAGACTGAGTCACTGCTGTAACTAGTGGTTAACTGTTTGAGCAAGCCCACGCCCCAAACAAACACTTCTCACCTCCTCTAACCCCCTGCAAAAAAATAGGTTCTTTTCTTTTTCCAGCACAAATATCTAAACATTCTTAAATCAAGATACATTCACTGAAGATATTTAAAAAAAACTTTTTGCTTAAAACTAGAACAAATATCTGCCAATGGAGTCAGAAAAATAAACTTTTATAGACAAGATTATAAGATTATATTTCTTGTTTTAAGCGTGGAGTCACTTCATTTTGATCAAAATATCTTCAGTCATTTCTCTTCTCCAGTAAATGTATCTTGATTTGAGAATGTTTAGATATTTGTGCTGGAAAACAAGACAACTGAGGATGAACTTCATGTTTTGCAGCGTTTATCAGCTATAATCGAGGTTAACTAATTATTATAAGGTATTAAGCTAATGAACAGAACAGACCACATAATCAGCATTTGCTAAATGTGACTTTATAACATTCAGAATTTAATATATTGACACTGAAAGCACTTTTGACATTAACAAAACGAACAAGAACACACACATTTACTCGGTTCTCTAAATAGGGACATTGCATAAACAATATTAGTCTATATATGCAGCTGGTTATAAATACTCTAACCCTAAACCACACATGAACCCTAACACAAAACTTCCTGCATTTTTACAATATATAACAATATGTTTACAATACACACACACACACACACACACAATGAATGTGTTTTCGTTAGTGGTAAGTTTGATCCATGTGTTTGTGTTTTCTCACAGCGCGAGATGCGAGGCAGCATCACCTTTAAAATCGTGCCCAGTTACCGCAGTCAGTCTCTGTCCTGTGATGTAAGTGCTTCCCTCAGAGCACCGTCCTCTGGTCACTGTAATATGTAATATCGGCTCACAAAACCATCACTTGACTTCTTCTGTTTTCTGTGCCGTTTCAGAAAGATTCGCCTGACCTGTCCAGACAGTCTCCTGCCAACGGACACTCCAGCGTCACCAGCTCCATCTTAGTAAGACAACAATCCAAGATAGTCCTGCAAAACCTGTTAGATGTGACATCACAGCACAATGCATTATGGGTTCAGTCTTTACAGTTTGGATGAAAGTTTAGGCTCTTTTCTTGCATTACTGTGGATTGTAAACAATGTGATGTTAAAGGGACAATTACTTTCCCTCATGACACTACAAACCCATCAGCTGATCAGTGTTTATATCGTGAACAAAAGCAGACATTAAATCTGTTGATCATATAAAGCGATCGAGTCTCTTCATATGGGTTTATTTGTCTCATTAGTTTTGGTTAAACAGACGTCCACTAGAGGGACAGAAATCTTTCAGATTTCATTCAAATATCTTCATTTGTGTTTCGAAGATGAATGAAAGTCTTGTGGGTTTGGAACGACATGAGTGACAGTAAATGATGTCAGAATTATAATTTCTACAGATATATAACACACTACAGGTCTGGAAACACTCTGAGCCAATCAGCTCTTTCAAAACACAGCACATTTATATTTGAAACTGAAGGTTAGTAATAATCGAGCCGTTTATAAAGAAATGATCTTGTCTGTGCAGGATCTGCCATCAACTATTCAACCCAAAGGAAGACAGGTGAGAGTCTGTGATGCCGTCACTCCACCTGAACACGTGTGTGTGTGTGTGTGTGTGTGAGACTGCTCGACCTGAGGATCTGTTCACACCGAGAACCATGTGACAATGTGGCGCAAATCGTACATCTCAACATATTGTCTCTGAAAAACGTTCAAAAGCGAATCTGTCTCGGCGTTTTCTTTTCTTTTTCTGCTCTGATTATGTGAGAAATCTGTCTGCACTTCATAAAATCAGCTCAGATGTAGAAAAGCATCACTTTGTCAACGGGTGAATTTTTGAATGCATATTTTGCTTGTATTTGTGTTTGGTGTGAATAGGCCTTTAATTCACCCTACTGCCTTAAAAATGCGTTTCCTGCATCGTCCTGCCATTTCCTGTCCATGTTAGGTATGTTCTACTGCATGATGTGCGTGTGTGTGTGTGTGTGCGTGTGTGTGTGATGCTTTCAAACCCTTAGATCTCCAGACCTGCAGTCAAGGATAAAATGTTTCGGAAGGTGAGTTTCTCTGATCCAGTAGAGCAGTTCCACAGACCCGGATTCATTTCCCATCTTAGATTCAGACCGAGTCTCCATCAGGCTTTGCTTCTCTAGTTGGTGCTTAGACTCCCAGCATCCCATAGTGGCGGTACACAACACTAACCCACTGCCTATCACGTGTGTGTGTGCGGCTCAGTAGTATGATTGGCTCCTCCCCCTCAGATGATTGGCTTCTAAGACACGCCCATGCTGTCCGTCAGTGGGTTTGCTCACATCTGATTGGTTGACTGTGTGTGTGTGAGTTACACGCTGTTACATTATAACTAGGGCTGTTGATTCGTTTACAGTGTAACAGTTCAGATCTGATTTCAGCAGTTGAGCTGAAATTCATCAACAGAATTCAGTGAATATTGATTTGTGACGTCTGTTCAGTTTAATGCAGCAAATGATTAATGCAATTCATTTCCATAAAAATTGCATTTGATTGACAGCCCTAATTATAAGCTGTACTTGTTTAACCAGTTAAGTGATGAATTGACAAATGTCACATTGATGTTTTTCCAACACATTGTCTTCTGTTGTTTGCAGATTTACGTGCGAGCGCAGTTTGAGTACGATCCCGCTAAAGATGACCTGATTCCTTGCAAAGAGGCCGGCATCCGCTTCCGAGTGGGCGACATCATTCAGATCATCAGCAAGGACGATCATAACTGGTGGCAGGGAAAACTGGAGAACACCAAGAACGGTACGGCGGGACTGATCCCCTCGCCGGAGCTGCAGGAGTGGTGAGACACACACACACACACACACACACCATCATCATCACAGCTGCTGGCGGTGTGAGCGTGTGGCTCACTGCGTGTGTGTTTGCGTGTGTTCCTCAGGCGTGTGGCGTGTATAGCGATGGAGAAGACCAAGCAGGAGCAGCAGGCCAGCTGTACATGGTTCGGCAAGAAGAAGAAACAGTACAAAGACAAATACTTAGCCAAACACAACGCAGGTAATGAGATTCTGCTGACACACACTCACACACACACACACTCACACAAACTCACTCACACACTCACACACACACACACACACTCTCTCACACACACACACTCACACACACAAACTCACTCGCACACAAACTCACTCACACACACACTCACAAACACAAACTCACTCGCACACACTCACGCACACACACACACTCACACACAAACTCACTCACACAAACTCACTCGCACACACTCACGCACACACACACACTCACACACAAACTCACTCACACAAACTCACTCGCACACACTCACGCACACACACACACTCACACGCACACTCACACACAAACTCACTCACACTCACACAAACTCACTCACACTCACACACACTCACTCACACTCACACACACTCACTCACACACACACTCACACACAAACTCACTCACACACACACTCACTCACACACACACACACAAACTCACTCACACTCACACAAACTCACTCGCACACACTCACACAAACTCACTCACACACACACACTCACACGCACACTCACACACAAACTCACTCTCACACACACACACTCACTCACACACACACTCACACACACACTCTCACACTCACACACACACTCACACACTCACACTCACACACACACTCTCACACACACTCTCACACACACACACTCACACACACACACACTCTCACACACTCACACACACACACTCACACAAACTCACTCACACAAACTCACTCGCACACACTCACACAAACTCACTCACACTCACACAAACTCACTCGCACACACTCACGCACACACACACTCACACAAACTCACTCACACTCACACTCACTCACACACTCACACAAACTCACTCACGCACACACTCTCACACACACACACACACACACACACTCACTCACACACTCACACAAACTCACTCACGCACACACTCTCACACACACACTCTCTCACGCACACTCACTCACACACACACTAACACACACACACACACACTAACACACACTCTCACGCACACACACTAACACACGCACACACTCACGCACACACACACTCACTCACTCACACACACACACACACACACTCACTCACACACTCACACAAACTCACTCACGCACACACTCTCACACACACACTCTCTCACGCACACTCACTCACACACACACTAACACACACTAACACACACTCTCACGCACATTCACTCACACACTAACACTCTCACGCACACACACTTGCACACGCACACAATCACACACACACTCACACACACACACACTAACACACACTCTCACGCACATTCACTCACACACACACTAACACACTCACGCACACACACTCACACTCACGTGCACACACACTAACACACACTCTCACGCACATTCACTCACACACACACACTCACGCACACACACTCACACTCACGCGCACACACACTCATACACACACACTGGAGGTACATAAACACACTCACACACACACAGGTTTGTTTTGCTATCTTAGTGAGAACATTGCATAGAATTCCATTTATTTTATATCAGGTCACTGATATTTTCTATCACCTAACCCAACCCCTACTCCTAACCCTACCCATCACAGAAACATGTGACCATCACTAGATTTAAATAAAAACATCTTTTGGCTGATTTATAAGCCTTTTAAAATAGTGAGGACCAGTCAATGTCTCACTAGTGGATTATGAAAGTATTTCACAATATAAGTGAGGACATTTGGTCCTCACAAGTGTAGTGCACGCGCACACACACACAGGTTTGTTTTGCTATCTTAGTGAGGACAAAAACACACTCACACACACACACACACACACACGCACGCACAATCTCGCACACACAGTGAGTGTATGAGTGTGTGTGTGTTTTGTCATTCCTGCAATAGGATCTCAAGGTCACAAATTCACAAATCTCAACAACACGATCTTGTGGTCTCAAAATAATGACGACATGTGATCACATTCCCACGAGTTCATTACCACAACAGAACTAGCCGGAGCGTCCCTGTTTTTGTGATGTTTCTCTGATGATGTTGTATTGTCGAGTGACGTGTGGAGAGTTGGATGATGTCAGAGGGTTGTGTGTCGGTTTGTGAGCGCATGACTCATACACACGTGTGTTCAGCAGCATGTGTGTCTCCTCTCCAGTGCTGCTGGTGTGTGTGTGTGTGTGTGTGTGTGTGTGTATCAGTTGTGTTGTAATGTGTGTTTAACTGACCCCTGTCCATTTTACACGCTGTCTTCCTTTAATGGCCCCCTCGCATGTAAGTAACTAATCGTGTCGATCGTCTTTTGCTTTCTGTCTTCTGAAGTAACAAACGGTTGTCGTGTTTTTGTCTGTCACCCATATCAATCGACAGATTTGTGTTTGTGTTTTTCTCTTGTGTGATTTGATGTTGAAATCAGTGCATCTGATTGACAGTGTTTTGTTGCTGTGGAGTTTCAGTCACTTGCTGTAGAATGTCGGTTTTGAAAGCCAGTGTGGACGGACTGCAGATTGAGACGCGGCTGGAAGACATCACACAACATCAGAAGAGATCTTAACACACTTACTGACACTGACCGTCACACACTAGCAGTCTTTGACACACTGAAACATCGTTGATCATAAATCAGCTCAAAATGTCAAACATGTTTGATCTCCTCCATCTGGATGGAATCACAGTCTAAAGCAAAAAAAAGTCATGTGTTCATAAACTACGTGATTTTCTAAGATCTGTCCAGAAAATCCTGAAAATCTGAGATTGTGTCGTGTGTTCCAGCCTGTACAGTAGTTCACCATCACTCATCATCATTTACTTGCTCTGAACTCGCATGAGCACACACACACACAGACAGATGTTTAGCAGAACTTCCTGTGCTTTATTCCACTATTTTATTGTAAAAGAGCAGCATGAACATTCTGCTAAACGTCTTGTGTTCCACTGAAGATTCAATGAGAAGTAAATGAGGACAGAATCTCTTTTAGTCAAAGCATTAATTTATCCCATTAAACAAAGTTTTTAAGCAAACCCAGAATTCAACTCGGCATGTCTCGTCACATTTGAATGGTGTGACATCATTTCCTGTCCTGCTGTTTCTGCACGTCCCTCCATACGCTAGCGCCCGTCAGGTGTCATTCACTGATCCAGATCTCTCTTTCCTCCAGTCTTTGACCAACTAGATCTGGTGACGTATGAAGAGGTGGTGAAGCTGCCCGCGTTCAAGAGGAAAACGCTGGTGCTGCTGGGTAAGATCTGACGCAGTCAGCCTTATTCATACAGCGCTTTATACTGTACAGATTGATTCACAGCAGCTTCACAGTGATGAACAGGAAAATAACAGAATCAATGATGCAAACTTCATCAGATATGAGACAAATTCAGATTCTGAGCAGCTCTAGAACACAATAGAGTCATGATTCAGCTCGATTCAGTTCAGTTTAATGTTGATTCAGTTCATCTATAAGCAGCTCTACAGAAGACAATTGTGTCATTATTCAGATTAATTTACCCAGCGAACAGGGAACGTTCTCTGAACGTTCTGACAAGGTTCTCACAAAGTAACATTATTAGAACGTTCTTTTAATAATGTTCTCAAAGCATTAGCTCAAAAACATTATTTACACATCGTTCATGAAAGTGAAACATTAAGTTGGATGTTCACTGAACGATTTTTAAATGTTTCTACTTGTTTCAGAACGTTCCCACAATGTTTGGGGAATGATACAATAGAAAGTTCCCTTTATTAAAAAAAAAAAAGTTTTTAGAACATTTTGAAAGGATGCTTTGAACGTTCAGAGAACCGGGAGCTGATGGTGTTTGTCCGCAGGCGCTCACGGAGTCGGCCGGAGGCACATCAAGAACACACTCATCGCCAAACATCCCGACAGATTCGCGTATCCCATTCCACGTAAGAGATGCTCCGTCACGCGCACGATTGACCTGCACAAACTTCCTGTCCGATTGACCGCTCACGTCTCTTCCCAACAGACACGACCAGACCTCCGAAGAAGGACGAGGAGAACGGGAAGAACTACTTCTTCGTGTCACATGACCAGATGATGCAGGACATCTCCAACAATGATTACCTGGAGTACGGCAGCCACGAGGACGCTATGTACGGCACGCGCCTCGAGACCATCCGCAAGATCCATGAGCAGGGCATGGTGGCCATCCTGGACGTGGAGCCGCAGGTACGGACGGGGCCGGATCCTCCCGCTGTCTCCGCTGCGCCTCCATGTGCTTCTGACGAGCTTGCGTTGTGTTCACAGGCGCTGAAGGTTTTGCGGACGGCTGAGTTTGCGCCGTACGTCGTGTTCATCGCAGCGCCGACTATCACTCCCGCTATGAACGAGGTGAGCGCCGCGCTCTGGCCGTCACGTGTCACTGCATGCTGCATGTGTGTTTCCGTGTGTTGATTGATTTTCTTCTTGCGTCTCCGTGTGCTGCTCTCAGATCCCTAGATGGTGCAGGAAATTGCCTGTAAGTAAAGACGCGTGTCGGCGCAGTTGCTCCGTGACAGATGCTCCATCAGCCACACATTAATAATGGGCCATTCCACAGAATTGGTGTCCCACAACCAAAAAACACATTTAAAAAGCATTTAGGTATTCAAATCTTAAGATCCTTCTATTATCCCACAGTAATATTTAAAATATCAGTAAGATTAATATATATAAAATCATTATTTATTGGGTACTTTCAGTTAGGAGTGGCTGTCTCGAACCCTGACCCCTAAATTTCAACTTTTGAAAATGATATTGAAATAATTTTTTCCCCGTTGTTGTTTTTAAAAATATATTTTTGATTTTTTTTTTTTAAAGTGAAGTTAAAATATATATATATATTTTATTTTTAAATCAGGAAACGTTATGTAAAACACGTGTCCCGCATGTTCATGTCATTACCGAAACACTGTGTGTTTGAGTCCATTGTCTGAGACTGATTTTGACACACTTCTACATTTCTGATCAGGAAATATCCCTGTCCCTCTCACAGCAGATAGATCCATCATTCTCAGTTAAATGTGTTCAAAATCTGTGTGGAACTGTAAGGAACGTCACTACCACACACCTTTTTCTGCAATTAAGCAAACTTTTTTGGGTTATTCCAAAAAATTTAGTTTTTATGTGTGTACAACTGCGTTAGCTAACCATGTGCTGATTAGCATCTTTCAGCTAGACTCAAAAGTATCTAAAATTGTCACTACTGAAACTTCACCACATTTTGGTCGTGACAAAAGGGAACACATAATCATTTATTTTGGGAAAATAAACAAATAAAATCAGTATACTTCATATTTTAATGTTTTATTATGCAAATCAAAGTGTTTGGTTCAGTGTTTATTCAAACTAATGAATCCTTCACTTTGATATCAGTATAATAAACTTTGACTTTTACAAAGAAAGATTTGATTCAAAATACAACAAATCTCATAAATTACACTTGAAATATTGTTAAAATTGTCAGTGTTATTGATTTACCTGTGAAAAATAGCAAAAAACGTATTAAAGAGGTAGATGTGAACAAAATCTTAACAGGTCAATGTAAGCCTTCTTATTAAATTATTTATTATTGTGTTTCGGTAGTGACAAATTTGGGGAGATGAAAAATATTCCAAAATTTTCTGAAAATACAATATAGAATACAGAAATGTGTAACTTGGATATTATACAGTTTGCATACATACAAAATTTGTGGAAAAAGACATTTTTTTTCAAGACGTTTCCAACTGACTTTGAACCAGTTCTGTGGAATGACCCATTAATCTTAGAGTCAGATGATCACTGTCAACAGATCACTGATACAATCTTTTTGAGTAATATTTCAAATATAGTTTTTGTCTGTATAGATACGGAAAGGCAGAGACTCCACTAGGTTTCTAACGAATGTTGAGTTGTGGATCACATGGAGCGTCTCTCCTGGAGCGACTCGCTCGATGGAAGCGTGTTTGTGTAGATCAGGTGTATTTCTGTAGCGCTTTATACAAATACAGTTTCAAAGCAGCTTCACGAATTCAAATCTCTACAGGAGACGAGAGTGTCATTATTCAGATCTTCAGTTTTTTTTCACCGGTCATCTGTGTTCCTTAGGACGAGTCTCTCCAGCGGCTGCAGAAGGAGTCGGAGGCGCTGCAGCGCTCGTACGCGCATTACTTCGATCAGACGATCATTAATAACGAGATCGACGACACCATCCGTCTGCTGGAGGAGGCCATCGATCTGGTGTGCAGCACTGCGCAGTGGGTGCCCGTGTCCTGGGTGTACTAGCCATTCCCCACACACACACACACACTCACACTCACACTCACACACACACTGACGGACTCGACATCCTGGCAACTACCAGCGCGTAGTGTTGTATATATCTATACATATATAAATATCTATAAATATGAATATATAAGTCATAGATATGGTCCTGTACTAATACCGAGGGGGTTGATGACATTTTATACTGTTTTCTTTTTAAATGTACGAGACGGCGTCTCAGAGCAATGATGAGCACAGTCAGTCCATCCCAACCTGCGGTCTGTGGGCGTGGCTCCGTGACTCCACCCACTGACAGTATATAAGCACACACACACACACACACACGTGCGCACACACACACACACGCACGCACGCAGACGCGGACGCAGCTGAACTGGCCTCCCGACGTGCCGTTTCATTCACCCCTCTGTTTACAGACGTAGGTTTGCACAAGGGCAGCAGCGAGGCCGAGCTCTTCCTCCGGCTGCTCCTCTTCCTCTAGATGTGTCCGTCTCTCCCAGTGAATCCTCCCGTTGTCCAGCAGCGAGCGCGTGTGCGGTCACATCCACTCTGAACGGACGACTTCCCTCATGCCCTGTGTAGTGACGTGTTTGTAAATTGTCCTGGATTTGATTTCTTGTGCAGAACGGGGAGGGAAATATTCATTCCTAGATCGATCCTTTCAGAAAATGTGCTGTCTTAAGAGTATTATTGTTTTACTCCGAGAAACCCAGAGGATTTTATTGTGTGTAAATGTTTCAATGGTGCGTACCTTTTGCGATTGAAATGAAGTAGTGTGTGCATAAACAACTGAACAGACTGTGTGAACTCTTCATTTCATATTGCCCTGTGTAAATTCCTCTGCAAATGACAAAACTGCTCTTCGAAATGTTTTTTTTTTTTTTTTTTTTTATCTATTTCCTTTCATGTGTTGAAAAAGTAAATTGCTTTTGAAATCAGGTCATGCATGTTGTTTTTGTCAGTGATGATGATGATGATGATGAGGGGGATAAAACTGCTCATTTTTCTCCAGCAGATGGTGCTGTTTCACACTCATATTCTAATGCACATCACGTGGTGTCTCAACTATATTCAGGAACAATCTAAATACACAGCCCTAACCCTGTGTGTTTGGGGGGGGAGTTTCTCTGTATGTGTATTTTGTGTGTCTCTGAGTTAGAGAGAGAGTGTGTGTGTGTGTGTGTGTGTAGTCAGTGATCTGGTCAATAAGTAACTGAATAGCGTCTTTTATGGTTGGGCTTGTTTTATTAAGGAAATATACAGAAACTTTTGAATATTGAAAGAAAAAAAAAAAAACATGGATGGTAAAGCTCACGTTTAAACACGTGATTAACATGACGTCATTGTCTTCCTGGTCTTGTGCGCGCTGTCACTCACTGGCGCCTCCTGCTGGAATAACAGAACAACACACTGAAGCTCTGGTAAATATTCACACAGTTGAGGAATACTGACAGACGAGAGAGAGTCTCAGTGAGTGTCTCAACAGTGTTGTCTAAGTAGGCAGCACGCTAGGTTTTGAGACGCTGCCGCAGATATTTAACGTTAAACATCAACAGTCTAGAAGAACCGAATATCCATTGAGCACTAAAATCATCACGCACCCCCTCCATCTGTCCGTTAACCGGGTTAGTTAGTGCTGGTTGAGTTAGTGGTGTGATGGACTGAGGCTGGACGGGTGTCGTGAGGAGGGGGGGTCTGGTGACGCAGGAAAAACAGCCGAAACGAGCAGACGAGACGGTGAAGCAGCGCGCGGAGCCACGAATGCGCGAGAACTCCGCGAAACACAGACGGACTGCAGAAGCGCGCCGCGGGTGAGCGCGCGGCGGAGAGTCGCGGCCGGTTGTCGGTGAGTGTTTATCATTGTTCAGTGACACTAACAAACATGAGCTCACGTATGAGACAAACTGAGACTGAGACGCGTAGCTGCGCGTCTGACACATTTATCCGCTCCTATGAACCGGTTTTTGTGTGTTTGCGGAGCAAAATGGCTGCTGACACACACACACACCCGATTAAACAGACTGAGTGGCCTGTTTTTAGCATGCGGTAAGGTTGACTGAGGGTGTTTGGGTGCGGGTGTGACATGATTATCAGGCGTTTGACGCGCGCGAGCGAGCGAGCGGCGCGCCATTAATGAGGTGGAGCAGCGGTTAGCGTGATAGCACTGAGGCTAACAGGCCTCAATAACACACCCGCACGAACACAATGACAGATTCAAACTGTAATCGTCACGAAACGTGCTTTTTGCAGGTGTTTGAATGTGTTCGTGTTTGTTTGTGTGTCTGTGGTGGGATAAACACGTTAAGAACGCGATGCTAATGCTAACTGTAGCGGTTACAGAAACCGGCCATAAAAGTGATTCTTCACAACATTAAACTGCCAATAATGACTGTCTGTGAACAGATCCGTGTGCAGCTGACAGGAATGTCATGCTAATGAAATAAGACTATATTTAGTGTAAAAGCGCTGAATGTGTGTTTCCTCGTGAAGGTGATTGACAGCTCGTCATGTTGATATTTACATGCTTCATGTGTGTGTTTTGATCCTGTGAGTCTCTGATGGAGTTCTTCAGTGTTTGAGATGAGAAACATGTTTCATAATGAAGTCTCGACGTTTATTGTGCAATTTCACCAGATGTACAGATGGACTGTGAAATTATTATCAGATGTTTCTGACAGCTGATGGTGTCTTAATCTCTAAATCAGGGCTTTTAGGTGACAAATACGAACATCCTCAAATTTAAAAGGCAGTTAAATGTTTACATGTAAAATACCAAATTTATACTGTCAAATTTAACACACTTGTAAAATAGTATTTGGAGAATGTTTAGTTTCTATTGTTTCATTATTAGGGTTTTTTTCTACTCACTGTATTACTGTGCTGTACAGTAGGTGTATTATTTATTTAGATTGCTATTTAATTTTTAAATCAACTTATTTATTCTAAAGTTCTTTATTTGATTTGTTTTGACACTGTTTTCCTCTAAACTGACCCTTGCGGCCCCTGAGGGCCCGGACCCGTCTGAAAACCCAGACGTGTTGTCTGATTCCAGCAGCTTAATTTGTGTTTTGATTTGGACTGATTGGTTTATTTGATACGTTGTTGCTTTTGTGTTTCTCATCATGGAACACCTGTGTGACAGGAAGTGTGTTCATCTCACTTCCTGAAAGCCGCTGCTGAAGCGTGTGCAGATGTGCTTCAGGACCCTTCTTTACTGGTTCAGTAGTTCAGAACTGTGTGTTTGTGAGACTCCATCATATCAGACTCGCAGCGTTACACCACAACCCTGTTCATCGTCATCATCTTGAGTGGTTATGAGCATCAAACGTCATGTTTTTAATCTTTCTCTATATTAGTGACCCTTATAAGCGCTGCAAAACACACACACACACTTGGTCTTTAAATAGATCAACCCAGCGTCAGGACAGAAACGCGTGTCTGATGATGTTAACAGAACAAACGTGTCTGGTGTGTTTTATGCGTGTGTGTGGACGGACGAGAGCAGCTGGTCTTCAGCGGTTAAAGTTAGCAGGGGCACATCTGATCTGTCGTAGTACAGCCAGTTTAACTTGAACCCGTTCCTCAGCGCTTCTGCTCGTCTTCTGACCCGCTGTGTTTTTCTTGCAGGTAATGCGATGGTCTCTGCGGCTCGTCTTGAGCTCCAGGTGCTTCAGTCTCCTTCTCTCGGCCGCCGGAAACGAGTAGATTCTCGCCCGGCTCCCGCCACATAATCAGACAAGATTGCAAAGATCTGCCCCACGTCGAGCATGACGGCCACCACCCGCGGGTCGCCCGTGGGGGGCAACGAGAGCCAGAGCCAAGCGCCCGACGGCCAGAACCAAACCCTGCTGCCCCAGAACCAGGTGTGTGTGAGAGGCGTGACGTCTCGCAGGATGGACTTACTATTACTGCAGTCATTCACACAGAACGCACTTCTGCACTCCACTGCACTGCTTCTCCATTGTTCTTCTATGTAAAACAACCCTGTGCTACAGCGTCTCGCTCATGACACAGTCCTAATTCAAATTAAAAGAAGCTCAACTTTTAAAAAATGTGCCTTTTTTTCCATTCCTCTGTGTGATTGGCCTATAAGAATACATCTGCTGCACATACCGTTTTAAACGCAGATTTCTATAGGTACCATGTGCATCACATGACTTTTCGAATAGCTCATTTTCACAGTCCACACTACAGCGTTTTTAAATGTATCCACTTGGGAGAGCAAAAAGATCAGTTTTCACCAGACAAGAACGCGCCTCAGTGTGAACAGAGAGAAAAAGATGCCTTTTCAGATTAATGTAGCCTTACACCAGCTGATAAAACAACTGAGATCAGTTCATTAGTCAGTAAGCTAATTCACAAGCCGGTTGTTGAACAGCGCACGTTATCATTCTGTTTATTCTCAGTTTTGTCGTCTGCCGCTTTAAATGCTGGAGCTCCTTACAGCAGGATGGATTCTGATTGGCTGTCAGTGTTTCTTTTGTTCATCAGCTGGAAAAATATAATGTTGTTATTAGAGGTCGAACGATAGTTATCGTTAAAATCCACTAGGTTGGACCGCGCTGGCTGAAAACTGATTAATCAACCAGTATTTCTTAAAATGGATACTGAATGAAAACAAAAATAAAAAAGTACTGAACCATGAAAATGTACTCGTTCATGTTAGTTTATAGTTCATTAACTAAAGTTAAGAGATACAACTGTAAATGTAAAAATGTATTAGCAGCCTAAATGTTGAAATTAACAAATGAGCAATACTTTAATAACCACAATAAATCTTACAGATGGACTCTTATGCTTCCATCTTCATATAAATACAAAGAGTCGCACTTAAAGATGGCCGTCTTCAAACATCTACAGGCAATAGCACTGAAATTAGACGCATATGTGTATTTTGTGTAGACTCTCACACTTTATTTGCTTCTGTTTTAGAACAATTGATGATTATCTGATCAAGATCACAATATGTGTCACAGTGACAATAATAAAAGATTTGAATGGATGTTTCTCTCGGCTGCATGAACATATCAGTCTGCTTTCTCACGTCACTAGCTTTAAATATGCAACTTCGCTCACGACGCATAAAAGTGACCAGCAGGATATAAACTGATGCAAATAGATTGAAATAATCATGACATTAAACATGACTTGCGTTTGGTTTTGTCACATGGTTTTAACCGCTTGAGGTACTACTAATGTTAGCGTCCTCTCAGCCTCGACGGCAAACGCTGCTGTTCTCCACTAATGCAGCATCTAGTCAACAAATTAATTACTTTATAATGATATGAGAACATGTACTGTATACATACCGTTTCGTTGTCTGTTTTAAATCCGCATCTGTAGTTTCCCGCTCCGTGGCAGCCTCTCGTGTCAAAACAAACTCCAGGAGGCATCGGTGATAGTTTTTATTTCGCCTCTAGAGGTCGCTCTCGTACTGTATAATGACAGCGGACCCTTCTCAGCCGCTTTTGTTCCAGCAATTGGTTATTGGTGCCAATTATTCAGCAAAACCGATCAGTCGGCCGACCTCTAGTTGTTATCATTACAGTTGTGCTGTGAACTCTATCCTTTTACACACACAACGATTTTTAGAACTACATTTTTATCGTTATCGTCCTTAAATTAAAGTAATTAAAAGCCAATTAAAGCCAGCATCGATCAGCTGTTCCATTGCCAAATTTACACTGCAAAGGTGGCACAGAACTGCTTCTGAAGTGGCTTTAATTCTGCTCAGAGATGGCATAAATACATTTACACAGTGAAAACTGTATACTCTGATGCTAGGAGTGAGGTGGGTCAGACAGTCTGGCTTTTGTCCTGAATATTAAGCTGGCACAGACCAGCCTTAACTCGGCGCCTCGTGCTAACTAAAAACATGACTAACTTCCTGTTGCCTGTGTTCAGCTCCTGCATGACATCATGTTGTGGTTCTCTCGTGCGTTTAGACGCTCTCACCAAACTCCTCCAATGAGACGTCACCCATCAGTCCACCAGAGGAACCGGGTCAGGGAGAAGCCCCGCCTGCACAGGAAGAGGAGGAGCCTGCCTTCCCACACACAGACCTGGCCAAGCTGGACGACATGATCAACCGGTCAGCAGCGGTGTCACTCTGGAGTGTGTTGAGCTGGTTAGTGTTGGTTAGTTGTGTGCTGATGATGTGTTTCCTGTGGTTCAGGCCGCGCTGGGTGGTTCCGGTTCTGCCGAAAGGAGAGCTGGAGGTTCTGCTGGAAGCTGCTATAGATCTCAGTAAAAAAGGTCAGATGTCACAAACATCAATTATTAATCATATGATTGTAGATACTCAATCTAATTACATTTATTATTTGATAACCTCAATAATTGTTAACGTTGAGTGTCTGTGTTGTTGTGAAGGGCTGGACGTGAGGTGTGAGGCCTGTCAGAGGTTCTTCCGCGATGGCCTGACCATCTCATTCACTAAAATCCTGACGGACGAGGCAGTGAGCGGCTGGAAGTTTGAAATCCACGTGAGTCTCGTGTTCGCCTGTGAGCCGTCTGATCGAAGCAGTTTTTAAGTGTGCTTCATAAATGAGTGTGTCTGTTGTTGTCGTCCCGTTCCAGAGGTGCATCATCAATAACACCCACCGCCTGATCGAGCTCTGCGTGGTCAAACTGGCTCAGGATTGGTTCCCTCTGCTTGAACTGCTCGCCATGGCGACCAACCCGCACTGCAAGTTCCACATTTACAACGGCACGCGTCCGTCTGAGAGCGTCCCTGCAGGAGCGCAGCTTGCCGACGATGAGCTGTTCGCCCGGCCGCCAGACCCTCGATCCCCGAAGGTAAAGGAGAAACATGCTGTGCTTCTGATCCCTCGGTCTGAACTGAATGTGATGTTGGGATTGTTTCAGGCACTGCTGTCAGAGACAGAGACTGAGTTAACCTGTCGCTCTCTGATCAGTGAAGCAGCGTATAACAGCAATATTCCACATTCACAGGCATTTGTGTTCAGACGGGAAGATGAGATTTGAATGAGTTTAAAGTCATCATGAAACTGAAGTTGTGCTCGTCTGTTCTTCCCTAATGTGTCGTATATCTGACCGAAACACTTCTCAAACAAGAATGAATGTAGGGCGGGGCTTGATTTAGTCTGTGTTCCCAAACACCAGCATCCGAACGCAAGATCACATGACAGCGTTTATTGTGTTTCCTCTGACTCGTTTATGATGGAAAAGAGCCAGATTGAAGAAACTTTATTACTGACAATTTCCCAAGAAGTGATGATTTTGTTCTCTTGAACACATGGGAAGAAAACGCTGCTTTATTTGCAAATGATTTATGCATTATTTCAAGTTAAATTCACAGCTTTGGATGGAAACACAGCTAGTGAGAAGTTATGAGGGTAATATTGAAGAAAAATGAGTAGTAATTGTTTTTGTTCAGTCGTAACCTCGTGGTCTGTGTCTCTGGTTCAGGGGTGGCTGGTGGACCTCATCAATAAATTTGGTACATTGAACGGGTTCCAGATTCTTCACGATCGCTTCATGAGCGTCCAGGCTCTCAACGTGCAGATAATCGCAGCTCTCATCAAGTATGTTCCTCTGCATTCACATCAAAGATCTGACGATCACTCATTTCTGCATTTGAGCCGCTGGACGTCCTCAATGTTTCTTCTCGATTTGTCTTCCAGACCTTTCGGCCAATGTTACGAGTTCCTGACTTTGCACACGGTGAAGAAGTTCTTCTCACCTGTAATCGAGATGGTTCCGCAGTTTCTGGAGAACCTCACAGACGAGGAGCTGAAGAAAGAGGCCAAGAATGAGGCCAAGAATGATGCTCTGTCCATGATCATAAAGTCCTTGAAGAACTTGGCGTCTAGAGTTCCTGGTCAAGAGGAAACCGTCAAGAACTTGGAGATCTTCCGGTTGAAAATGATCCTTAGGTAAGAAGTTGTCATCATGTTAATGTGAACGTTCATAGTTACAGCTCTGCCAAAGAAGCTTATCGAGTCTTTTCTCCTCTCGTCTGCTGCACAGGTTGTTGCAGATTTCCTCGTTCAATGGGAAAATGAATGCACTGAATGAAGTGAACAAGGTGATCTCAAGCGTGTCGTATTACACGCACCGGCACGGCAACCCAGAGGAAGAGGAGTGGCTGACGGCGGAGCGAATGGCCGTAAGAGCAGCGCTGCATCAATACACTGTCAGTCAATCACTGGCTGCGTCTCAATCAGCTCCCTGTCGTCAGTCACTATATAGTGTACATGAATTCAGGCACTAGTAAGGACTGGTGTTCATAAACAACAGCAGGACTGATGTCTTTCTGGTAACGGGAGCTTTATTTATTGCCTTTTTCTCCTATCACATATTTTAGTATCATCATAAATTAGGAATCAGTCAAAAGCTTAAACTCTCAAAATTCACTGTGAAATTGGACATTGCGTTATAAAAAAAACAGTACTTTAAATTATTTTTAGCAGCTCAATTTTTGTGATATCAACTTCAAATTTGGAACACAACTTTTTTGTATTTATTTGTATAGCAATTTTAGAGTCAAAATTATTTCGTAAAATATACATTTTGCCTAAAATAAAAATAGACCAAGAGACCAAATAGGTCCGTATTCAAAGCATTCATGAACTACAACCATTTCAGTCTAGGTTACATTATGATAAACACTTGGATTATTTCATATGCTTTCAACATTTCGGCTGTAAATGAATTATAAATGGTAGCTAGATTATGTTCACGGTGAGATAAAATTAAATAACCGTTTGTTTGTTTTGAAACATCTATCATCATGGCGTAAACATCTGTGTCGTGATGTGTATCGCACAATTTGTGTTTCACGCTTCAGAATTTCTGTCAAGGGAATATAGTGAGCATTGATGCTCGCTGGTTTTCACAGTGCATTGTGGGAACATGTCAGTGCACTGGAAGAATTTTGCGATTGAGACGGCCCTTATCAGTGATCACTGGCTGTTGAACTAGGGAGCTGATTAAGACGCAGCCACTGATCCTGGTGTCCCACCCATAGAGACAGAGAAGCACAGCTCAGCTGTGTCTGCGTGTTACACTTCCTGTACTCGGTCATGTGACGCTATGATGTTGGTTGTGTGTGTCAGGAATGGATTCAGCAGAACCACATTCTGTCCATCGTGCTGAGAGACAGTCTGCACCAGCCGCAGTATGTGGAGAAGCTGGAGAAGATCCTGCGCTTCGTCATCAAAGAGAAAGCTCTGACCCTGCAGGATCTGGACAGCATCTGGGCGGCTCAGGTATCAGTAGCGTGACAGAAGTTTTCAGAGCAGTCACCTGACTAAAACACACAACAGTTAACAGGTTAGACTGTTGTTGCTGCTGGGAAAACTCATTCCCTGACGCAGCACCTCCCCGCTGCCTGACCAGAAAGCTTCTCTGTGGTGTTTTCAGTTTCATTCTGATTCAGATTGATTTTTCCAGAATGAAGTGTGTGGAAGAGTAGGTGTGGTTAATGATCTCCTCTGTCATGTTTTCTCAGGCTGGTAAACATGAAGCGATCGTCAAGAACGTCCACGATCTGTTGGCAAAGCTGGCGTGGGACTTTTCCCCGGAGCAGCTTGACCACCTGTTCGACTGCTTCAAGGTAACGCAGGACAGTTTGTAGCGCAGTGTTGTTGAGAGACGGATAACCGCTTGACTCTGGTCTCTGTGCTCACGGTCCTGCAGGCGAGTTGGACGAACGCAAGTAAAAAGCAGCGGGAGAAGCTCCTGGAGTTGATCCGCAGGCTGGCAGAGGACGATAAGGATGGAGTGATGGCTCACAAAGTGCTCAACCTACTGTGGAACTTGGCTCACAGTGACGACGTGCCTGTGGACATCATGGACCAGGCCCTGAGTGCCCACATCAAGATCCTGGACTACAGCTGCTCTCAGGTCTGAGCTCAGTGCAACATAATTCCCAGCATGCACCTGTGTGCTGTCACTCACCTTTCTGCTGTCGTACAGGACCGTGACACGCAGAAGATGCAGTGGATCGATCGGTTCATCGAGGAGCTTCGGACGAATGATAAGTGGGTGATTCCGGCTCTGAAGCAGATCAGGGAAATCTGCAGCTTGTTTGGAGAAGCTCCTCAGAACCTCAGGTGAGTCATTGAGCAGGTGTCTTCATCAGTAACCTCGTGTCTTCATGAGATTGTCACACAAACTCTGTCTGTGTGTGTGATTGTCATCAGTCAGACGCAGAGGAGCCCACATGTCTTCTACCGTCACGATCTGATCAACCAGCTTCAGCACAATCACGCGCTCGTCACGCTGGTGGCCGAGAACCTGTCTGCATACATGGAGAACATGAGGCAGTTCTCCAAAGGTGAGTGCCGTCTGACAGGAAGCGCATCATTTTTACTTCTCAGATTCTGAACTTTGACTAGCTACATTTACATGCACCCAAATAATGCATTAGTAATCGAACCGATGGCTCAATCGGATTGAAAATCCTTGATGTAAACACTCTAAAGGCTTGAATCCGTCTTTTGTTTAATTTTTTTAAATTCATTCTGATTCAAAGATATCCTGCACACACGTGCAGTGCAGATAAATATGTTTTACACATTATGAACATGCATATGTTTATTTACATCTTATGATCAGTGAAAGAGAATATTTACTAAATACTTTTGACATGTCAGCTTTTTTATTAGATATGTCATCAAGGCAAAGGTAGCACATTCTCATTCTGATCTCGGGAGCTACACATGCACAGAATATGTAACATAAATAACGAACATGTGAATCAGGTCGCAAAATTTAGGAATCTGAAATTGGCTTGACGAAAATGACTGCATGTAAACACACCTATTGTAATTCTTTGTCTCAGAGCATCCAGGGTTTGATCCTCAGACGGTGCGAGTGGGCAGCCGGTACAGCCATGTACAGGAAGTGCAAGAGAGACTCAACTTCCTGCGGTCAGTGATGCTCTTGTTTCGTACACAGGAATATGTTTCACTGGTTTCCTGTTCTCGCACAACTAACGTTTCTGATGCATGTTCAGGTTTCTGCTGAAGGACGGCCAGCTGTGGCTCTGTGCTCCGCAAGCCAAGCAGATCTGGAAGTGTCTGGCAGAGAACGCCGTCTTCCTGTGCGACCGCGAGGCCTGCTTTAAGTGGTACTCCAAACTCATGGGTGACGAGCCGGATCTGGACCCGGATATCAACAAGGACTTCTTCGAGAACAACGTGCTGCAGCTGGACCCCACGCTGCTGACGGAGAACGGCATGAAGTGCTTCGAGCGCTTCTTCAAAGCGGTCAACTGCAGAGAGGGCAAACTGGTGGCCAAACGCCGGGCGTACATGATGGACGACCTGGAGCTGATTGGGCTGGACTACCTCTGGAGGGTAAAGCGCCTAAACGAATCGAGACTACACTGAATGATATAGGACTGGGAATATTAGCACGATTCTTATGATATTATTGTGGTTTTTAAACGCATCTGGTGATATGCTGAGTATTGCAATTAAATATAATGTGAAATATTGCAATTTATTACCTTTTTTAATCCCCAACATTAAAACTGCTAATGCGGCTTTCAGTCGTCCGTTGTGTTGTAGAGTCCGATCACTGAACTCTGTGTACGTGAGATTCATTGACTTCATCTCAGTGACACTAAACCAAACATGAGATTCTCTGCTCTTCACAGGTTGTGATTCAAGGCAGTGATGACATCGCCACACGGGCAATAGACCTGCTGAAAGAAATATACACCAACCTCGGACCAAAACTACAAGTGAATCAGGTGAGCCTTCCGTCCTCGCCCGGCCGTCACCCATCAACACGCCGTAACGTCACGTCTGATCTGCTGCTCTTGCTGTTCACAGGTAGAGATCCATGAGGACTTCATACAGTCGTGTTTCGACCGGCTCAAGGCCTCGTACGACACGCTGTGTGTGCTGGACGGAGACAAGGACAGCATTAACTGTGCCAGACAGGAGGCCATACGCATGGTGCGAGTCCTCACGGTGCTCAAGGAGTACATCAACGAGTGTGACAGCGACTACCACGAGGAGAGGACCATCCTGCCCATGTCCAGGTGCTGCTCACATATATGAGCCCTTCCTGTAGGTCACGGGGTCGATTCCCACGGCACAACATACTGATATCCAACCATCCAATCAATTCTCCACAGACAAAATCAAGCTACATTTGTTCTTGTACCAGATGCGTTTCACTCAGATATACGACACAATAGAAAAGAAAAGATGATTGCTTCTTCCCTTCATGACGATGGAACAGAAGTAGTGTCAGATCTTTTGTTCTGTACTGTGACGTACATCTGAGTGTAAAGACTCATAGAAAAATAAAAAATGTTGGGCGGGACTTGGTTCTGTGCATCTCTTGTTGATTGGATTGTTGAGATGGGGGCGTGGCACTCAGAAGTGTATGCAGATCAGTGTGAGCTTGTAGGGGCGGAGTGTGAGAATCCTGCATACAGAGAGAAGACTGACGATGATCCAGATACGACAGTCTGATTAAACATTACAAGGTCAAAACATTTAAAAAAGAAAACATTCACGGATTAATTGTTTTCAATAAGATCAATCACATGCATTGAGAAAATAGATGAAAGGCTCTGTCGAATGAACACATAAGAAGCCAAACGTTTGACATACTCTCTTGTTTTGTGGGAATCTCCATGTTCCAGGGCCTTCCGTGGGAAGCACATCACGCTGGTGGTCAGGTTTCCCAATCAGGGCCGTCAGGTGGACGACTTGGACATCTGGTCCCACACCAATGACACCATCGGCTCCGTCCGCCGCTGCATCCTCTCTCGCATCAAAGCCAACAGCACACACACCAAAGTGGAGCTGTTCATTGGAGGAGAGATTGTGGACCCTGCTGACGACCGGCGGCTGATTGGACAGCTGAACCTCAAAGATAAGACTGTGAGCTTTAAACACACTTCTGTCATTAAACATGGTTCTGCTTTGAGACCAGAGACGGGCTGTTATAATACTGGACTGACTCTTCCTGCAGCTCATCACGGCGAAGCTCACTCAGGTCAGCTCCAACATGCCCTCCAGCCCAGACAGCTCGTCCGACTCGTCCACCGGCTCGCCCGGAAACCACGGCAACCACTACAGCGACGGGCCGAACCCCGAGGTGGAAAGCTGCTTGCCAGGAGTGGTGAGAACGTGTTTGTGTTTCTTGTGATCACCTCAGGGATTGCACCATATATATCTGTTATTGTCCAATATTAGAGATTATTTAATCTGTACAATAATGGATATTTTATCATATGTGCACATTTCCTGTCTTGACATTTAGGTTACCTCACATAAAACATTGAGTTTATAAATCTTTAAAGTGCCCCTTTCTTTTTTTCTTCGAATATTATCTTTCATATAGTGTGTATTAGAGCTGTTTGTGAATGTAATAGGTCTGAAAGATTCGATTCTGAACTGAAACGAGTCATCAGGAATTCAGTCTCACTTCCTGCTGAACCTATGTTGCTTTGTAGCTAATTTGCATAATGCCCGCCTCTGGTCTTCATTGGCTGAACAGCGTCTCTTTGCCCCGCCCTCAATCACTGTAATTGTATCTGAGACTGGAAGAGTTTGGTTCGTGTTGTTCATGTAGAGAAGACGCTGTTTTCTGCTGCCAAAGCAAATCCACTTTGATGAGATTGATACGGTAAAACCGACGCCATCGTTACTGTTCGTATCACTGTGAATCAAGATATGATAATGAGCGTTTGATTTCTGACCAATCACAGCAGAGCAGCTCTCAGAGAGGCGGGGTTTAGAGAGACCGAATCCTTGATCGAAGCGTTTCAGACACCGAGAGAAAAGAGCTGATTAAAGTGTTTTATTTGTGTTTGGATGCATGTAAACCTCCAAAACAAATCAGGAACCTTTAAAATAGCATCATAGGAGCACTTAAAAAAAACATCGTTAACCTCAAAACGAATATCCATTTTTATACTGTACATTATAATGCATGTGTAAAACAATTGATTTTAGTTGTTTTATTTGCCATTGACCAAATACTGCAGAATATTGGCCATCTATTGGTCATCAGCTTGTTGGTATTGTCCCGCTGCATTTCTGGGCTGAAGTGCAGAATGATCTCATCCTCAGTTGAGCTGAATGTTTCTCGTCTCTCCTCAGATCATGTCGCTGCATCTGCGCTATATCTCCTTCCTGTGGCAGATCGCTGATCTGGGCTGCACCTTGAACATGCCGTTACTGCGAGATGGAGCGCGAGTGCTCATGAAGCTCATGCCTCCAGGTACCAGCAGAGACCGTGACGCCTTGCCGTGTAATGTGCCGTCTGGTGAAGGGCTGCTGAAATGTGCTGCTTGTGTTCACAGATACCACTACAGTGGAGAACCTTCGAGCGATATGTTTGGATCACGCTAAGCTGGGAGAGAACAGTCTGAGTCCCACTCTGGATTCACGCTTCTTTGGTCCTTCCCCTTCACAAGTGCTCTACCTCACTGAGGTGTGCTCCGTCACGCTTCTGCACATGTAAACTTAATAGGGTTAGGGTTAAATAGCGCAAAATTCATCAATTATGAAAGTCAATTCAGCTCTACAGAAGACGGTAGAGTCATTATTCAGATCAATAACATTACTAATTATTGAGTGTAAACAGCAGCTGACTAGGTTTCTCTCTCTCTTAGGTGGTGTATGCGCTGCTGATGCCAGCCAGTGGAACTCTGGGAGATGACGCCAGTGACTTCCAGTTCAACTTCTTGAAGAGTGGCGGTCTGCCTCTTGTTCTGGGCATGCTCACTAGGAACAACTTCCTCCCCAATGCGGACATGGAGACGAGGCGTGGTGCCTACCTGAACGCCCTCAAGATCGCCAAACTCATGCTCACCGCCATCGGGTTCGGGCACGTGAAGGCCGTCGCGGAGGCGTGTCAGCCTGTGGTGGAGGGAACCAACCCAGCCTCACCGGTGCGACTCTCCCCCAACCCAACCCTACGTCACCGGTCGACTTTCTTCCCTCGTGGTGATGTGACTCTCTGTTTGTCTTCCAGATAAACCAGGCGACTCACGATCAGGCTCTGGTGCTACAGAACGCTCTCCAGAGCATTCCCAATCCCGCCTCCGAATGCATGCTGCGCAACGTGGCCATCCGATTGGCCCAGCAGATCTCTGATGAGGTTCCTGATCCTTTCAGCTTTAAAGTTGCAGTATGAGGTCTTGTAACCGTTCGTCACACTGATCTTCATGTGTTTGTTGTTTTCGGACATCGTACAGAACTTCTTCCAGGCCTCAAAGTACATCCCAGATATCTGTGTGATCCGAGCCGTGCAGAAGATCGTTTGGGCTTCGGGATGTGGAATGGTGCATCTGGTCTTCAGCTCAAATGAAGAGATAAGCAAAATCTATGAAAAGGTACGATTGATGGTTCAGTACTCTCACCACTGTCCACAAAAGTGTTGTTATTCCTCATTTAAATGTGCACGTGTTGTTCTGCAGACTAATGCCGGTAACGAACCGGATGCGGAAGACGAGCAGGTGTGCTGTGAGGCGCTGGAGGTCATGACCTTGTGTTTCGCTCTGCTCCCGACGGCCCTCGACACACTCAGCAAGGAGAAGGCCTGGCAGACCTTCATCATCGACCTGCTGCTTCACTGCCAGAGCAAGTGCGTTTACAGGAACCTTCTGCGTCTGAACGTACATTCAGTGGTTTTACATGGTCAAGCTGATCAGCTTCAGCTGATGTTAGACATGAACCAGAGAAAGAGAACAAAGCAGAAATTCTTGACTCCAAATGCTTATGAATGCATACTGTGGTTAAAAATCAAAAGAAATTCAGTTAGTATTTGGATTATTTTAGTATCTCCTATTTGCAGAAAATCTCCAACATCTCCAGAAGTGATGGGTAATTAGATTATGAGTGCATTAATAAAAGCTGACTAGCGTGACATTTAACGAGAAAAGAAACTCATGCTAATGAACCTGCCTGTATCTCTTGGTGTTTTCGTTCAGAGCTGTGCGTCAGATGGCACAGGAGCAGTTCTTCCTCATGGCCACCAGGTGTTGTATGGGACACAGACCCCTGCTGTTCTTCATCACGCTCCTCTTCACTGTTCTGGGAGTGAGTACAGCAGTCACATACAGACCCGTGTAGAAGGATTGACAACATGTTTAGATACCATTAATAATTGTTCGCTGCTGTTTTAGAGTACGGCTAAAGAAAGAGCCAAGCACGCTGGCGATTACTTCACCCTCTTACGCCACTTACTCAACTACGCATACAACAGCAACATAAACCTGCCCAACGCAGAGGTGCTGCTCAACAACGAGATCGACTGGCTCAAGAGAATCCGAGTGAGTTCACTTTCACAACTAAACTGATTCGATGAAAGAGTGATGGTTTAATTCTCTTTCCTTTGGTTTTTGTTGACGTTCAGGATGAGGTGAAGAGAACCAGTGAGACGGGTGTGGAAGAGACCATTCTCGAGGGTCATCTGGGCGTCACCAAAGAGCTGCTGGCCTTTCAGACGCCTGAGAAGAAATTCTATATCGGATGTGAGAAAGGCGGCGCTAATCTGATAAAGGTGAATGGCCTTCAACTTGAATTTTTTCCTTTACAGATGTTGTGAAAAGGCAGTTGACTTAATTTGTACCTGGCTTCATTTCCGGTCTGTGTGTCTCACAGGAGCTGATTGATGATTTCATCTTCCCGGCGTCTAACGTGTACCTGCAGTACGTGAAGAGCGGCGAGTTCCCGGCGGAGCAGGCCATTCCGGTGTGCAGCAGTCCTGCGTCCATAAACGCCGGCTTTGAGCTGCTGGTGGCGCTCGCTGTCGGCTGTGTGCGGAACCTCAAACAGATCGTCGACACGCTCACGGACATGTACTATCTAGGCACGTGGAGTTATGTTTTCAATAAATCAGCTGTTATGAAGGTTTTTCCCTACTTTCATCTATTTTGAACCTGTTTTTTCTTCTGTACAGAATTGGGCATGTTTGATTTTAGTGTATCATTAGCTGTTTCCATCCACACAATTTTATGTGAATGATGGGATATTGCATACAAAAATGCTGTATGAAAATGGCAATGCGCATAAATTATAAAAATGTGCATAAAAAATGTATGCGCTCAATTGAGGCGGATCATTTTTTTTGTGCATAAACTACGATTGAAAGACATTTACTGAATAAATCCCTCCAAAACCTCATGTGACTTTGCCTCAGCAGAGGCTGTGATTGGATAACTGGACTAAACAGCGGACCAATCACATCGCAGCATCTCAAATGTTGGTTTGGTGGTTCTGAAACGCCTGAGTCAAATGATATGGTTTAATTCTCTCCAGAAGCGTCTCACATGATTGTGTTTCGTCTGACGCCCTGAGATCAACTCATTTATGATGGAGGGAGAAAGAGCAGCTTCCATTTTTATTACTGATATTTTGCACTAATTTCTCAGGAAGTGATGATTTTGTTCTCTTGGACACATGGAATGGAAACGCTGCTTTATTCACAAATGTTTTATGCCATATTCCAACTTTACGCATTAGTTAAACTAACAGCTTTGAATGGAAACAGCTAATGGGCCTCATTCACGAATCATGTCTGTAAATCCTCTGTGAACTAAATCAACTTCTATAGAAATGCATTCTGAGCGAGGCTCATATTCGTCCATCGTTTTAAACACGTGCATCTCGTCTCAGGTTGCGAGGCACTTACAGAGTGGGAGTATCTTCCTCCGGTGGGGCCACGGCCGACCAAAGGCTTCGTGGGTCTGAAGAATGCAGGAGCCACATGCTACATGAACTCCGTGATTCAGCAGCTGTACATGATCCCGCCCATCCGAAACGGCATCCTGGCCATCGAAGGCACCGGCAGCGACATCGACGACGACATGTCCGGAGATGAAAAGCAGGACAACGAGGTAAAAAGTGCACACGTGTCACTCGAGCGCACCGAAAACCCTTAGTGCAGTTCAAACACGTCTGAATGAACGTCATTCTCACTCGCGGCGTGTTGTGCTGCAGAGTAATGTGGACCCCAGGGATGATGTGTTCAGTTATCATCACCAGTTTGATGACAAGCCCTCTCTCAATAAGGCCGAGGACCGCAAGGAGTACAACATCGGAGTGCTGCGGCATCTGCAGGTCATCTTCGGTCACCTGGCGGCGTCCCGTCTGCAGTACTATGTGCCCAGGGGATTCTGGAAGCAGTTCAGGTACTGAAGTCGTGAATTCTCTTTATTAAAAAGTTCTGCACATATGTGCAGTGACGTATCATGCATTGAACGAGCTGTTGTTGTTGAAGGAAGGATTTCATTCTAAAATTCTCCTTCCATTCGTCGTCTGTGAAGTGCAGGACAATGTCGTCCCAGCAGTCCTTGCTTCAGACTCTCAATCACAGACGCCTTGTTATGGGCATTTTTACTGCTTGATAAATATAAGCAGCACAGCACAAACTTCATGTGTTAGTCTTCTCCTGATGAGGACTTGAAGTAGATGAATATTAAGTGTGCTTTTAAAACAAAGAAAAGAAGTGATGGTAAAAGGATGGTTAGCATGCGCATCGTGAAACAGTGGAAAAACTGTATATTTGTGCAGTGAACGCATGTCAAAAGATAAAATCTGATTTAAACACTTAATTTTGCGTTCATGTAAACACTATGTTCGCATTCATCACTGGGAAATGTTGGCGAAACGTGTTTGGTGTAGCTAGCGGCACAGAAATGACATACTGCTCCATAATGCCAAGTGAAGTAAGACGACTGCATTTGAAACGTTCCCTGCAGGTTATGGGGGGAACCGGTGAATCTGAGAGAGCAGCACGACGCACTGGAGTTCTTCAATTCCCTGGTGGACAGTCTGGACGAGGCACTGAAAGCCCTCGGCCATCCCACCATGCTCAGCAGGATCTTGGGTGGCTCGTTTGCAGACCAGAAGATCTGTCAGGGTTGCCCTCACAGGTGAGTGAAGGACTTGTCAATCATTCTGAGGATGTTGACTTCTTCCATCTGTATACATGTTGTGTGTGTGTGTCTTCATAGGTATGAGTGTGAGGAGTCCTTCACAACGTTGAATGTTGACATCAGGAACCACCAAAACCTCCTCGACTCTTTAGAACAGTACGTCAAAGGGGATCTTCTGGAAGGAGCCAACGCTTACCACTGTGAGAAGTGTAACAAAAAGGTGGGAAGTTTTCCCTGAATTCTCTCTGATAGAACTTGTGTATAGTGCACATTGGTGACCTCTTGTTGTCCTGTGGTTTGCCGCCAGGTGGACACGGTGAAACGCCTCCTCATAAAGAAACTCCCGCCCGTGTTGGCCATCCAGCTGAAGCGCTTCGATTACGATTGGGAGCGCGAGTGTGCGATTAAGTTCAACGATTACTTCGAGTTCCCTCGCGAGCTGGACATGGAGCCCTACACAGTGGCAGGCGTGGCGAAGCTAGAGGGTGACGAGGTACCGCTGGAGAGCCAGGTCATCCCTGAGGACTTGCCGGCGCAGACCGAACCCAACGGCAGCTCCCGCTACAGGCTCGTGGGCGTGCTGGTGCACTCGGGTCAGGCCAGCGGCGGACATTACTACTCTTACATCGTCCAACGTCACGGAAACTGTGACGACGGACAAAAGGACCGCTGGTATAAGTTTGATGACGGTGACGTAACGGAGTGTAAGATGGACGATGATGAGGAGATGAAGAACCAGTGCTTTGGTGGAGAGTACATGGGCGAGGTGTTTGACCACATGATGAAGCGCATGTCGTACAGGCGGCAGAAGCGCTGGTGGAACGCCTACATTCTGTTCTACGAGCGCATGGACGCAGCAGGGGGCGACAGCGAGCTGTTGAAGTACATTTCCGAACTGACGCTCGCGCCCCGGCCGAACCAGCCTAAAATGCCCTTGGCCATCGAGGCCAGCGTTCGCAAGCAGAACGTGCAGTTCATGCACAGCCGCATGCAGTACAGCCTCGAGTACTTCCAGTTCATCAAGAAACTGCTGACCTGCAACAGCGTCTACCTGAACCCTCCTCCAGGTGAGTTAGCTACAGATGCACGATTTGTCTGGCGATCACTCCGTGAACATCTTCTGCTGGTCTGATGTTTTAAGATGCTCCTCTTCCTGCTCCTTCTAGGTCAAGATCACCTTCTACCAGAAGCTGAAGAAATAGCGATGATCAGTATACAGCTCGCTGCTAGATTTCTGTTTAGCACCGGATTCCACACAAAGAAAGTCGTGCGAGGCCCTGCGAGTGACTGGTGAGTGTTTGCCGTGCTTTAAATACACCTCTGCTACCAGTCCAAAGTGTGGACACACCTACTATAAGAATAATAGAATAATAGTCCATGAAAGTATGAGAATTGCTAAAGGCCCGTTCACACCCAGTACAATAACTTGAACAAAAACAATATAGATATAGTTCTATAAAGCGTTTACAGCACAACCATAATGATAACGGCACAGAGGAACGATATCATTGGAATCACTTTTAGAACGATTTGTTCCAGCTGATGAACGATGAACCTTGACAGCCAATCAGACTTTAAAGAGCTTGAGCATTTAAAGTGGCAGACAACAAAACTGCAGCACGGATATAATAAACAAAACAATATTGTATGTGGTGCGGATGCCAATATAGTTATTCTTTATGTGAACAGGCCTTAAAAAATGGGCCACTCTTTGTCTGATTCTAGCTCACTGTGGTAATTTTCACAGCCAAGATTAAACGTTATTGATGGAGAGGCACACTATGTGGCCCAACAAAACTGATTTTGGTTATTTCAGCAGATGTTTATTAAGATGATGAGAAACATAACTTCAGTCAGAACTGGTGGTGTGTTTGTGACCGGTCCAGTTTGAGCGGTGTTGATTGATCCATCTCTCCATCTGTTTCTCTGTCAGGTATGACGCCTTGTGCATCCTGTTGCGTCACAGCAAGAATGTCCGCAGCTGGTTCGCACACAACGTGCTGTTTGCCTTCCCCACGCGGTTCTCGGAGTACCTGCTGGAGTGTCCGAGTGCGGAGGTCCGTGGAGCTTTTGCCAAGCTCATAGTTTTCATCGCACACTTTTCCCTGCAGGACGGACCGTGTCCTGCTCCTGTCACTTCTCCCGGCGCGTCCACACAGGTGAGGGAGAGAAACAAGGGCAGTGAACACTCTCAGAACTGGTTGCTCAAGCAGTGATTCAGCTAAACCTCGCTGTGCTTTTCCACATCCTGTAGTCTAGACTGAAAACATTTTGGGATCTAGTTTCAGGGGAAAAATGGAGTTACCAGTTCTTAAAGGTCATTTAAAAGGGATACAGGAAAACTCCTATATTAAAGTGCTCCTATTTTAAAGGTTTCTAGTTTTGTTTTAGAGTCTCCTACAACAGATTCACATGCATCAAAGACAAAAAAAACACACACTCTGATTGGTCAGAAACCAAACGCTCATTATCATATCTGGATCTTAGCACGTGAATACGAACAGTAACAATGTTCAGCCAATGAAGACCAGAGGCTGGCGTTATGCAAATTAGTTAAAAACCTACCTAAGTTGAGCAGGAAATAAGACTGAATTACTGACGACTCGTTTCAGTTCAGAATCGATTCTTCCTTTTAGGAGACAAAAACTTTATTTGATGTTTCAGAGCTTCTACATTCACAAACAGCTCTATTACACACTCTATGAAAGGGAATATCTGAAAAAGCATAATAAGGGCACTTTAACAAATGGCAAACAGAGTCTGAGACGTTTGACCTTGTGAACAGGCCTGTGACAGTGTGACCCTGAGTGACCACCTTTTGAGGGCGGTGCTGAACTTACTGAGGAGGGAAGTGTCCGAACATGGCCGCCACCTTCAGCAGTACTTCAACCTCTTCGTCATGTACGCCAACCTGGGTAAGGGCTCGTTCGCTCTTGAACTCTTGGTTCCCATAAGTCTCCACAGGGAACGTAGAAGGTCAAAATAAAAGTAGCTGAGTGTCATGTGTGTTGAGACCCATCTGTCTGTTGCAGGTCTGGCAGAAAAGACACAGCTGCTGAAGTTAAGTGTGCCGTCCACCTTCATGTTGGTGGCGCTGGACGAGGGTCCCGGCCCTCCCATTAAGTATCAGTACGCAGAGCTCGGCAAACTCTACACGGTGGTGTCGCAGCTGCTGCGCTGCTGTGATGTGTCGTCGCGCATGCAGTCCTCCATTAATGGTGAGTGTTAATTGTGCTGGTGTCGTTTCCCGCTTCATCAAACGAAGGCTCTCAGCTGATTTTGTGCCTTCTTCTCTGACAGGGAACCCACCGCTGGCCAACCCGTACGGCGACCCCAGCCTCGCGGCTCCCATCATGCCCCTGCAGCAGCTGGTAGCCGAAATCTTGTTTGTGCGCACCAGCTACGTGAAGAAGATCATCGAGGACTGCAGCAACTCTGAGGAGACGGTGAAACTGCTGCGCTTCTGCTGCTGGGAGAACCCACAGTTCTCCTCCACGGTCCTCAGCGAGCTGCTCTGGCAGGTGAGTCTGCGCTTACAACATTTACAGTCTGCTTTGTGTTTCCTGACAGCCATTACATGTGAATGTTCTCGCGCTGTCAGGTGGCGTATTCCTACACCTATGAGTTGAGGCCTTACCTGGATCTTCTGCTCCAGATCCTTCTGATTGAGGACTCGTGGCAGACGCACAGGTGAGTCAATGAGAGCGTCTGAATGACTGCGTTTACATGCAATGTGATTATAATGAGATTTAGGCAATATTGTGAATAATCATGTAAACACGATACTTTGATCAGGTTGATGTGATTAAGCTCATAATCACAGTAAAATATGTGGCAATAGATTCGCAATAAACAGGCAATTAAAGACTTTAATGGCATCTATTCCAGCATGTGCTTGTGACGAACACGAGTGATGATGCGCAGATTCATAAACAACTGCGGTAAAGAAGGCATCGCATTTTTGGGTGCTGAAGAAACTGAGTGTACTGCAGTATATTGATGGTCGAAAACACTGAAATGGAGATGCGTTTAGGCTGAATATAGAAACGTTTTGCATTTGATAAGTGGATTAAAACAGTGTGACTGTATGTGAGTTCATCACTGGTGCCATGCATTGGGGTTTGTGTATAATGGCGTTAAAATAACCACAATTCTTGGAGAAAAATCAGAATAATGAAAATGGCGTGTAAGCGGCAGTGAAGAGGTTTGCTGCTGTCGATTAAGTCCCGATGATTGGAAATAATCACATTATTGGTGCACGTGTAAACAGTCGATGTCGAAGCACATGCAGAGCAAGTATCCTCATTCTCGTTCTCTCTTTAGGATCCACAATGTTTTGAAGGGAATTCCTGATGACCGAGACGGGCTCTTTGACACCATCCAACGCTCCAAGAACCATTATCAGAAACGGGCCTATCAGTGCATTAAATGCATGGTGGCGCTTTTCACCAACTGCTCTGTGGCTTATCAGATCCTACAGGTGAGAACAGTCACAGTTTACAGTTCCTTTGGCAGATGCTCTAATCCCAGGAATCAGTTAGAACAGCAGAAGCGATTCTAGTGAAGTTAGAGTCATGAGATCTCTCTCTGTTCATGGGACGGTGAACGCTCTTAAAAGGGAAATTCATCAGTTCTATCATGTTGTAATGTTGGGAAGCAAAACGTTCTTGGCAGTAGCAGTGATTGTGTTCTTCTGAATGTACCGCAGAGTAACGGGGACCTGAAGAGGAAGTGGACGTGGGCAGTGGAATGGCTGGGCGATGAGCTGGAGCGCAGGCCGTACACTGGAAACCCTCAGTACAGCTACAACAACTGGTCCCCACCCGTACAGAGCAACGAGACGTCCAACGGATACTTCCTGGAGCGCTCTCACAGCGCCCGCATGACGCTGGCCAAGGCCTGTGAGCTCTGTCCTGAAGAGGTGAGCGCTCAGTCAGTCAAACCTCACCAAAACACAGTTCTGGTGAGTTGATTTATTTCTTTAATCGTGGGTAATACACTAACATTTTTAACAAAATATTAAGATTTTGAAGTTTTTGTTTTATAGCAAAATTGTTAACATCTACATTTATACAGTTTGCTGACACTTTTATCCACAGTGACTCGAGGCAGGGCTGCACGATACGTCAGAATAACATTGATATCGTGATGTGGCTACGATTTAACACAATAGCTGTACGCCCTACCAGTTTCAGAGTGAAGATCGTCCTGTAGTTCATGATGGTGTTTCAGCGGCGCTTCATTCAGAAACCGGCAGCGCGTGTGTTTATTTGTCAGCAACCCGTCAAAATAAAAGCTCGATGGTTTACCATTTGAAAATTTTATAGTAATTTTTTTGTGTGTGTATTACAAATATACTTGTTTTGTTTAATGTAATATTTAATAATCACAATAAAATCATAATTATTTTATAGTCATAACGAATTTGTCAAACTGGAAATGTGGCCTTTTCTCACTTTAACTTTATGGTTACTGAAACTGCAGTTTGAGTTTCTTTTTGCAAAAAGCAAACCCAAGTATGAACACCCACATTTTTTCTGAAGTTGTTAATCCCTGCAAATATGGCTATTTAAATAATGTGGTAAAAATCTTGTCGTCTCGCAGAAAAACACCATCTCGATGTCAGTATTTTCCAGTATCGTGCAGCCTTCATGTAATGTGTACATGTTATCAGTTCATGCGTTCTCTGGGAATCGAACCTTAACCCGTGGTGCTTTAGCGCTCCGCTCTGCTAGATCAACACACGCGTTTGTTTGTTTTGTTCAGGAGCCAGACGATCAGGAAGCGCCCGATGAGCACGACTCGTCGCCCCCTGAAGACACGGCCCTCTATCCTCATTCTCCAGGGACGCAGTATCAGCAGGTGACCCTTCCTTTATTATATTTATCATATTTCTGTGGAAACTGTGATACATCTTGTTTTTTAGGATTCTTTGATGAATAGAAAGTTCAAAAGAACAGCATTTATTTAAAATATCATTTTTTTTTTTTGTAATCTTTTAAATGTCTTTTACTGTCACTTTTGATCAATTTAATGCGTCCTTGATGATAATTTTTTTTTAAATCTTACTGATCTCAAACTTTTAAACAGTAGTGTATCACAGTTTCCATCATAAATGTTTCTTGAGCAGCAAATCATATTAGAATGATTTCTGAAGGATCATGTGACACTGAAGACTGGAGTAATGATGACTTTGATCACAGAATTAAATTACACTTTACTATATATTCACATAGAAAACGGCTATTTTAAATCAAATAATATTTTACTATTTTTACTGTATTTTTGATCCAATAAATGCAGCTTTGGTGAGCAGAAGAGACTCATCAGATAGAAACATTTAAAAAAATAATTTAGTCTAACGCCTCCTCTCTCTCTCTCTCTGCAGCCCAATAACCATCCTCACGGGCAGCCCTACACCGGCCCGGCCGCCCAGCACATGAATAACCCACAGCGACCCCCTCAGAGGCCTCAAGAGAGCTGGGAGGGAACCGACGAGGTCCCTCCCGTCCAGACTAAAGAGTAGCAGTCGCCCACACCTTGCCTTGTGACCGCGTCCGCTCGTTTCAGAGACTGCCGAGACTCCTTGTTCGGGCGAGACCAGGCCTTACAAGCACCTGCCACAGTCTCCGGGAACGGAGAACCTTCCCTCTCGTAACGCACTCTCTGCCACCCAACTCCTGCAGCACTGACGTCTCTCTTCTCGAGGCTCAACACTGCAGAGTTTGGTGCGCAGACACGTACAGGCCAACATACACGCACACACGTACACACAGACCGTGTGCAGCTCTGTGTAACCCGTCAGGAATGGTGATGGTGTGTAGATAGTGTGCAGATATTTGGGCCTTGGGACCCCCTCCATTTCCAGAGATGACTTCATCATCATCATCCTCCTCATCTAAAACACCACAGCGGCAGAATGAAGGGAAACCCGAGGCTTCGTCGTCGCTGGGTGTTGCTCGTATGCGAGCACGAGTTTGCGCCGCGTCAGTGTGGACCGTTTGTGACGGGAATTTCTGTCGGGGTTTTGGATCAACTCGGTGTCGCTCTCCTGATTTAGAAGGCATTGAAATCTTTCAGCACTTCTGATTTCTCTTTCTTTTGTTTTCTTCATTCATCAGGAAGCCTGTTAGGAGTGTGATGATGTGATCTTCTGTTAGGGTCTTTAACGCCACTGCGGTTCGGTCACTTTAACCTCAGATTGGCACATTCACTCCACAGACTAAATGATCGATGTTTCATTTGTATTTTCAACAGGCTGAAAGTGTAATAACTCGTCTTTGAGTGGAATTGCAGTTGGCCTAATTCTGAGTCTGGCCCCTCCCACTTCCTATGTCCCTGTCCAATGAAAACGCAGCCACGGCCACACTACTCTGTATCTGAGGAGATTTACAGCACGTACTGTACTGGATTTATGAAGCGTGGCTCTTGTTCTCTTTTGTCTGAATACCAAAATCCCTGCGAAGGAAAACGGAGCCCACCATATTCTATTTTGCTGTTTTCTTTGATAGAGCTTATTTTGTTGAATTTGAGAAGAAAGAGTTTGAGCGTTTGAATGAAAAGGCCTCGTCCTTGTGTTGTTATTTTTAAAAGGATATTTACTGTACAGAGTTCTGTTTACGGTGCCGGTTGGATTCTGGAGCTGTTTTCACTTGAAGTCTTTCTTTTCCTGCACAGACGTATAATAACAGACGCATTGCACCACTAGAAACAATAAATTAAACATTTAAATGCAAGCTTGACTTTTTATTAGCTTTCTGATGGTTTCTATAAGAAGGTACATTTTGTAAATACCCAGTGCACTCATGCTTGTTAAATCATTGTGTCCTGATGAAGGATTTTATTCAGTAGACGGCTTTGTGTCGGTCAGCGCGCTGCAGAAGACGTGTGGGTTTGCTGAAGGTTGTCCTGAACTGTCTTGCCAAACCCAGCCAGAGGCCTACTGATGTCCCAGCAAAGACTGATGGGCCTTAAACCGGATCTTTGCTGACGATTATTGTGCAGTGAGGGGGGTGGAGGGGTTAAACCGTACGGATCTCGCACCGTGATCTTAACTAGCACTACAGCTCGTCCTTCATCTGTTGATTCTTCCTCCGGTTTGACAGAATCTCACAAGCTCCATTTTCTTCTTTTGCTCCATTTTTTTTTTTGTAAACGTCTCTTCTGAATGACATCTGCTTTGTTTTTCCTCTTTCGGGTTTAATTTTGTTTGAATTCTGAAGCTCTTTTTGTGAAACGTGCATGGATAATATTCCTCAATCAGCCCTCCAGCACTGTACAAACCCAGCACACTGTAAAATTATACTTTAAAGGGTAAAAATAAATGGTATTTGATTTACCTGTCTGTCTAATACACTGTCTCACATCTGATGCACTGCTTACAGTTTGACCTGTGGTTTAAAGCACATTCAAATGACAAAGCAGGAACCTTTAATGCTTTTGACCCACATTTCAAAGAGTTCAGCAGTAATAAATGTGGAATCGCTTCATTAAATGACTGGACAGGACGGCTCTTTCTGTCTCTCTCCAGGTATGAAAGCTGTGATGCTCTTCTTTGACAACACTTAAAATAACCCTGCAGAGGTGCAGCACTCACATCACATGTCTGTTCTGATGTATCAGAAAACAGATCCAATGCAGATGCACTGATGGGAGACTCACACATGCATTATAATGGAAGCAAAGTCATTTCATGGTTGTTTATATTTACATTTATGCATTTGGCATGAGCTTTTATTGCATTCAAATGTACACATGTACTTAGTTCATGAATTCCTCAGCTCTAATGCATGTATTCCTGTAGCTCAAGAGTGTGATACAAATATATGGATATTTATAGCTTATAAAGCACGTGAACTACACTTCTAAGAGGGGGACTTTTATAAGACAAAATGTTAAATATCTGACATAATATGGAAAAAAAAAACTGTAAAACGCCAGTTCATCTCCACTAGGCCACATTCACTATTGTAAACAGCTCAAAGTGGCGTCGCTCTTCAAAGTCTCGCGTGAAGGCGTCACGTGATGACTTCTGTCTGCTCGCGTCGTCCAATAAAATGACGCGGTTTCCGCTGCGCTCTTATTTCACCCTCAGATTGAGAAAGACGCGCAGCTCGAGTTCCGACTATCGTCGACGCGCAGCTACACGTACGAATATTAAAACCGACACGTTTTATTTTAAAGCAACGTTTACGTTTTGGAGTAAACAGTTTTTCTTTCCTTTTTTCAAAGTTACATTCTGACCGACCGTCGTCGACAGGAATCACAGGACACAGCAGCGGCGCGAGCACGAGCAACATACCGGCAAACAAAGAAACCCGTTTTTACGCGAGATCAACCTTCACTACCCGTTAGTTATGAGTCATGTGGCCGTCGAAAATGTACACGGTCTAGACCAGCAGGTGAGTCGGGGTCGACAACGGGGTTTTGGGGCTGTTTTCGCTTCAGCCGGCGGGCGGATGAAGTTGTAAAGCGGCGCTGCGTGTTTAAGATGGAGGTGCTGCTGTAGATGGAGCGGATGATGGCGGAGCTGCGGCGCGTCGTAACGCGGCGCGTTTGTTTGTCACGCGCAGCTGCGTTTCATCGTACTGTCCGTGTGATGTTTCAGTTAAAGGGTTTTGGGAGGCTGGCGTGTTTTGAAAGGGCTTCATATAGAGATGTTCGTGTAGTTTATGAGCGGCTGATCTGATCGCGTTCAAATATAAATACAGCGAGACAAACTTTAAGCCGGTGGATTTTCGTTGACATTCGGGCCTGTTATTTTGGTTCTTCTGGCCCTTTGTTTGTCCAGCTCTCCGTTTCACTGTATTTGCAATCAGGTTGTATATTTGCTGTCATTTCATGTCTTAATTGAAACCGATTTTATTTTTTATTCGTTAGATGAACCCAAACGGACACGAATATCTCGACTGAGACGCTCCGAATCTTCCAAGAACCTCTTGATATTATTTGCCAAGTAAATATTAGTCAATCTGTTTGGTTGTAAGTGTTGACCTAATTTACACTCAACGACAGTTGGCTTTTATATTTTTTTGCCTCAGGTTTTTGTTTGATTTGTATATGGCAGTATTTATCAGTTCGTCAATGTAGGTAGATTTTTTTTTTTAGTTTAAACCAATTTGCAACTTATTCATCAGGAAGAGTTCGAGTGATTTACAGGTTTTAGGTAGACGGTAAATTACTGACGAATGTAGAAGGTTTGGATAAAATCCCCGTGATCTTTTGTACGAACTACAGCAGCTGAATGAGCTCGAGCTCTCGCGCGCCCTCCGGTGGAAGCGCCGCCGGTATCTGCTCCCCTCAGTGACCCCGTTCAGGTTTTTAAGGTTTTTCTGCCCTCTTCATCACATCGACTCTGTCCAACATGATCTCGTTTCTCTTTCAGCTCGCTGCCCTAGACTTGAACTCCGCTGATGTTCAAGGAGTCACTGGAAGTGAGTATCTGTTCAATTCTGACGTCTTGTTTAATAGTGCCGGTCAAGCTCAGGAAGCTGATTTTGCTCTAGATGAAGAAATGTTGTCTGTGAAGAAGTGGAGTTGTATGTTTGCCATGCTAACAAAGTCTGTTCTTCATCAGGACGTTACATTCCACCTCATTTAAGGAACAAAGAAGCTTCCAAAAATGGTACGTATACCTGCTGCTGCTTGCCCAGTGACTGCACGTTCACACAAAAACTAAACGGTAAAGATATAAAAAAAGTTTTAAAAAACATTCTAAATGTAAAGGAATAGCAGAGTCCACGACGATAATGGCACAGAGAAACTGTAGTGTTGGAATCACTTTCATAACAATTTTTTTACAATTGATGAACGATAAAAACGTTGACAGCAATCAGAATTTAATGCTTTAATGAGGTTTTAAAGTGTCAGATGACAAGTGCAAAACTGCAGTGCGCTCGTGTCGATGCTAATATAGCTGTTCTTTGTGTGAACGTATCTTTAGCCCTTACAAAACTCCAATTTAGTGGAAAATTTGTAATTGTCTAACATTAAAGCCACAATGTTTTTATATTTGTGGCTCAGCATGTCTGTAGGATGTTTGTCTGTCTGGTTCTCTGCTCGCTTCTGTCTAGGTGCCAGTGCACTACTGCTGGCGTCGTCTTAGTGATCCACTTTCTATGTGCATGTTGTTGCACTTGTGCAGTACACATCTTGAACCAAGTGGTTTTCCACCCCACCCCCCCATCCATGTTTTGTCCAGTCACACGAGTGATCATTATTCTGGCATGTAAAGCTAAAAATGTGCTTCTGAAATTCAACCAAAGCTTGTCTGAAACGTACTGGCCGTGACTCTCTGCGGTTTAGGTTTCCGTTGAGATGCTCCTTGACCTTTAGTCTTATCCTTGTGACGAGGCTGTTTGGCCCAGCACTCTCCTGACGATACGTTTTCTCTTTTAGCAGGAGCTTATTCCTCTGGTAGACAGAGCGGTTACTCAGTGGCACCAGGAAGGAGCTGTAAGTTTCTATTATGACAGCCTTGGCTAAAGCGAAACTTTGAGGGGAAAAATGCTCAAATATGCATGATTCCACGATTAATTCTCAGCACACGCTTGGAATCGTAACTAACTGGACCTTTTGGCATCATTTGTTTCCAAACAGTATTTCAGATTTCCGTAATGTTGCCCACAGGCTTTAAAGGTCACTTTCGCTTAAAGACCCCGCTGAGATGAGGGGGGACATAATTGCTTTGCTTTAATATTCTGCAATTTGCAACCAATTTCAACGCAGTCATGAAGACTGGTCTCAGGCTGCCTATCTAAGGCCAAAGTGGGAGTCCATCCCTACCTGACTAACTGCTTTGCATTTGACTCTCCACCCCCAGAAAGCTCCACTCCATCTAAAGGCCGTCTGAAGACATTTCTAGCACATGCGTGTTAAATAACCCCGTCCTCTCTCCCTCTCGTAGATTCTCCTGGAGGATGGGATAACGGACGCAGCAATGGCTTCGTGAACGGCTACCATGATGGCCGTGACACCCGCATGAATGGAGGCAACGGCTTTGGTGGCCGCGGCCCAGTGCGCAACGACCGCGGAGGAAGAGGAGGCTTCAGGGGTAAAACCAGTGGCTCTTACAACCCCATCCAGCCAATGCCGAGTGCAGGCAGGTGTCTCCGCCACATGTCGGAGAAAGCTTGACTACATGACGTCCATTAATGCTTTGTTTTGATGCGAATCGTTCTGTCTTTGTTAGGGTTTGCTTATGACAACAAAGATGGAGGTGGATGGAATACCCCAAAAGACAATGCCTACAACAGCTTTGGCGGACGCTCTGACAGGGGCAAATCATCTTTCTTCAATGACCGCGGATCCTCTTCCAGGGGGAGGTAAGGCTTCTTTCTTTCTTTCTTTCTTCCTCTTTTCCGTTTGCTTTCTCTTATTATAGAATGAACTGTTACAGAAGTCTCTGTAGCTCCTGGCTTTAGCTAAAGCAGCGCTATGCTTGACAGGTATGAGCGTGGCGGTTTTGGTGGCGGTGGAAACAGCCGATGGGTGGAGGACTCCAGGGATGATGAAGATTGGTCCAAACCGTTGCCTCCCAATGAGCGTCAGGAACAGTGAGTGTTGCGGTGAACCAGGGCTCTGAACCGGTTCAAGGAACGAAAACAAAAACCAGAAATGAACAATCTTAACAAGAACATAAATGAAATCGTTCTGTTGAAGACTTTAATTTGGCAGTCAACCAATAATGAATTCAAATAGTACAGCCTACGCAAATGTGACGGACGCGTCCGGCGTGAGTGAAATGCCCGCGCTCAGCTGTCAAGTTATCATTGGTAAGTCGCTGGCATTAGTTGCTGGATCTCAGGAGTTTATCCGAGGATGTTACCATGGCAGGATATATCCAGCGTGGCGTTTTGAAACCAGCGAGAAACAGGTTGGTGTAGAGCTGCTACTATTCAGGATTAAAAAACAAACAATTTTCAGTAATCTGAATAGTAGCGGCTCTACGCCAACCTGTTTCTCACTGGTTTCAAAACGCCACGCTGGATATAACCTGCCATGGTAAAACATCTTCGGATAAGCTCCTGAGATGTACTTTCACCAGTGGAATTTTTTTTTTTTTTGTCCGTCATTCGGGTGGTCACATCCGAGGCAGGAAGTGCATCGCATTACATTTTTATCAACTTACAGGCACACGGTTTATACGGTTTAATATATTTGACCAAAAGCTTGTCATAAGTGTTTTGCACAGTCTGTATTGCCTGACTAGATGACAAATATCAGACTGACACTTTGCTCTGCTCCTCAAATACATGAAACATTAGCCTTTACACATATGGTGTTTTGAATAAAGAAAGCGCTGTACTTATTCAAAGAAGCAGTTCTTTATTTAGGTCTGGTTTAGTTTAAGCTTAAGTCACAAGCTCTTAGTATAAGGATCAGTTCATGCTCTGGGATAAAGTATAGGCAAAAACTTTAACCAGTTCCCCCCCAATCAATCTGTTTTTGGAACGATAATGTTACAGAAGGAACACATGAACAGGAATGTTAAAATACTGATTCTGCTCAGAGCGAACCGATTTGAATTTTTCCATTTTTAAGCCCTGCTGTGAAGGTGTTCCTACTTCCCTAATTCTAAAAAATATATATATTCTATGTGTGAAGTAGTTTTGGCCTCATTTGAATTTTTCCTTTTCCCCCCTTAATTGAATAAGAGGTTTTTTTCACTTTGTTCAATAAAGAGCAGCTGATGTAGTTGTGGTGCCGTTCATACAAGATTATGTAAATGCATTCATTGATCTGAACGGGAGGTTCCATATGGTTTAAATTCCTAAGTGGTGTTTTGACACTTGTTCCTGTTTTCTTCAGTGAGCTGTTCTCTGCAAGCAACACAGGGATTAACTTTGAAAAATATGACGACATTCCTGTTGAAGCCACAGGCCACAACTGTCCGCAACATATTGAGAGTGTGAGTTGCCTAATATAGATCTCTTGTAGAGTTGAATTGCAAATGAATAGCTTTTAATTCAACAGCTTTGTGTTTTGGTAATAGTTCCATGATTTAGAGATGGGAGAGATCATTATGGGTAACATAGCCCTGAGCCGCTACACACGGCCGACTCCTGTCCAGAAGTACGCTATTCCCATCATCAAGTCTAAGAGAGACCTGATGGCGTGTGCACAGACAGGTCAGACGTCAACTTGGTTGTTTTCTGCATGCGTGTAAAGTACACAACGCTTGAATGACACTTGTCTTTGTCACTTTAACTAGGTTCTGGTAAGACTGCAGCCTTCCTGTTGCCGGTGCTGAGCCAGATATACACTGAGGGACCAGGAGAGGCGCTGCAGGCTGTAAAGAACAGCGCACAGGTACTGCTTCCTGCATCTTTGTCCGGAAATAGATACAGGAATGGCGCTCTGCCCTTGTTGCGTATCTTAACTGGGTGCGTTCTTGTCCTCTAGGAAAATGGGAAATATGGCCGCCGTAAGCAGTATCCCATTGCTCTGGTTTTAGCCCCAACAAGGGAACTGGCTCTCCAGATCTACGATGAGGCCAGGAAGGTAATAAACAACCTCACCAAAACACGATCTTATTAGACTACGAAGTGAAATGCATTTAAACTGGTGCCATTTTTCTCCTACTTTAGTTTGCTTATCGCTCTCATGTGCGGCCCTGTGTGGTGTATGGAGGCGCTGATATTGGTCAGCAGATTCGTGAACTAGAGAGAGGCTGCCATCTGCTGGTGGCCACGCCTGGGCGTCTGGTGGACATGATGGAGAGGGGCAAGATTGGCCTGGACTACTGCAAGTATGTGTACCTGTTTTACCCCCTCTAAGAATGCGTTTTCTTTTCACATAGTCCCTTCTTGTGGCTTGACCATGAGCTGTGTGTTTGTCATTAGTTACTTAGTGCTTGATGAAGCCGACAGGATGTTGGACATGGGCTTTGAGCCACAGATTCGCCGTATTGTCGAGCAGGACACCATGCCCCCTAAAGGGCTTCGACAGACCATGATGTTCAGTGCCACCTTCCCCAAGGAGATCCAGGTGAGTTTCAGGGTGATGTCTTATTTTACAGGTTTATACTGTTTTGTGGACATTTAGAGTTCTGAAGTTTTTTTTTTTTTTAATTTTTGTTAGATCTTGGCTCGTGACTTCCTGGAGGAGTACATCTTCCTGGCTGTGGGCAGGGTTGGTTCCACCTCTGAGAACATCACCCAGAAGGTGGTGTGGGTTGAAGAAAATGACAAGAGGTCCTTCCTGCTTGACTTGCTCAATGCCACAGGTACATGTCTCTAAATGGGCCCCTGAACACTCAACAGTATTCAGATTTTTATTTTTTTTTTGGTGGTCAGTTTCAGTGTGACCATGATGGCAACTGCTCTTCACATAGGGTGTGTCATATTTGAGGAGATAAAATTAGCTTTTGTGAGCTGACCTCTTCAGGTTGTCACTCTGAGTTCTATAGGGGTTGAGTACAATGTGAAAAGAGAATTGCCTTTTTAAAATGGCCCTCTAAACTCCAGTATTATAAAATTTAGACTCAGTGAGCTAGCCATAGATCAAGTTACCTATACTTATATAGCGCTTTATACAAAGCAGCTTCACAGTAATAAACAGGAAAATAAGGATTCAGTGATGCAAAGAGAATTCACCTCTGCTGTGAAGCAGCTCTAAAAAGACAATAGTAAAGTCATTGTTAAGTTAAAGTCAGTTCAGAGTTGATTAATTTGAGTTCAATAACTGTTCAATTCATCTAAAGTAGCTCTGCAGAAGTGTCGTCCAGATCAGTTCATCCCAATAGTGTCAGTGCAGACAGAACAATATTACTGATTAAGATATCTTCAGATACTTCTAAACCGTGCAGATGTTCTGTAGCTGCGCATTTGTACAGTCCTCCCATAGTGCAGTAGAGAGCTTGCAGAGCTTCATCTGAACCCATGTATACCAATGAAACTGATTTGTTGAAGCTCATCATAAGGTCTGATTCTATTTAGTTATTCCGAGTGAGGTTCAGGACAATACGGGGGAGAACGTAGAAAAACCTGGTGAGTAGAGACGTTTATCACTCCACTGGAAGTGGAACAAATGCAAGTCTCATCTCACGTCTTCATTTTGCTTGAACATTGTTTGTTTTCCAACCCCTCCGCCATGTCAAATGAGATCTAGTCCTCATATGGTGTTAGGATTTTTATTTGGTGTACAATTTTACTTAATGTCCCCCCCCCCCCCCCCCCTGATTTTTCTTTGGAAGTCGTCATGCTCCTTTCCAGTGGTTCATTCCTGCAGCTGGATCTGTGCATGAAGTGTGACGCAGCCACACAATCTTGAACTGTAAAGTCATAAGACTGCTGTCGCATTTAGCAGGACAGCACAGTGGTTCAGCATTGGCTTTGATTATAGTAGTCTTAAATTTAATGTAAAGTTCACTTCTATGAGATCCAAATGCTTGTCACTTCCTGTTTGCCGTATGTTGCCATTCATTAGCTGCTTCTCATACTGAAGTGTTATGATGTCAGATGCTCATTGTCCTTATCTCATCCATTAGGTAAAGAGTCTTTGACTTTGGTGTTTGTTGAGACCAAAAAGGGAGCTGACGCTCTTGAGGACTTCCTGTACCGTGAGGGCTATGCCTGCACCAGTATCCATGGCGACCGTTCTCAGAGAGACCGTGAGGAAGCTCTCCACCAGTTCCGTTCTGGAAGATGCCCCATCTTAGTTGCCACAGCTGTACGCAGCTTTTCTTTCCTCCATTCGTTTGTTACATCTTTGTGTTTTGGTGCAGGTCTGAAACTCTGTTGTGTCACAGGTGGCTGCTCGTGGTCTGGACATCTCCAATGTAAAGCATGTCATTAACTTTGACCTGCCCAGTGACATTGAGGAGTACGTCCACCGCATTGGGCGTACGGGTCGTGTGGGCAACCTTGGTAATTGCTATGACAACATTGATACACTTGCTGTAACATATACTGGAGCATTTATCTGCTGTGTAGTGCGCAAAGTTTCCAGTTGCATTTCAGCTCTGTTGTTGGGTCATCACAGGTCTTGCGACATCATTCTTCAATGATAAGAATGGCAACATCACCAAGGACCTGCTGGACATCTTGGTGGAGGCCAAACAGGAAGTACCATCCTGGCTGGAGAGCCTGGCCTATGAGCACCAGCACAAGAGTAGCAGCCGTGGGCGCTCCAAGAGGTGGAGTTTTTCCCGTTCCTTCAGATTTTATTTTATGATCATCCCCTGGGCAGCCCATTAAAATGATTTGGTGCTTCTCAGGTTTTCTGGTGGTTTTGGCGCCAGAGACTACCGTCAGACCAGTAGCAACACCAGCAGCGGAGGCTTCGGAAGTCGCGGTGGCCGTAGCACCGGGGGCCATGGTGGAAACCGCGGATTTGGCGGTGGTAAGAGTCGGGTGGCTTTTTCCCCTTTGCTATATATTTTCCAGTCTAGTTGCGTGACAATAGGTCTTGAGTGCATCTTGAAAACTGTTTTTTGGTCCTCAGGTGGCTTTGGTAACTTCTACAGCAGTGATGGCTATGGAGGAAACTATTCCCAGGTGGACTGGTGGGGAAACTAAGACTCCTTCCTTCACCTCTTCACCCCCCCCCACCCACTCCCCACGATTACAGTGGATCACCATGCCAAACTCACTGAATGGAAACCACATGTACCATAGCCAGACTATATACCCTGTGTAGCTTTGAAGAACTTTGCAGTACATTACCAGCTGTGATTCTCTGACCACATCCGGAGAGGCTTTAACTCCATGGGATGCGGGGATGCCAGGACAACTGAAGGTTTGACCGTAGCAGGAAGCAGTCTCGCGATGTGCTCGACCATACTGAAGGGGGGAATGGAGGCAGAAGTTTGCTTTAGATTCTTGGACTCTAGTTTTCCACTACATCTCATTTCTTTATACTAAATGAGAATCATTTGTTTGTTAATGTACTGTGCCTTTAAATTTATAATCGCTGTGTTTTGGTTTTTTCCTTTTTAAATGTCTGGCTGACAGTTGTTTCCCCCTCCCTTTTTTATTTTTTTCCGTTTTCTCCCCCCAAATGACTTTTTGTTTTGGATGGTATAACAAAATAAGCTTGGATGTAATCAAACCTTGGCAAACTCTGGGATGGTCTGTCACAACCTCATTTTGAACTGAAATTTCTAATGGGGTCACCAGTGCTGGTGTCACAGAGGCCTGACCCCCTCCAACCTCCCCCCACCCCACCCCTACCCCCCAATTGGCTTGTTATCCTCTTGTGTGGAAAACCGTATCGCAAGGGAATTTAAAATATTGAATGTTGGAAGGAAAAGATCTTGCTCACTCTATCCTGGAGAGGTATCTATTAGAGACAGTAGTCTTCTGAGAAAAGAAACCAAGCCATTCCAGTATATCCTCTTAAATTTCATTGTTGTGATGAACCATGTCTGCCTCCCGCCACTCCGCTGTGTAACTCTACCATTGAGGCAGCTAGTTCGGTACCACACACTGGCTGTTAAGTGGTGTTGGATTACATTGTTTTTTTTGTTTTGGTTTTTTTTTCGTTTTTTTTTTCTTGAATATTATGGAGGTAGCGATTGGATTAATTTTGTTTTCCTTCAAAAACCATTCTTGAAGTTGATAATGGTAGGCTTGTGGCAACTTCCATAGTGAAAGTTCAAATGGCTACTCTAGGACCACGATGTCAGAGCGGACTGGCCCTGAAAGCCCAGCTCGTCTCTGAAGAAATCCGCATGCTAGTGTTCTTGTTTTTTGGTCAAGGAGATTTTCAAATCGATTTCTGCAGCAGGCTTTTACGTTCGTTACAAGTAACATTCGTTCACTTTTCTTTTTTTTTTTTTCTTTTTTTTTTCTCTTTTTCAAGCTGCGTTGAATTCCGAAAGACATCCTCGGCTTTACACGGCTCCCTCGTATCCCCCAGGTTTTAGCGAGGACTACTGGGGTCAGTTGAATTCAGCGTACACGACGGGAAACTGCACCATACGAGCTGCAGGGGTGTGGTTTTAGTGTAGAACCAGACTCTTATTGGTTGGTTTGTAGTGGAGGAGGTTTCCGTGGCATCCCTGGCCAAAGGCAGGTTTCTTTCAAATTTCCATGCATCCTTTATCGCACGTTACTGCAGCTGCGCTCGGCGGGCGAGCCGGCGGCGTGCCTGTCTGATATGGGTGAGTGGGATGCGTTTAACTGAAGTGCAATAGATTTACTCAAGCGTGTTGTGCCTTTCGACATGAATTTGAAAAAGGTGACCTGAAGCAGATGCATTGACAGTATTGTGGTAACTTGATAGCAGTGGTGCTACTTTTGGCCCTTCTGTGTTACGCCCATCAAGTTTTACAAAAGTTGTTTTATTGCACATCTAGGGTTTTATATAAATGTCTTGAGTGCGTGTCCTTAAGCTTCCAAATATTGTGTGTGAAGATTGTGAAAACGCAGCTTGTTTACAAAAGGGGAAGGGTTCTCCAATAGTTAACCAGGATTGATTTGGGACCAGGGGGATTAGCAGTGGGGAATTTAGCTATTTGCACAGATTACTAGATTCTACTTTTGCTGCTAGTTTGTGTAATTTATTAAGCATTTTTGAGAAATATTTATTTTTATAAGCCTAAAAGTGATAGTTTCAAGTAACTTGACCAAAAGACAGTACAAAAACACTGGCACTTGAATGTTGAATGTCACCCGTATGCGTGAAATTTATATTTTTCGGGGTAGTGTGAGCTTTTTAATGTTTAAGGTCATTTTGGACTCCGCCAAAATTCGCATCTGTAATTGTCTCGCTGACTAAACGTTTCAATCCGATCAATCGAACTCTGAATTGGCAGCCACAATTTGAATGCTAAACAACCATGCCAAGGTTTGGAAAAAGTTACAGAAATATTTTTGTAAATGTGTATCAGTGCAAAGTGTTCAGATTCTCCAGTTGTTTTTTTGTTTGTTTTTTTGTTTTCCGGTATTTATTTTTTTTTATTTGTGTCTTTACCCCCAGTGAATGTCTGGCACACGGCAATCTTAAGTAACAAAAACATGTGGTTATTCTCTATTGTTGCATTTGCATATTGGGCTATGGCGGTGGTGTTCTCTGACAGATTTGGCTGAAAATTCAGTCTTAATTACAGAAGCAGTCAAGGTGAAGTGTTCAAAGCATGAAATGAAAGGCTTTTAATTTACCAAATCATGTGAAAGAACATCACCGGAGCCCTTAGAGTTAGAGTATTTGCTTTATGTACTAGTTTAGAGGCTGTGCACTGCACGAAAAATGAGATGTGTTTATCGTATGATTTTACCAAATTAAAGTTGGCAATTGCAAATACAGAAACTTCTCATGTGTCTTTGCGTCTTACATGACTGAATGCTTAAATTCCATCCAAAAATGGACATTGTCATTTTTAAGACCAGAGGGCAAATTGTCTGTCTTAAAGAGCACCTATTATACCCTTTTTCACAAGATGTAATATAAGTCTCTGGTGTCTCCAGAATGTGTCTGAAGTTTCAGCTCAGAATACCCCACAGATCATTTATTATAGCTTGTCAAATTTGCCCCTATTTGGGTGTGAGCAAAAACACGCCGTTTTTGTGTGTCCCTTTAAATGCAAATGAGCTTTCCAGAAGAGGGCGGAGCTTTAACAGCTCGACAACAACAAAGCTGGAGAATCTCACGCAGCCAAAATGACGACGGTGTTCAGCCTTACATTGTTCAAACACTGATGGAGAGACTCAGGAAGAAGTTACAACTTTTAGACGTTTCTGAATGGTTAGTGGATAAATGTATGTAGTTGCTGTGGAGTTGATTCAACTCATCCACTAGCATGTGCCGTCATGTTCATCTTTTGTGTTGAATTGACCCTCGTTTGTGAAGCAGTCCGGCGTAAAATGGCATCATGTCAACAACACTCGACTACAACAACTCTTCCTCTTTTCTAAAGCAGCCCAACATGGCCCCGCCCCCTTTGTTGTGTGTTCTTAGGGGTGGGGTTTATGTAAATTTTGGGGTTTGTGTTAGTGGTCACTAACCCAGGAAGAAGCTTGTTGTACCAGCAGTTTGTTGTAGTTCTTAAACAGAATTCTTTCAAATAAAATCTCTCTTTGCATTGAACTTTGAGCGTCGTAACTTTGCAGATGTTGTTTATGATCAAATCAGCAACATTACACACTAAAGTTAAAAAAGTGAAATCATAATCAACCACCCCTTTAACTAATGTTTAACCAACAGTAACTTTTAATATTACTTGGTTTATATCTAGGGATGTGTGATGTGTATATCTACGCTACTATTATAATTGTTTTAACGATGTGTGATCTGACGTTGGTTTTTGCAAAGTGAGGGACAAACAAAAACACGCCTAGAGAGTGAACGCATGCATATATAGGTTTAGGTTAGACTTAAATCTATAATGCAATAAAAATGCCCCCTTATAAGTATTTGTCTATGATATAGTTAAGCAGTCACACAAAGAGTGCCTTTTTTCTTCTAAATATCAGTGTGATATTGAAAATATGATATTGATTTTATACAATTTAATAGACAAGAAATTAGTATTAAGTGACTTTCATTTTAGTCACAATGGCCTGGTTTCACAGACCGGGCTTAGATTAAGCCAGGATTAGGCTTTAGTTCAATTAGGACATTTAAGTAGCTTTTATAAACGTGCTTAAGCAAAAAACAAAAAAACATAGGGTGCATCTTGAGACACTGACATATTTTAAGATATTATGTTAGTACAAGTTGCTTTCAGTTAAAACAGCATGGATTTTAGTCTGGGACTAGATTTAAAGGGATAGTTCACCCATAATTTACTCGCCCTCAAGCCATCCTATGTGTATATGACACTTTTGTTTCAGCCAAACACAATCAAGAGTTATATTAAAAAATATCCTGGCTCTTCCAAACTTTATAATGGGAGTGAATTGTACCCGAGACTTTGAAGCCCAAAAAGCGCATCTATTCATTATTAAAAGTAATCCATACGACTCCCGGGGATTAATAAAAGCCTTCTGAAGCAATTTATTATTATTTGTAACATTAGAAACTGTAGTCACAAGCTTCCGGTAACGGCTGTTGCCGCATTTATGAGAGAGTCGAGTTCTGACAGAAGGGTGACCTCTGACCCGACATGTGACAAAGACATAGCGTAAACTCAGGTGAGAATTGAAGAACGCGAAAGTGCAAAACAAAATGCCAGTCACGAATTACAAGTCTAATACAAGAAGTTTTAAAGAAAAATGTTGGAGGATTTCAATAAGAAGAGCTACGTCATACGTTGGGTCAGAGGTCACCCTTCCCGCTTCTCATGAACGCGCAGATGGCCCTTTCCAGAAGCTGGTAGGCTTTATGACGAAAGTCACATGAACAAAAGGGAAAACGGGTCTTATTGCATCAACTTCTCAGAGAAAATGTAAACCGCAGTAAGAACTGTCAGCGAACCTAGCTAGTTCTTTTTATTGTTGGTGTTTTATTTGATTTAAATATCTAAATTAATTAATACAAATAAATTCATAGTGAGAAAAAAACTTTTAGATCAATCTGCATATACGATGGACATTGGTTATGCTTGTCTTTGCTCGGGGTCAGAACCCGAACCCCATGTGATTCACACACCTTTTTCTCTAATTAAATTAATTTACAGCATTCATTTTCTGCTTTAATCACATTTGTCCCACATATTTGCCTGAATAATGGCCCTTAAGAAGCTGGTATTTCTAAGAATGTGGGATTTAGTTTAGTCTCCTGTATCTGTACTGACAAATCGTTGACCCTCGAAAGAAGGACTGGCAGTACCATATATCATATCAGATAGAACTGAACCGGGTTAACACTGAATGTCGGCTAATTATAACTAGCTGTTAAAAGCTCAGGTCACGGTTAGATGATTGTGTGAAACGTTACCCGGTTCCCTCCTGATTAAAAGTATTAGTAACCTTCATCTCAATGTTATGATATAGCTAAATATTACTTTGGTAACTTTTGAATTAATGTAATCTGAATTGGTTTAAATTTGATTGATATAATTTGTAGGTAAATAAACGCCTTACCTCACCCTAGAAAAGCGTGCCAGTTCTGCACGTGCTGTGACGACATCAGCAACGTATACTTATGAACTTTCTGTCAATATTTCTCTGATCATGTCTCATATTTTCTGCAGTAGGGGTTCAATCTTCAGCTGGCTGGCAGGAGCAGCCACTGACAGGTCACGTGACCTTGTGGCAGCTGACAGTCTGATTCTGATTCAAAATGAACACAAAGTACAAAAACGTGGTGGATAAAGTATATTATTTACCTAAACCATTGAAAACTGGCCTGAAATGTGTCCTGTCGTTTGCCGGTGATGAAGATCCGCAGCTTGTAACTCTGGTAAGAGTTTTCTAAACAAAATCAAAACACGAAACAGCATTGTTATATGCAATGTATTGTCAGTACCATGTTTTTTTTAGTTTTTTTTTTTTTACATGTATTATGGTATTCTTTGAACCACCTTAAAGTACCTTAAATACCATGGTACATTAATTTGAGTAGCATGATATCATGATAAAACCATCTGATGTACCATTATGGTCTAATAATTATTTCCTTTTATGGTAATAACTTTTTTTTTTTTTTTGGATAATGTATTCAATCAAATTAGATTGTAGTGTAATTAGCTTTTATCTCTGAAGCATTTTGGAGAAATAGCTGCTATTTTATATAGACATTTTTGAGTAGCTTGCCCAAAACTGTTTTTGTTTCACAACACCAGCCACTTCTTCTCACTTACAAACGAGAAGCAGTTTTTCATAATGCCAGGTTTAAAGTAATCTTAATGCACGAGTTAGAGTAGAAGAGACAGCTAGCGTATAAATAGGAGTTGTGGGCTAGTTAATGGTTGTGGAAGAGCCGTGTCTGCAGTTGCTTCTGGAAAGTTATATGATATTAAGGTCTGCAGCTCATTCCACCAGACAGGAGCCGAGAGGGTGAAGGTTTTGGAAAGGAACAAGCAGGAGCCATAAATGAAACTGTTAGTGTGTATTGAGGTAAGGGTGGTTGCAGTGGCCAACGTCAAAACCTTGAATTTCATGCTTGTATCTACTGGTGCAATCTATAATGATGACTTTTTAGAGTAATTTCGCCAAAACTGCTGATTAACAAAATATAATTCAACATTCGTCTTCAATGCAGTGTGGCTCTGGAGGCTTTCATTATCAGTACTAACCTGGCCAATTCAAAATCAATAAAGGTCTTAATATATAAACATTAGATGCCACTGTGAATATTAAAAATCATATTTGCCATGGAAAACTAGAATTGTGTCGTTTCCGGAGAACATTAAAGCAAAACTTTCTTGTATTACATCAACATTAAATGTTTTGTTCTGTATGTTTAACCTGTAGTATTCTTAAGATGAAAAGGTTTGCATTGTGAGTGATTGCATGAAGCTTGTATCAAAACATTATTAAGGATTATGCAGAAAGGAGAAGATGAGAGACAGCAAGAGAAAAGTAAAATGAATAAGAAGACAAAGTAGAAAGACGGACCAATGCAAGCACTACAATTACTGATATGTTGAACACGAAAACTGTTCATTCAGCTTTAAAAACAATGATTGAACATATATTTATTTAATACTAATAATTGTAAAGTGCACTAAATGGATAAATGTATATATTGTTTTTATTCCAGCTGATGATTGGTTGTGACACTGGGTTGAGCCTCCAATGACCTCTGACCCTAGACCAATCCAAATGGAAAATTAGGTAAGCAATATGTGAACAAATGACCAGCTCTTCCATCATAAAACACTGTTGAACCTAAACAACAAAAAATATCAAGATGTCACAAAGCTGAATCAGGAGTCATTTTTATTTACAATGTAAACAGTCCCCATAAAGAAACATAAATTAACAAAGGCCATGAAATTGCAACAGTAACTTCAAGAACAAAATTACAAAACTTGTACAAGAATTAGCTAAAAACAATAATTTTCAGCAAAATAAATAGCAAAGAATAAGCTCACTTTCATCAAATCATCAGACTTTCATATCATCAAACTCACACATACTAAGTGAGTGAAGAAGCCACCAAGTACTGACTGGTTAAAAGAGCGAACAGCGGCCCGGCCTAACATGAGGTGCATGATGGGACGGCACTCTTCACAGCATCACAGGAAACGTGTTTCAACTCAAGAGGCGAGGCCAAGCAAGAAGCCACCAACAAATCCACTTGAAACGACAATGTTTTTCTTCACAAATTCAGAAGCCTGAAAAACATGGAGGTTTATGTGGCATAACTATTCATAACCAAAAGAGGGCACTGCTGCACACGGAAAAGACATTCAAAGAACATGAACCTGTTGTGCAAAATGAATATTATGTTGAACTAAACTATAAAAAAGACTGATAATGATTTCCTCTAAGGAAATCCAATGTAGGCCTGGTTTCACAGATTAAGCCAGGATTAGGCCTTAGTTAGGTTAGGACATTTAAGTAGCTTTTATGAATGTACCTTAGAAAAAAACATGACTGATGTGCATCTTGAGACAAAACAATGACACTGACATATTTTAAGACATGCTGCTTTTAGTTAAAACAGCTCAAACATACAATTTAGTCTGTGAAACCAGCAGATAAAGTCCTAGATTTAATTGAATTAATTAATGTCTGTTATCTGAAGCTCACATGTGCACAAGATATGGGTTATCGTATTGATTTCATTCATACTATTAAGTGTCTTCACCTCCTCAATAAACGTGTTGATCTCAGGTGCGGCTTTATTGGCTTTTTTCTTCAGGCGTCTCTTTGCTTTGTTAACATCTTTCTCCACTTTCTTCCAGTCAACTTGGACGTAGCCGCTGTGATTGGCTATCTGCAAGACAAAACCCCTTTCAAGCATTTATAACATAATGAAGGAACAGCGACGGGTATATTGTAGTGCGCAGCTCTTGGTTCTTGCCTGTAGCAACAGAAATCCTCCTCCGACGGCCGTAGCGGCGATCTTTCCCACCCGCTGAAACAGGTATCCCGCACACCTGCAGAAGAACGGAGTCAACAAGCAGAAGAAAGGAAAACCATTTTGATATGCCAACAATGAAAAATACCAGAATTTAAAGAGGACCTATTATGCCCTTTTACAAAGTATTCATGCTTGAATGTTCAAAAACACATTATTTTTCCCATATTTGAAATGTCCCGCCCCTTACCGCAAGTTTCAACACACTACTAACTAACTCAACCAGGCCCCGCCCCTTTATTCTGCGTATGAATAATTTAAATGAGGAATATTGTGAAGAAAACTCAAGACTAGAATGGAGGCGTTTCAGGGAGTTCAGAAACACTGACGCTGATTTAGAGAAGAACTGGAACTTTGCAGAGCTTTTTCATGCTCAAACAGCAACAGTTATACACTAAAGGAAGATGAAGTTGGACAAAAGTGTCATAGATGCGCTTTAAGAAACTGCAGCTGTTAGTGTAGCCAGAGGGATATTCCGGTGTTGGGACAGACAAGCAAATGTGGCAGTTTGTAGTTGGTCTTCTAGACGTCAACATTAACAGTATGTCCAAATAAGAGATTTATGAACTGATGATGAAGAGCAACTGGAAATGAGCTCCAGTGAACGAGAACCCACCAGCCCGTGACTCCACCCATCATAATCTGAGTGGCCACCGAGTATTTCTCCACAATCGGCCCGGAGTTGTTCCCAAATACGGTGCTCCACCACTGGTGACTCCGTGCGTAAGTGGTCAGATCCACCATCTCGTAAGCCTCATCTTCATCGGCCTGTCCTGAACAGAACACATGAACAGCAGGTCAAGCCTCGAATATGGACAGGCCAGTAAAGTGTCTGATGATATTATTCATCTAAAGCTGGCTGCAGTATTATATCTATATAACTATCAGTAAACCTTGTAACCGCCTGCCAATTCATTTAACTCTATTTTGCTGGTTGTTATGATTACTCCGAGGCTAAAATATCAGCCTTGTACTGCAAAAAAATATTTTGTTCCTCAGTGTTTCTGTCTTGTTTTCCAGCACAAATATCTAAACATTCTACATTTACTGGAGAAGCAAAATGACTGAAGATATTAAGTCTTATTTTCTGAAAGAAATCATCAAAATGAAGTGAGTTTGTGCTTAAAACAACAACAATATCTACCAGTGGGGTCAGAAAAATAATCTTAATTCAAAGGGAACACAAGATTATTTTTCTGACCCCACTGGAATATATTTGTTCATGTTTTAAGCACAACCATTTTTCAGAAAACAAGACTTAAGATATAAAGTCATTTTGCATCTCAAGTAAATGTATCTTGATTTAGGAACTTTCCTATTTTACTGGAAAACAAGACAAAAATAAATCATTTTTTGTAGTATATAAAAACTCACGATACATGATTTGATTTAGGTGAAATGTGACCTAGACTTTTTTTTAATGAGATTTACCCAGTAGAACTAGAAGGACACACTGACCAAGCTGAAGCGAGCTCATTCTCAGCTTTTGTTTTTGTTTGCATGTAATGGGCTCTGTATGAGACATGGTGCTGTTGACTTTAGAGTGTAAAGACGGCCACTAAACACTCGATTATCATATATGTGACAGCAGGCTCACTCACCTTCTGTGTGTTGTTGTTGTTCCGCCATTTTGGGTAATGTGTGACGTCATGGCGTCAGGTGATGTTGACAGCTGTGCGTGCGTGCGCGCCGCCTACAGCCACGTCAATGTTTCAAACATTATACAGTACGTCCGGTTATAATTACTGCGTTTTCATATCCATAACAAGACACGCATTTCCTTGAAGTGTTCGTTCTGAGCTACTGATGAGTTTGTATTACTACATTTCATTTCATTCTCATGTTTTATGCATTTAGTGCATTTCATAGTGAACTAGCAGCACTAAATAAACGACTGTACAGGATGGATAGCGTTGGTCTGTACTAAAGAATGCAGTACATCTCTGTAACCGTTTTCTAAATATGAGATTTTTCTCCAAATTTTCTATTAGAGGAAATAAAAATGGGATTGAGCCACAGCGGCCTAAGCTTTAACCCTTAGCTGTACAACTGTCACTCCAATTTCCCCATTTTATGAAAACCACACCTCTCTATTTGCATTTCATAACAACGCAAATTAGCTGTTCGCTGTCCAGTGTTTTGGGGAAAATGCTTTGCGCGACGGCACTTTTTCATACAGCGCGTGAAACGCTGAAGGCTTGGCTTCGAGTCGCACATTCAAACGATCGTTACAGGAAACAAAATTACCTAAAGGATTGAAGAACCAAAACATTTTGGGACAAGGCCAGTGACGCGCTCGAGTTCTCGGCAGCGATTGGCTGTTGATCCCGGGAGGGCGTGGCGACGACGACGGCGTGGGTTCGCCTGTGTGACACAATTACAACAACTTTAATCTGGTGGCGGACACAACTTTCAGATTGTTTTAATACGTTCCGCGTTTTTAAAGTGTGCACGGGCCGCAAGTCACGCATAAACATTGACCCGCCGCATCACACAGTTTATTCCTACAAAACAATGTGAGAAGACGAGCAACTCACTTCGTCAGGGGCTTTAGAAACCGAAGCGCGTTTTACTGGAAAAAAGTTTCCGTTTATTGTGGCTTTTGGACGAACGGAACTCGCCTTTTCTCGGTGCGATTCCATGAAATCGTGCCGAGTGTCGCTCGCCGTCGCCGCTGCTCGACGCCTCAGCGCTGCTGGTGATGAGGAGAAGAAAATGGCGGCGGGAAAAGCGAGTGAACCCGAGGAGGAATCACCGCGGCTGAGCGCGCAGGAGAGCGACACTCTAGCCCGCATCGACAGGTCTGAACCGCCGCTTAACGGAGCCCGCGAGCGTCTTTTGATTGTTTCTGGGTGTGAGATGTGTGTTCGGAAGCGAGTTGATCCCGAGCCCTGTGTGTGTTTGTGTCTCGTTCGCAGCTCTCTGTTCGGATATCAGCGGCTTCATGAAGATGGCGCCAGCATGAAGGCCCTGCTCGTCAAGGTAAAGACGCGCGTTGAAATCAACGCATCGCACGCCTCACAACACACACACATAGTGCAAAATGACAGCGAGTGACACGGTTTCCCGCGATCGGCGTGGTCTGGGTGTGAGTGCTGCGCGAGCGGCGACGCGGCGGTGTCCGTATTTTCTATCAGAGCTGCGCGGCTAACCGTTCCGTTAACGCGCTCCGTTGGAGCTCTGCGAGCCTTTAGCCGCGTATCTGCCCTCTGTGATTGAAACCACCATATGGAGAACTTTATGAACTCAGCAGCAGCTCAGGCGTTCAGACGCGTCTCCTCGTTTCACTGCTTCAACGCAGGTTAACGCGGCGCGTTCAGGAGCGCACCCCTAGCTGTGTTTGTGTTTATTCTGTAACTCGTTTGTCAACTGGGCAGAATGCAGGTGTCACTCAAACTGAGGTCGTTGAGTGTAGTTGAAATCTCTGGACGTGTGATTTCAGCGCGAGTTCATAAGACGCGCTCGGGCTTTATTTCCGTCAGTGATTCTGAGCTGATCGCGCGAGTGGCGTTTATTACACGCTTCTGTCACGCAGAGGAAGAATCGGGCTCAGTTTTACGTTGATTTGTGTGCGGTGGTAATGGCTGCTCGGGTCGGCCCAAGATGGCGGGGTGGGGAGGGGTGAGAGCGCGTTATAATGCAGAAAGAGACGCGAATAACGCTGCAGAATGTGCAGCACTCGAGCAGCTACAGCTGAGCCCTGCTGCCTGCGATTCTGGGCATCGTGAAGGCTTGTGGGTAACTGGCCGCGTGTGAGAACACCTCCCTGTGTTGTGCGGTCCATCTGTAGTGAACACTAGAGAGTGAACAAAGACTGAGTTTGCATGAGGACTCCAGTCAGAAACCTGCTGTCATGTGATGATGGACTTCAGTCTAGAGCTCCAAATACTGCGTGTGAATCATGTCTGATCCACTGCATCTTCACTCTTGTATTGATGTCATCAAAGATACTTTCTGTCTTCTTTCACATTCATCATCAATAGTGTATAGATCGATATGCGGATGGATCTGCTGATGTTCTTCTGTCATCATTAATTTCATGTTTATATGCATTACTACGTAGGGTATATATAGCGCCCTGACCTGTGGAATTGGTATCGGCATTAAAGGCCTGTTCCCACCAAGAACCATAACTATATTCCACCCCAACACACAACGTTGTTGTTTTTTATAAACATGCGCTGAAGTTATGTATTCCGTAGCTTTGAAATGCACAAGGATGGATTCTGATTGGCTGATTGGATTCTATTCTTTTACGTTTAGTGTTTTTGTTTTTTTTAAAAACTTTATTGTTATAGTTATCATCTTTTGTGTGAACGGGCTTTAACACGATTAAAGGGACCGTTCACCCAAAAATGGTCATTCTGTGGTTCTCCTTCGTTCTTCAGTGGAAAAGAAAAGATATTTTGAAAAATCTATAGATAAAAGAGTTTAAATATTCTTCAAATTATCATCTTTTGTGTTCCACAGCCGTTTGGAAGCACATTAGTGCGAGTAAATGATGACAGAACGATGGTTTTTGGGTAAACTAACCCTTTAGCAAACGCCTCATGTGGGTCGATCGCTCATCATCGTCGGCAGGATTGTGGTGTTGCCGCTTTCTCATCGCGACTTCGCCACCATTGCGTTGTTCTATCTGTGCACTTTAATGTACTGTTACATATAGTATTTGTCTGGGTTGTTTGTCTAAATGTGTTAAACCATGTTGAGTGAAATATACACAGTTGATCTGTAGATTAAAATGTCCAGATGAAGATGACGTATGCATGATTCACATTATATGTTGCTGCTGTTGGGGAGAAACAGGCTGTTTCTTATTTTAACAGACTTGTTGCATCTCTTGATCAGAATTGACCCTGTAATGCATTTCCAGATTAATGAGCTTTTGACTCAATGTCTTTTATTGTCTTTTCAGCGTCTCAATAAAGTCGATGGCCAATTTAGTAAACCAGTTTATTGTTCAGTTTCTACAGTGGCACTGATCAAGCCTCACACATGCATGACTTTAGAAATGCCCTGTTCAGATGTTCGTGGCTCTGATATAATGTTAGGATCGGCGGTTCGTGGAGGATTGCATGTGGACAGTCTTTTTTTGGCTTGAGATGTTATTTATTCAGTCACAGTCCATATGTTACATTCAATTGAGATGTCACACTTTTGACTTCTTTGTTTCTGTGTCAGGGCTAGAGAATAAGGTAAAACCTTGAAGAGTTCAAATTAAAGACCTGTGAGCGAATCATGGCATCTGAAAGGTCTGTTCACAGCGAGATTGACATGCTCATTGGGCTAAATGAAGAATTCACTCCTGTACAACAGATGGCGCTGCTCGACAAACAGCGAGAGGAACGCAGTGATGCTGTCATGTGTTGAGGAGTATAGAATCTGTGTTTGGGTTACAAAATGGGTTAGATCAGCACAGGAGAAGAGAAATTTCAACAGAAACAGCTCTGGGTTTGAAGGTGAAATCATGTTGAGAAGTGTGTAGTGTCATCGAATGACTGCTGATTTCGGTTTCTCTCTGAGACGCTCTGAAACACTGATGCCCTATTTCTTTATTATGCAGATTTACTGTAGGCTGCATGTACAGAGTTGGTGTTCTGGGGTGCTACATGCATGAAGTCAGTCATTTTCATGCTCAGACTCTCCATTTAAAAAAAAAAAAAAGAAGGAAGGAAAAAAAAGAAAGAAAGATGTGAATGGGGTCTAATTCCCTGTGATTGTTGAGATGTGATCAATGACTCCCACTGAATAATTCTTGACTCGTTTGTTCCTCTCACCATTGTCAGGTGTATTTATTGTTTATGTGCGGTTCTTCAAAAACATTGACGCACTGTTGCTCCCAAAAACATTTAATGAGCTATAACAATAAAGTATATACTTAATAAAGTATAACAAACGTCAGCTTTTGAGCTCATTAAATGTTTCTGGGAGTGACTTTTTTGCATTTTCTTCATGATCTAGGCTATATTTTGGTTGTGTACCTGACTCTCATGCATGCTTTATACCATTGTTAAATATGTACTTCTTCAACACTTTTTTTTTTTTTTTTTTTTTTTTTTTTTTTTTTTTTCCACCACCTGACAAACACCTAAATAGTTGAATTGTTGCTTAATTGATTGGTTGTTAAGGCAGCATATGTAGCCATGTGACGTTCTCTTCTGTTGTTATGAATTATGATGTTTTGTTGTTGGTACTCCGCTCTGGTTGCTTTAGATGTGTGTGTGCACAACAATTTTCTTGTGGTCAGCCGGCTCATAGACTACTAGTGTCCTGCCAAACCAACCTGAGGTCAGCCGGTGACTTGTGGGGAATGTTGGATCAGCGAGTTGCAGAGTGACGGCCTGCCGTATCTGCGCTGAACACAACCTCAGTCCACACACCAAAGTAACAGCCGTCACGCTGCCGTACGAAGCGCTTGAACACACATGACCTGCGTCATATTGCACGTTTCACTCATTACTGCTCTGACATGGAAAGTGGCTTGAGAACGTAACGCGGCTTGGCCATCTGACCTCTGGAGAGCCTCACTGACTGAAGCGGCTCGCTGTGTTGTCGGGGTCTGCAGCGGTTTGAACGTGCATTTGTAAGTAAAAGCAGTTTTCTATCCGGTGTTGTAGCGAGACATTGTGCCTGTGCCAAACATGATGCAACGCCGTAACCATGTGCTCAACATTGGGGGGACCAAAGGGGGGTTTTTGTGTGTGTTGTTGGTCTTTTTATTTAAAAGAATTAAATAATTAAAGGATTTAAGGGAATAAAGAAAAACAAATAATAATGGTAAAAGTTATAGTTCTATTGTAGTTATGAAGTGATCAATTTAAACTATTTGCAATTTTTTTTTTTTTTTTTTTTAAAATGCACACATTCACACTTATTCATGTCTAATATGTAAAAAATGCAAACCGTTTGTATCGTCACATTCAGAATTACATGAATCCTGTAAATAATTCACTATTTAAAAGGGACAGATCGCTCAAAATGATAATTCTGTCATCATTCAGTCCCCCTCATGTCCTTCCAAACTTTAGTTTGTTTTTCTGTGGAACACAAAGGAGCATGTTTTGATGAATCTGTGTTTTTGTCCACATAATGAAAGTCAAAAAAGTCCAGTGTTGTTTGGTTTACTTCAGAATATCTCCATCTGTGTTCTGCTGAAAAACTAAATCAGAGGTTTGAATGACATGACGGCTAGTAAATGGTGATAGAATGGTTGTTTTTATGTGAACTAATGCTTTAACGTCTTCAGCGTCTGAGTGGAAAGTAACAGGCCAGAGGTCTGAACCGTGTCTGTTACCCACCGGTGGCTCGTTTTAACCTAGTTAACACAATGCAGGTGTTCTCATTCCTTGTGCATTAGTCAGACTAATTGAAATGCTATTGTTTATAGTAATTACTTTTGCTGTAATATGCATATTCTCCCCATTTGTGATGGACTGATAATCGATTTGGCTGTTTTTGAGATCATAAGCATCCGCTGAGCACAATGTCTGATTAACACAAATATAACCTGTAACCCATGTCACTGGCAAAATATGGAAACACATTTGTTGGTCTCTTTTCCTCCCAGTAAATTAAATATTGTGTAAAGTAAGTGTTTGTCGTTCAGTAGTTTTGTTGATCTCGTTTATGATGGTAGAACAACCCCAACCAGTCACTGACATCAGCTGTTTTCATGTGTTAATGCTGTCAGAGCGGTCATGTGCGTTTTGTAGAGGTCCAGATGTAAAACCTGTGAACTAGATCTCGTTCTGTCTGTTCTTCATGGATGTTGAGTGTATAAACTGAGTCTCAAGCACCTTCCATTTCAGTGAATCTTACCTTGTTTGACATTCAGTTATCTCTTCATGTGTAGAATTATTGGTTCAGAGTGACGGTTGTGCGAGTTACTCTGATTTGGCCGTCTCAAACACGTCCAGGTTATTGTGTTTGTGACGAGAGCTAATGTCCTAAATGTCTTCTGGGGTCTTAGCGGGTTAATTATTGATGGGTCATTATTTTCATTCTCTTAGTGAAATAGAAACAACATTTCCTGTGTTGATGTTTGTTTATTGGAGGTTGAAAATGATTGACAGGCCGCCATGAAATGTCATTGGTCAACTCTAGACTAGCGATCTGTTGAAAGCCTAACAACTGGAACGCTCAAAGTGAACCTTTCTGTTATCCTGGTTCATTGAGGTCTTGTGAAATTGATTGAAAAAGGTTTAATAGACAGAGCCGGATCATTGTGTGTGTTTGAATCGAGATCGCCATCTTTTAATGATTTATCGTGCCGCTCTATGTAAAATGTAATGTTTGGGTTCTCTTAAAACATTAATGTTTACATCAATGTCTCGCCAAGATGTCACATTGAGTCCGGCCGTAACACTGCTGTCCTTACATTTTTACCATTATTATTATATGACGACTCATAAATTTATATTAGTAAGTTTAATTATTCATTGGAAGTTCTTATTTGAAATAAAAATTCTTTATCCATTGCTTATTCTTTGTTTTTATTTATCAGTTGCTGTGTGTGAAGTGGTAAGGTTGAATGTGTTTCCTCACACAGGCCGTTCGCTGCTATGAGTCTCTCATCCAGAAAGCTGAAGGAAAGGTGGATCCCGAGTTCTTCTGCCAGCTGGGTCACTTCAACCTCTTGCTGGAGGAGTATCCGAAAGGTGCAGAGTATCCCTAACCTGCTCCGTACCCATTGAGTAACATGACTCAAACTCAAGGAGCTTCACGTAACACGCGTGTCTTTTTGTGTTGCAGCATTATCGGCGTACCAGCGGTACTACAGTTTACAATCAGACTACTGGAAGGTGAGTCTCTGAACCGCCTGATGAATTAAAACATCAGCGTTCCTTCAGTGTGTGTTTGATTATTGCGTATTGTGAGATCAGGACATTGATGTGGACCTCGCTCAGGTCCTGTGAACAGTTTACTTTACCGTGTTAGAGGAAAGAGTTTGCATATACTATCTGTACATTCATGGAAAGTGAATGTACAGCTAACCCTAACATCATAGGAAAATGTTAGGGTAATCATAGTGTGTGTGTGTGTGTGTGTGTGTGAGAGAGTGTTGATTGACAATTGTAGTGAAATCTTCTTGTGTGGTTTTCGAGTGTTTCAGGTGGTTTTCACTTTGACTGATCCAGGATTTCGTTGAATCTGATTGTTGTTGTTGAACTGAATCTTGAATCTTCTCTTCCTCTAGAATGCTGCCTTTTTGTACGGCCTCGGGATGGTTTACTTCCATTACAATGCATTTCAGTGGTGAGTATCTTCACATCGTAACATGATGCACGTGCGAACGCAACTTTTTTGATTGACATTTTGGACGCTCATGTGACGAGGATGGACTGTTTCCATGGCGATATTCAGGCCCCTCCATGTGGGCCAATTCTGGGAGATTGCGCATCCTCGCATTTTAAGCCACGTGCGACGACGGGTTTACCTGCCGCCAGTAGATTTTATCTTTAGTTTGTCTTTTGTTGGTTGCCACAGTCACATGTTGACATGATTGTTCAGCAAGGAGTTTTTCATTGCTGTTGTTTGTTTGCTCTCAGGGCGATCAAGGCGTTTCAGGAGGTGCTGTACATCGACCCCGGCTTCTCTCGGGCTAAAGAGATTCATCTGCGTCTCGGCCTGATGTTCAAAGTCAACACAGACTATGAGTCGAGCTTAAAGGTACGACACAAGTGTCGCATTGGTTTAAAACGCGTTTAGTGTACGTGTGGTCATTTTCTCATTCTTTTTTCTCAGTAGTGTTTCTTTCTGTCATTTTATTTACTCTATATTCTGTTGTGTTCATATTTAATGTACTTTGTTATTGGTTGACTTTAACACCTTTTACTTTGATTCATGTCAGTTTCCTGGATGTGTGTTTGTGCTTAAACGGTTTGATTCGAGTTAATTAACTGCAGTATACAGTCATTATTTCTGAGGTCTTTAAAATCCCTCCATCTTTTAAGTCTAGTAGAGGAAGATGCGAGAGGTCTCTCACTCAGATGTTTTTGTCTCCTATGTGTTCGCAGCACTTTCAGCTGGCGCTCATTGACTCCAATCACTGCACTTTGTCCAAAGCTGAGAGTAAGTACCGCATCTTCTCCATCACAAACCGCGATCAGAGACTGTTATCAGTTTAGGACACGTGTGACAGATTATTAGTCATTCCTCACTAGTACTGATACGCTAACCTCTGTCAAGTGTTAAAGTTGAGCGTGTGAGTGCAGCGTTTGTGCGTGTGAAGTGAAGAGAGTGAGCTGTTGCATTATTTTCACCTTCATCATCAGAAAACAACTGAAAATCCCCCAGACGCACATTATGATGCGTTAATAGCTTATTTAAACTCTCTAACTTTTAATGCTGCCCTTGACTCTGAATGAAACACTTTTTACAGCGTGTAGAGCGGAAGTCCTACTGTTAGTATCGTCTCTTCGTTTTATTCTGCAATTCATGTTGTATGTGACCGTTGCCTTGGAAACACCAATACCAGCGCCTGCTGGCGTAGTGTTAGTGATATTCTCTCTCACACAAACACACACACGCTTGCGGTCAGGCTCGCGAAGGGCCGTCTCTGACCTCCGTCCAAACGCATCATTCACTGGACAGAGGAAGCTGTGCAGGATCTTCTCCTCCATCAGAAACATTCACATAGAAAAGCTGCTGTTCTGAATTTGCTGCTAATTCTTGTCTTTGTGTTTTGTGTTTGTAGTTCAGTTTCACATCGCGCATTTATACGAGATTCAGGTGAGTCTTTCATTCCTGTCTCTATCTTTGACTAACTGCACAAACTACTTCTGCCTTGTAAGTGATGATAACGCATGAGATCATGTTCACGCTTTATGAGGGGAAGTCGGAGCTGAACATTCGGCTCGTGTTACTATAGCAACAGGAGAGGGGTGTTGCTGAGGCTTCCCTCCTTCCTGAATGTTCACTACAGTATCACGTGACAGAAAAGATTTGTCACACAGACCTCAGAACAAAAGCTGTTCAGTGCAGGCGTTAGTTTTCTGTGTTAGGGTTAGTGACTGTCTGCTTTGGTTGTGTCACAGAAGAGATACCGCGCGGCCAAAGAGGCCTATGAGAGTCTCCTGCAGACGGAGAATTTACCTGCGCAGGTGAAGGCTGCTACCTTACAACAGCTGGGTAAGAGCATGTTAATCGTCTGTATTGTCATTAATGTCTGCGACGTGTTGTCAATCACCACAGAATATAATTTCAGCTCGTCCACGTTAGGGTTGAATAAAGTTCTCGTCCTTAAAGCTGTTTATCTGGAGCAAAATCACCAAATAACCAGAAGTTCATTCACCTGCGAGTCTAGAAGGTCATTGTACGCTTTGAAACTGAAACTGCTTCAACAAAAACATGTGCTTCACTTTCTGTTGTAAACCCTTCACTGCATCGCTGAACACGAGGATCGAGTCTAAGTTGTTGTCTGTGGTCATAGATGGCAGATCACAGATTAGTGTTGTTTTTTCACCAGGTTATCTGCATCTGTATGTGATTTTTTTTTTATTTTTTTATTCTAAAGTCTCTCTGTCTCTGTCTCTGTCTCAGGCTGGATGCATCATACAGTCGAGCAGCTGGGAGATAAAGCTAATAAGGACAGCTATGCTATACAGTGTCTCCAGAAATCCCTGGAAGCCGATCCAAACTCTGGCCAGTCCTGGTATTTCCTCGGCAGGTCAGTCACATGTCGTGAATACAGACATAAAGCCTGCGTTTGCTTGCAGTTTTGCAGACATAGTTTTGTTTGCTCTCTGTAGGTGCTACTCCAGTATTGGGAAGGTCCAGGATGCCTTCATTTCATACAGACAGTCCATAGACAAATCCGAGGCCAGCGCAGACACGTGGTGCTCGATAGGGTACGTATCTGTCTGAACCGCTGCACTACAAACTGCAGATGAGCGATCGCTGCTTAATCTGCTGACGCTTTCATGAATAGTTGATGTAGAATTGACTCACTAGAGCTGCACGATTCTGGATAAAATGAGAAAAATCTTTTCAATTAATGATTCAATGACAAACACGTTCTTTAACAGTCACTTGTCGCCACCTATTATAAAGACCGTAAACGACATGTTTTGACTGGCACGTAACTAATTTCACTTGCAGGTTGCACTGCTTTGTTGCGTATATATCTGATTGGTCTTGTACGTGTATAGGATGCAATGCAGAAAACGCGGACTGAATCGCAGAATCCAGGCATAAAAACAGAATTTGGTATATAACGCGGAATGTCACGGAATTTGTCAAATTTTTGATGAATAGACTAGTGTCCGTGAATATTAAACCGCAAATAGACTATTTAAATATGAATGCTGCATGTGTGTGTGCCTCTGAAATGAATGATGCGGAAGCGCGGTTTCATTTACCTCTCTCTCTCTCACACACACACACACACACACACACACACACACACACTGAAGCACGTGCGACGCTCGCTGTGTTTTCATCCTCTGTTGCCTCACTAATATGAGGAAATGAACGCACAAAATTCATCTCCAGAGCTGCTCTGAAAGTCACTTCATCAGCATTCAACCGCTTCGTTTGAGAAAACGATCGTCATAAACACAGAGAAACTCAAAGCTTTCGGCAACCCATCAAAATAAAAGTTCGATTTAACTTGACAGAAACATATTAGTGTTGTACAGTAGAATTTAGATAAATTAATTTAATAATAAATTAACTATATTTTTAAGGAATAATCTCAATGTTTTAATTTTAACAGTAATGCTCTGTTGTGCAGAGAAAACAGTTTGACAAAAAAGTTTAATTTCATGATTAAAAGATAAATGAAATGGTATTCGTTCTTTTGATTGCCGGAAAAATTAAAATACGCAACAGAATTTCTGAAAACACAAAACATTTCATAAAAATATATTGTTTTTAATTAATAAATTTTTGTTTTTAAGAATTCAGTTAATTAGACATGCTTTTTGATTTATGTAATTAAACCATTAAAATGGAATCGAGAAAAGTTAAAACAGAAAACAGGCCCTAAAAAACTTTTAATAAATTGTTGGTAAATTGGACGTTTCATTATTTAAATTTTTCATTATTATTTATTTATTTATTTTTTTTATTTTTTTTTAATTAGACAATTAGACATTTTTATTACTAAAATTTAATTTAACCATTAAAATGGAGTCCAAAAAAAATTAAACTGGGGGAAAAAAAAAAAAAAAAAACAGAATCCAGAAACATTAAAATGGAAAAAATGGAATTTGGGAAAAAATAAAACTGACTTTATAGGGCCCTATTTGAGTTAATTAACCTGCTGGCCATTTGCTTTCGTAGCGTGCTGTATCAGCAGCAGAATCAGCCCATGGACGCGTTGCAGGCGTACATCTGCGCCGTGCAGTTGGATCACAGTCACGCTGCGGCCTGGATGGATCTGGGCACGCTCTACGAGTCCTGCAACCAGCCGCAGGACGCCATCAAGTGCTACGTCAACGCCACGCGCAGCAAAGCCTGCACCAACACTGCTGCGCTGGCGGCCCGCATCAAGTACCTGCAGGTAAGAGCAACGCTGAGCGAGTCTCCGTGACCCGTGCTACAGCGACGGTGGGTCTGTGTGGGTCTCAATACATGTTGCATTTGTTGTGAATATGTTCAGTTAATTTGTGTCACAGATTTCTTTCACCTTCATTCTTCGTTTGTATGCGTGAGTCCAGTGATCATTGGAGCTAGAAATACTTTGACTGCTGAGGCCACCTTGACCCTTTAAAACTAGACTGAATTGGCATCACGCCGCACTGCTCTCTGTTTGAACTGTTCCGCCGCACGTCCTCAGATGGCTGTTTACATGTCTTTTTCACGCGTTTTCGTCCTAGGCTCAGTTCTGTAACCTCCAACACAATAGTCTACAGAGTAAAAGTAAAATGCTTCCTAGTATTGAGGAAGCCTGGAGCCTCCCAATCCCAGCAGAGCTAACGTCCAGACAGGGTGTCCAGAGCACAGGCCAGCAGGTGAGACCAGATAGACACACACCCTTAGAAACGCCCCTCACACACACACACACACACACTCACTCACACACGCGGCTCATCGGGTGTAACCACGCTCCTGCTCATCTGATCAGTGTTACACGGTAACGATTGGATTGCACAAATTGAATGTTGGGATTGGAAGTATTTTGGGAATCCTTCGGTTAATTTCCTACATTTCTAGAAAGCGTGTTTTCAACAGCGAGCCGATCAGTAGCGTGGTTTCAGTACATGAGCTTCAGTAGTGCAGCTCTACACAATCGCACATCTGGGTCAAAAATGAGTTTGATGCTGAAAGTGTCATTTTGCTGTTTTCCACCCAGAGTTGTGTTTGTGATGTAGTCTTTAGTCCTGCAGTCATTGTGCCCTCTAGTGTTGCAGTTCCACAACAAACACTGATGCAGTCCAGCTGTAGTAGTTAATAGTCGAGTGTGTGTGTGTGTGTATGTATGTGTGTTCATTACAGTACAATGAGACGTGTTTTTCTCTCTCATTGATACTGATGCACTCGCTCATAAGTGTTTTATATTATTTGTTTTTGCATCTTTTCTCTGTTGTTGTTTTGGGGGGGGGCGTCTAAATGTGCTCTAATTATATATCAGGGCTTCAGCACCCGTTTGTTTTATTAATTCTGTTTCTGTTTTCACATTGGAGTCGATATGGCCACTGAATGGTAAAAAGATGTGGCATATTGAGTTATTCTCCAAAACATATGAGCGAATGTGACTTCTCGGCCCTTGCAGAGGAACAGAAGATCTTCAAAATGTTGCATTATAATCCTCCATAACTATAATACTGATTTAAAAGCTTTAGTATTTTAAAGAATTTTATTTGAGTCTACAATAAGCGGGCAGCTCTTTGATGTATTGACCGAACACCTATATTATTGAAACGATGCCTTGAGCACAGTTTAAATCCAGTTATTCCAAAGTATTTTTGGTCAAAATCACTCCATGTGTTTCTGATACTGTAGAACAGGGGTGTCAAACATACGGCCCACAAAGGTGTCCAATCCGGCCCCTGGGATGATTTGAATGATCTTTGGATGATCTTTATTCCGGGCTTGCAAACAAAGTGCTTTGTACTAATTTCCCAAAATTGGGAAATATTTACGACGTCTGTGAAAAGGACGTTAACACAGGCACACGCTGAATACGGACACAAAGAAAAGAACAGACGCGCCAGCAGAGAAAATACTCTACCATGCACAAGCTCACTGTTCGTGAAAAATAGGAACAATACTATAAATATTAAATTAGGGTTGATATGAATGCATCTCTGAAGGGAACGGTTTTCCGAAAAGTTTTGATGGCTTTTCCTCTTATCTCCGTATAAAGTAGTAGCCTATTTATAAACAGCACTGCTTTGTGTATAGCGGTAACCATGGAAACGCCATATCATTGCTGTTCCATAAGCGCCTTATGTAGCATCATTTCACAAAGCTAAAGTCAGACCATGCTGTTCTGCTGTTAATCTTGAAATTATACAATAATTAAAAACAACTGCTCGTGTGCATAACATCTTTGTTGGGATTGTGATAAAAATGCAGTGTTTGCCTCTAATATCAAAGAGCTACACATTTTTTGAACAAATAAACAACAAATAAATTTGCTTTAAAACCAATATCAGAATCGACCAATTTGCTTCTAAAAAAAAATTGGAATTGGCCACAAAATCTATATTTAAAAAAATATTTTAAAAAGCATTATTTTCAAAATCTAACTGTTTTCTTCACTGTAAAAACAAATGCAGTTTTAATGAGCAGTGTACTAGTTTTCTTGCAAATTAATTTGTTGTTTATTATGGTTAATATTAATGCAACTATCAGCGCACTAAGGTTTTTTTTTTTTTTAAATTAATTAATTTATTTTTTATTAATTCGGCCCTCAACCTAAAATAAGTTTGACACCCCTGCTGTAGAACAACAACAATGTGCTTCATCAAACAGATTTATTTACCGTTCTATTGGGACTCTTCCAATTTTCAACTGATAAATAAATCTGAACCAATTCTGACACGATACACCTCCAGAAAGACCTTAACAAAGCTGATGGTCAAGAGGTCAAACAACGTGAGGCACAGTGTCAAGCTGTAAATCATGATTTACTCATAACCTTTGAATCAGCACCAGACAGATCTGCTGTCCGTCTTGCAGCTCTATTCCTCACATGATTTCTGCCAATTGTGGAGGAATATTGATTGACAAATACATGTATTGACTGAGCAAATACTAAGTTTCACACTCTCACTTGACTGGGTTTGGTGCAGATGTCTTCAGTCTCTGTCTCTTGACGTGTCTGCGGTCTCTCTCAGGCGTGTAAACCTCACCCCGGGGCGTCAGGTGGGGCTCATGGCTCCGGTCAGTCGCTGCCTCCCCACGTGAGCCCGCTGGATCAGAGTGATGATCAGTCGAGTCCAGCCAAGAGGAAGAGGACCGCTAGTCCTGCCAAGGTGTGTGCTAGTTTCTTCTGGTCAGCATGTCTCTGATACAATGGCAGCGGTGATAATCACTTCTGTGGGTCTTCATGTTACTCCTCAGAGCTCCACAGAGTCTTGGACCAACAGTTCAGCACAGCCACCAACTCCAAACTGGTACCTGTCTCCTCAGAAGCTGCAGGTGAGTGTCTGATGAACACTGCGTGCCGGTCGTCAGTCCTGAGCTTCATTAAAATTAGTGCTGACGGCCCTGGTATGATGAAACGGAAGTAGCTGCAGATCTTTTCTTCTGTGTTGTGACACATCCGATCATAACAATTATCAAAAGTGTAGGGCAATACTTGGTTCTGTGCATCTGATTGGATGTTGAGGTGTGGGCATCTCTCAAGTTTATGAGCTTGCAAGGGCGGAGTTTACCAGCATACCAGCTTTTACTTCCTTAGGGCACGTTTACATGACAACGATGTACTAAAATCAAAAGTTTGCGTTTTTCACCTACAGACGACAACGTTCTCAAAACGATCCCCGTTCACACGGATTAGCAAAAATGACAAAAAAAAATAAAATAAAAACAGTATTCTGCTGCCAGGCCAGTAGATGGCGATGCCACTTTAAAAAGAAACACTACACACCTATGCTTGACTGAACGTGTAATACGTGTGCACATGACGTCACAATTTTCACATATTCGTGTTTTTGTATTTTACACGGAAGATGATAATGCTAGCGTTTTCAAAAACGTGCACTTTGAAACAAAAGTTTGCATTTTCAGGCCCGCGAAACGCTGCTGACGTGTAATTGAACAGGCAAAATGCATAAAAGGTTTTCAGTTTTTAGCTGAAAACAGTGTTGTGTAAAACTGCCCCTGTCGACTCCAGCATGTGATGTTGGTTTAGACCAGGCGTGTCCAGTCCTGCTCCAACACACCTGCCTGGAAGCTTCTAGTGATCCTGAAGACATTGATTGGCTGGTTCAGGTGTGTGATTAGATCTGGAGCTGAACTTGGAGCGGAATTGGGCTCCCCTGGTTTGGACGGTGGTTTGTTGGTGGTTCAGACTCATGTCAGTGTGAGTGTGTCAGGTCTGTCCTTTGAGCTGCTTCTCACACTGAAGAACTTCCAAGCGGTTGGTTTCAGATGTGACGTCCCTGACCATTAGGAGGTGTTTCAAGTTGAAGACCGATGAATATGCCTGTGCTTCTTTTACTCAGCTGTTCACTAAATATCTTTGTCCCCTCCTCTTCCCCTCAGTTGCTGGAACAGTTGCGAGCCAACCGGGCGAGTCTGAAGCCTGTTCAGCTGCAGATGTTGGAGCAGTTGGAGGCTCAGCTGTCAGCCACGCACCTGCACCAGCAACAGGTACATCATAACCAGGATTCATGAAAACTTTCTGATCGAAAACGTAATGTTTCGTGAATCTGGCCCCAGAATCTTCCAGAACTCATGGTTTTCTGATGTGTTTTCCTCTTAAAACTACTGTGACACTTTTAGGTGCTTTTCCACCGTCAGGCCGAACGGTTCAAAGAATGGCAAGGAATGGTTCCAGTACGGATGGTTCCGGAACGGTTCTTGGCTCTGAATTCTCTGCATGGTTGGCTAACCGTTGTGAACCATGCTGGTAGAGTGTGTGTAGAGACATGCCTGGCTGCCAGTTTCTCTGTAGCTGGCCAAGCACGCTATTTGAGCGAAGTAAACATTAATGATAAAAATAAGAGAAATTTGATCATCCTCCATAACGGTCACTATTTACATTTCATATCGCCTGTGTACTCTTGCGTTATCAAGGCAACATCTGACGCATTTGTATTACATTCCAAAGAGCTCCGTTATCAAACCACAGTGAAAAATGAAACCGTATCCGTACCGGCTGGGTCGGATCAGCACAGAATGGAACGGTTAAGCAACGAGCGGTTTGGTCCGATGGTGGAAAAGCAGCTTTAGATTGTAATAGGTGTTTGTTTGACATGCTTTTTCTCGACCCTTGATATTTACAGTTGATTGTAACATTTACCTACAGATGAGGCAAAACTCTTCTGGTCCGGTTCGACCCACCCTCCCCAACGGCCCCTCAGGCGACTCCTCACTGCCTGCTCACCCCGTTTCTCGTGGCCCGGCCGTACGACCGTCTTGCATCGCTCAGCCGTTGGCCAACGGGCCGCTGCCTCCCAGTCCTGGTCCTGGCTCCCGCACCGGCCCACAACCCCCTACAGTCGGCAATAATCACACGCCAGGAACCAGAGCGAACGGAGACGTGCCTTACCTGCACCCCAACGCACTACCTCACAACTGCACAAGCCCAGGAGACGCATGGAAGAGCCAGCATCTCAACTCCGCTCAGGTCTTTTAAATACACGTTTTTACCCAAACCTGAATCCAAAAAATACATGGTCATGATCCTTCCCATTCTGCATTGGTCATTCACACCACGGACATGAACATTAAGAGATCTTCTGACACATTTATCCATAAATGTCTTTATTGTAAAAGAATATTTCAGCTTCAACGTTACAAAAAAATGCTGCAAGACAAACTCACTAGATTATCTGAACTATGTACAGAAGCAGTTTAATCATGTTAGCTCTTATCGGCATCTGGTCTGTGCTGCGGTTAGGGTTAGTTGTTAACATGAACACAACTCTTAACATCTCAAAAAAAAAAGTTAAGGTTTTGACCCTTTCACTAGCAAAAAAGACATGTTAAGCTGTGACCCACATTAACCTGTTATCACATGATACATGCTTGCTAAACAGTGATAATTCCAAAAAACTGACACTCCGCAACACTCTTTACGTCATCTCATTTTTACACATTTTGTGTGGAGTGCGTTCACTCATCAAGAGCATGCTTCCTGACTGTCAAACCCACTGAAAGCAGCGTTTCTCGGCCTGTTCATGCTTGTTCTTTTGACTTTCCTCTTGATTTAGGGGCTTCAGAAAGGTCCAGGTTCGCATTGGGCAGGTCCTAATGGAGACCGGACTCTCTCTTCCAGTGGTTCGGCCGACGGTGGCCCTCACAATCAGGTTGGACATTCCGCCACGACTCCCTCGGAGCCAGCTGTCAATCATCTGTCCTCCACGTCCTCCCCCGCTTCTTCCTCATCGCAAACGGCTACCTCAGGTGCGCCACACGGCACCGCCCTGACCAAAGAGAGCGCCGCCCTACAGGGCAACGGTTCCACTGCCACCAACCACCACAGTCCCGAGCGCACGCCCACTTCCACGTCCGGCTCGCCGGCAGCCCCTTCCGCAGACAATCCACAGCTCTCGGCCCTCCTCGGGGGCAAGGAGAGTCCCGCCGCGAGCTCTAGGGTGAACCACATCCACCCCGGCACCACGCTAACGGCACCAGGTAGTTCGACTGCTTCTTCGCCCGCCTCCGCCCTGTCTGCCTCTTCAGCGTCACCCCGCTCCGTAGAGCCCGCGGCCAGCCTTAACAAGCCAGGCTCTGCGGCGCCGGGACTGCCGCCCACAGTCACCGTTAACGGAAGTGGGGGAGGAGCTTGTTCGGAAGACTCTCAAAGCCCGTTGAAGGTGGAGCCGCCGGAGCTTTGCATCAAAGCGGCCGCGCCTCACAGACCGCCGCACTCGTCCTCTACCGTCTCCATTTACCCGACATCCACAGACGTCCTGAAGGCCTGCAGGTACGTTTAGCTCCTGTGGCCACTTGCATAAACTGCTTAGTCTAGTCCTACAAGTTAGTCTTATATTTTTTTCTTTAAAACTGGTCATAACTTTTTAAGTCGGTTACATTTGTCTAATAAGAATCCGAAAGGTACATCTGATTACCCCTTGACTAACTGCTAGTTGGCCAAACTAATTCTTAAGTGTCACAAGCTTAACATAGTGGCTATGATTATCCAGCTGGGCGTTACTGTAAGAAAAGTAAAGTTTACTGACTTTCTTCTTTTGCGGCTGATGTTGTTTTAGTGCTACCTGTTGAATGATAATGTTCAGAATCCGTTTGGCTTTACACACATAGACGAACCTATAGAAAATTTTGATTGACTAGAATGGCTGATTAAACATTTTTACTGGAACTCAAAGTCTGGGCACAGACCTAACCCCTAATCGCTCCCCGGGTGCCAGAGCACACATGGCTGCCCGCTGCTCTGGGTGTTTGCAGTGTGTTGTGTGTTCACTACTCCTAATGTGTGTGTGCAGTGGACAAATTCTGAGTATACCATATTTTACTTTCACTTACCTCTTTCAGCTCTAACAGGTTTTAAAATATTGTTGGAATAAATGACAAACTCGGAGAGCTAAATGTGCTGTAACTCTGTATTGATCGGTTTAGACTTGAAGTTGTTTCACTTCGAGTTGCTGTAGCTTTTGACATGCTTTCTGATGCCGTGAGGGAATAGGGCACTGACAGTGATCTGAAACAAGCACATCTGCAGTACGTATGCATGGGAAAGCGGAGAAGACTTCCTTTGAGAATGTTGTATGCACAAACAAGAAATATGTGCAGTATTTTGAAGCGTCACACATGATGAAATTTTAATTCTTACCTCACTGAGCTTCTGTGGGTGTTGAGAATTTGATCAAATTTTTTTACAATTCATTTTGATTTGTTGTATTCTGCAGAAGTAACTTCATATCTAATACCATGTTCATTTACAGGAATCTTGGGAAGAACGGTCTGTCGAGCAGCAGTTTCCTGCTGAACAAATGTCCACCGCCACGACTCCCTCCTCCGCCTGCGCCGCCTCTGGCTAAAGACAAACTCAACCCACCGACTCCCAGCATCTACGTGAGTCGCACGCACGGAAACATTTAACACTGCATGCGATTTGAGGCATGTGTTTTATAAATGTTTGTTCATGTTTCAGTTGGAAAATAAAAGAGACGCCTTCTTCCCTCCGCTGCACCAGTTCTGCACCAACCCGTCCAACCCAGTCACCGTCATACGCGGCCTGGCCGGAGCCCTCAAACTAGGTCAGAGCTCGACCTTTTAGCCTCTCTGTCTCTCTCTCACTCACTCACTCACTCACTCGTGATCACCTGAAAGGCCAAAGGTGGATTCTTGGTGGGAGCGACGCACTTCTCTGCAGTTTCCATGGCAACTAGAAAACAGATTGAAACTTGCTTTGCCGTCCATTGTTGAAAAGAATTCAAGGACGATTGCTTGATGAAATTCTTTTGCATTCTGAATTCTCTGACTGATTTACAGCTCGCACTAGTATTATTAAGCCGTGCTGGTGAGGCTTTTCACACTTGTGAAGCTTTTCTCTGTTGTACTTGGTCTGCCACATTATCAAATCAAATTTTAGGTGCTATATTATTATATGTCGACCTTTTTTACTGTCATAGCAGAGCGTATTTGGAAGTGGATCTTGCAGTTTAAAGCAGTGGTTCTCAGAAGGGGGCCTCAAGATGAGCTAAAATGCATTAAAACGATTAAAAATCAAGATATTTCTTAGTATTTGGTTATTTTTGTTACAAATAAACATCTTTCTAGTTATGCCAAGCTCTAAAATATTCCATCAGGTAGAAATTGTGAGTGGAGGGCCTTCAAATATTGTTGTGGACAATGGGGGTTCTTGAAACTGTATTGGTCGCTTGAGGTTTGTTGCAGCTTCAGTAACGGTTACATACAGCTGGACGTTTGTGCACCTGCATAGATGATGTTTCTCACTCTAATAGTCGTTTGGACAGAACAATTACGTTTGGTCTTATCACTGTAAAGCTGCTTTGACACAATATGCATTGTAAAAAGCACTATATAAATAAAGGTGACTTGACACGGACACTGTTCGTTTACAGAAGCCGTGTTTATAGGCACGGTACTGGACTTGCTCATGTTTGTGGTCCTCATCTGTAGGGCTGTAAGGTGAAGCTGTGTTCTCTCTCCGTCTCTGTAGATTTGGGCTTGTTCTCAACAAAGACGCTTGTAGAGGCGAACCCAGAGCACCTGGTGGAGGTGCGGACACAGCTGTGTCAGCCGGCTGACGAGAACTGGGATGCCAGCGGCCTGAGGAAGCAGTGGCGCTGCGAGAGCAGCCGTTCTTACACCACTATCGCCAAATACGCGCAGTACCAGGCCGCATCCTTCCAGGAGTCGCTGCGGGTAAGACGCTCGCAAACAGACTACAATAAATTAGCCCTAACGTAATGATTGTTTGCTTGTGGTATTTTGCATAGTAAGTGACTGTGTTTGTGTGCTTTCAGGAAGAGAATGAGAAGAAGGGGCAGAAGGAGCTGTCGGACTGTGAAATGACGTCATCGGAAACGTGAGTTTGATGCGTCTAATAACTGTCCTTTTAGCTGCGCTGATGCAAACCTGCACTTACTCTGTTCATTCTGCTCAGTGTTTCCAGGAGGCGGAAAGCTCCTTTCAAACAAGTCAAGTTTGGGACCAACATCGATGTTTCTGATGAAAAGAAGTGAGTCTCGGGTGCATGTTGTCTCCCCTTTGTGTTTTTTTTGTATATTGTAAGTGATTTAACAACCATCATGGTGTCTCATTTATTGTCAAAAGCCGAGTGTTTGTATGTGCCAGCAGTGATTTCATGACAAGGCCAGATTCTGAGCACTGAACGCAGCTATGAGAATGACACAACCTGTCTGTACTTTGTATTTGTGAGGGAAGAGTCCATGTCCAGTCCTGTTTCACTAGAGCAAACACCTCAGTTGAATGAGTCTGCTAGTTAAGCGTGAGGCCGCCTGTTGACTGCGCTGCTCCCCCTGCAGGTGGAAGCTGCAGCTGCAGGAACTGAGTAAGCTGCCTGCGTTTGCTCGCGTGGTGTCTGCAGGTAACCTGCTGAGTCACGTGGGCCACAGCATTCTGGGTATGAACACTGTCCAGCTTTTCATGAAAGTCCCGGGCAGCAGAACTCCAGGTGAGAGCCGCTGTTGTTAGACATTCGAGCTTCAGAAGTCCAGTCAAATGAATCCGTCGCAGTAGGTCACATGATCTCTCCACTCATATTTAGGGCATCAGGAGCACAATAACTTCTGCGCCGTCAACATCAACATCGGCCCGGGCGACTGCGAGTGGTTTGCCGTGCCGGAGCCGTACTGGGGAGTGATGAGCGAATTCTGTGAGAAGTACGTGCTGTTCCGTGAGTCATTTCAAACCCGCGCCACCCTCGGTCCTCGTCTGAGGACAACTGTAGTCAAAGTTAAAGGGATACTTCACCCAAAAATAAAAAAAATTGTCATAATTTGTGTTTTGGAGACAAATGTCAGTTTTGTTTGGCATGACATGTCAGTGAGTAAATTAAGATATATTAAATGAAGTCTGTTCACCGAAAACTGACACTTCAAAACGTTCATAAAGAGATTGTAAAATAAATCCATATGAATGGAACGCATTAATCCAAGTCCTCTGAAGAGACACGATCGCTCTATATGACCAGATTTAATTTTAGCATTGATCATCAGTAAAAGAAAGCTCAACTGTACTTGCAAGAACAAACCTCATTGGTTCTTGCAGAAGCTCAAATGTGCCGCGAAACACACGAGAATGAACTTCATCTATGTTTGTTCGCTGATTCATGTTTATATGTGAATAAAAGCCTAAATTAAATGTGATTATATAGAGCGGTTGTGTCTCTTCAGGAGACTTGGATTCAAATAGGTTTATTTTAAGCATCACAGATTTTTGAACAAACTTTCACTGGAGGGACCGAAATCTCTCAGATTTCATTAAAATATCTTAATTTGTGTTTCTAAGATGAAAAGTCTTGTGGGTTTGAAATGACATGAGGGAGAGTAAATGATGACAATTTTCAATGTTGGTTGGACTAACACTTCATTAATGTACCGGATCTTAAATCGCTTCTGTTGTCAGTCCTTGGATTTGATGTGCAAGTGTCTCTTCTGACGACCTTTTTGCAGGAACAACATCAACTTCCTGAAGGGTTCGTGGTGGCCGAATCTAGAGGATTTATATGAGGCTAACGTGCCGGTGTACCGGTTCATCCAGCGGCCTGGAGATCTGGTTTGGTTGAACACAGGAACGGTCCACTGGGTCCAGGCCATCGGCTGGTGCAATAACATTTCTTGGAACGTGGGCCCTCTTACTGGTGCGTAACCTACATGAACGTACATGTTGTGTTTGCTGTGGTCCGCTGTCATGTGACTGTTGCGTTCGTCTGCTTCCTGCAGCGTATCAGTACAAGCTGGCCGTTGAACGTTATGAGTGGAACAAACTCCAGAGCGTCAAATCTATGGTTCCCATGGTGCATCTGTCCTGGAACATGGCGAGGAACATTAAAGTGTCCGACCTCAAGCTGTTTGAGATGATCAAGTGAGTGAAGTTTCCTCTGTCAAACTGCATCCGATCTGGTCAGAAATAACTGTCTTTGAACGGTAATTAATCTCTACGGTTAACAGGTTCTGTTTGCTGCGGACGCTCAAACAGTGTCAGGCGATAAAAGAGGCGCTGGTGGCTGCTGGGAAGGAGACTATTTGGCACAGAAGAAGCCGAGATGAACCGGCCCATTACTGCACCATCTGTGAGGTGAGTCCTGGATTTGACGGCAGAATAACTGGCTGTTCTCGTCAGACGATGTGCTGAAATCACCTTGGCTCTTGTGCTGAATTGTTCCAGGTGGAGGTCTTTAACCTTCTCTTCGTGACGAGCGACAGTTACTCCCGGAAGTCCTACGTGGTTCACTGTCAGGATTGCGCTCGGAAGGGCAGCAGCGAGCTGGAGGGTTTCGTGGTGCTGGAGCAGTACCGGATAGACGATCTCACGCAGGTTTACGACCAGTTCTCATTAGTAAGTCATTTTATTTTTATGCCATTCTTGTGCCAGGGTGTGTCCGTTTGCTTGTACAGCCAAAACAGATGAACAGCAGACTAAAGGCCTCTTCAAGACAAGACAATAACTATAACGATAAAGGCCACATTCACACAGCAGCAGAATACGGTTGTCAGTCCTGTATTTGAGTCCTTAATACGGTTACATTCTCACACAGTTTGTTTATTTACGGAGTGACGATCACATTCTATAACCAAACCCATAAATTTTCAGGACTCAAACCTGTCGCTGTGAACGGAACCGGACTGGACCGTGTGAACTAGGGGTGGGACACCATATCGGTAGGGCGATTTTATATTGTTGTCCTTCTCTGTGCGAGAATCGATACGCTGGCGCCAAATATCAATAATATCGATAACATCGCCAAATATCGATATTTTAATTAATAAAGTAAGGGTCTCTAAATAGATTTCCCTGCTCAAGGCGGTGCTCAACACATGAATGAGGGAAACGTGAACATAAGTTAACTAGCCTAAGAAAAAGAGGTTTTTAACGGGATGGCGGACCGCAGTGTGAGTAAAATAATAGATGCCCCAGTCACGCTTAAGTTCAAAGTCTGGATGCACTTTTATACCATTGATGTGACAAACGTAGACATCTTTGACGTTCTTCACCGAATGCTTACACAGATACCGACCGACGGGAGCGTTTGAAAGCAGGCGTCTATCAGCGGGTCCCTAATATATCCACTGATAGACGCCTGCTTTCAAACGCTCCCGTGTGAATCTGTAAGCACTTGGTGAAGAGCGTCAAAGATGTCCATTTACAATGTTCTAGAGGCGTTGATCATTGTAGCCAATCACAGACATCTATGTTGAGATGTCAGTTTACACGCAAAGAAAAGTTTAATCTTTTAAAAAGTATAAACATAAAATGCTTAATTTACTTAAAATGTTCAATTTAATTTACAGACTGAAAAACTTGTGCTGTTTTCTATCAGTTTGGATTTTAATAAAGACCTGCACTTAACCTTTTCACTGCCATTTTTCATAGTTTCATAGTTAGATATCGTGATGTATCATTATGGGATTGTCTACCAGAGCTGGGAAGTAACGGATTACATGTAATCTGGATTACGTAATCCGATTCCTAAAATCAAACTCCTGTAATTGCTTGAGTAAACTACTTTTTAAAATACTCGTAATCAGACTAGTTACTTTTTATGGATTACAAGATTACATATTATTTACTCAATGGCAGTAAGTTGTTCAAAATTTATTAATTTTTCCTAATTAAAAATAGTTTATATTTTTTTCCTAATAAACCTGCCGCTTTTATACGTTGGTGATTCTTTGAGTTTTTCCAGTGGTAAGGGGGAAATATAAATGAAATGTATATATGAAATATTATAATATAGGTGAAATATAGATGAAATATTTGATGTAGCAGTGATAGTGCTGTGAATTTCATGTTTTTCAATATTTGTTTTTGTAATGTTGCTGTTTTCTAAATTTACTAAATTTTAAGTAAATATGTTTTAAAATCATAAGATGTGATTGTTTTATTGTTACTACCCAATCTGTTGAGGCTTTTGAGGCTCTATAGTATGAAATTCATTAGACAGATGTAACAGCCCGATACCTACAAAAAAGTCCCTGGGTGCAAAATCTGAAAATCCAACAGGAAGTGAGATATTTTGAACTTTCTCTACAAATTTTTTGCCGTTTTTGCCATTTCCAGACGTTGCCAGCTGGCAACAGGAAATGGCATGCTTTGCACTGTAATTCACTCCCAGAAACATTTGTATATGCCATGAAGTACCAAACCTGTTAGAATCATGCAACACTTGGCTAAGTGCTAATGGTATGCGATTAATGTCACAAAACAATACAATGTCTGATCTGCTCCAAACTTCACATGTTTGATAATAGTCCTGGCCTGAAAACATCTACATGGCAATATTCAGTTATAGTCAAAGCGCTACCTGTTGGCAGCAGGAAGTGTGGCACTTTGAAATGACTTGGGCATAATTCTCCTGTATTCATCAGCTTACATGCATGTCGCCCACTGTTCACTGTTTTTCACAATATGACATCAAATAAGGGTTAGCACAAAAGTAATCTAAATGTAATCCAAAAGTAGTTAGATTGTTACCAAAAATGTGTAATCTAAGAGATTATATTACTGATTACAAATTGTCATGTAATATGTAATCAGTGATTACAATTCATAAGTAATCTACCCAGCTCTGTCTACCAATATATATATATTGATTATCGCAGAATTGCTGTATTGTGATATCGTTATCGTGAGCCTGTATCGTATCATTATTAGACTGTATCGTATCGTTATTAGCCTGTATCTTATCGTGAGGCATCCTATGATTCCCACCCCTAGTGTGAACAGGACATTTTGAGAATCACCTGTAATAAATGAGGTTGTCAATCCCAAAAACTGACTCTGTCTGTCTGTGAGTGTGTGTGTCTGTCTGTCTGTGTGTGTGTCTGTCTGTCTGTGTGTGTGTCTGTCTGTCTGTGAGTGTGTGTCTGTCTGTCTGTGAGTGTGTGTGTCTGTCTGTGTGTCTGTCTGTCTGTCTGTGTGTGTGTCTGTCTGTCTGTCTGTCTGTCTGTGAGTGTGTCTGTCTGTCTGTCTGTCTGTGTGAGAGTGTGTGTGAGAGTGTGTGTGAGAGTGTGTGTGAGAGTGTGTGTGAGAGTGTGTGTGAGAGTGTGTGTGAGAGTGTGTGTGTCTGTGTGTGTGTCTGTGTGTGTGTCTGTGTGTGTGTCTGTGTGTGTGTCTGTGTGTGTGTCTGTGTGTGTGTCTGTGTCTGTGTGTGTGTCTGTGTGTGTGTCTGTGTGTGTGTGTGTGTCTGTGTGTGTGTCTGTGTGTGTGTCTGTGTGTGTGTCTGTGAGTGTGTGTGTGTGTCTGTGTGTGTGTGTCTGTGTGTGTGTCTGTGTGTGTGTGTGTCTGTGTGTGTGTGTGTCTGTGTGTCTGTGTGTGTGTCTGTGAGTGTGTCTGTCTGTGAGTGTGTGTGTGTGTCTGTGAGTGTGTGTGTGTGTGTCTGAGTGTGTCGTGTGATAACTTCAGCATCTGGAATAACACTCTTTGCTCACCTTGTGTTTTTCAGGCTCCTGCTCTGCATTCATCTTCATCTTGACATTAAGTTGCTCTACATGTGGATAATTTCGCATTACAGGAACTCTACAAACGGACCATTTCTGATATTCAGGACGGTCGTGGTCGTCTCTCGCGTGGCTGGAGTCCGTCGCGAGCACACGGGACTGTCGACTCAAGCGGCTGTGTGTGTGTCTATGCAACCGGTTTATAACTGCAGTGTGTGGTTATGGCCTGCGGGGAGCGGTAGTGAGCGAACTTCCTCTCTACACCTCTTCCTGAACGGGCGGCTCGCCTCTGCTTCACGTGAGAAGTTAATCACGAAAACTGGGGAGGAAATTATGGGAAACTCGTTTTGTACATAGTGTCTATCACAACTGGCATCGTCACTTACAGACTACTGACTCGAGACGTTCTTTTTGTATTTTGTTAACATGCTGAAACCTGAAATCTTTTCCTTGTGTCTCAAGGGTTCGCCTTCACGAAGGAGCGCTAGCCTAGCTTTTTGTATAGTAGATAGCGATTTTACGACGACTTTGGATGGCAAAATCTACAAAAAAATATTTGTAATGTGAAGAATTAGGTGATATATATAATTTTTTACTGCTTTTGTTTTACCTGTCTTGTTATTTTGACACCATGTTCGATATTTTGTTTCTTAGGTAAGAAAAAGGAAAAAATTGTGGAAAAAACATAACAGCCAAGTCACAAAGAAAAATGGGTTGCACATAGAGTAAGGAATAAAGTTTAAATTGTCTGTGTTTTTTCCTTCCTCGTTTGTTTCTAATCCTGATGTACATTTACACTATTTATAAATACATATTTATTGCTTGAAGATATTTGTGGATGGAATGCTGTTATTTTTCCCAGAGTACCTGCCATTAAATTTGAAGGAGTTTGGTCATTTAAACTACTCCTGCATTTTCTATATAGAATTAAACTGCTTAGTAAGCATTGTACAGAAACTATAAAATTGTTTTATTGTTTGAAGAATGTTTTATGAGTTATTAAACAAGTTGTCAACATTTTCATGCACTTGTGTTGAGTATGTGAAGATATGTGAAAGTCCTCATCTTTATGAAAGCATCGCATCTCTTTTTATTGAACACAACTCTTAAAACGTACATTCTCCCATAGCGATTATTTTTGTTGTTTTTGGGCAAGACCTGCTAGAAGGTTACAGCGATGTGTGTGGTAATTAAGCCAAACTTGAGTAATGTTTGTTTACACTCGTGAGGTCAGTTACTATTGAACAGGCTTTGAAACTTCCAGAAAGGTTAAAGTTCATCAGCCTCTTGTGTCATGTCTTCCACTGACTAACATTTACAAATGGACTCATTGTTTACATCAAACCGCTGACGTCCAGCATGTCTGCTAGTTAAATGAACGCTCCTAACACATGCTCCTCGCTTGCCCAAATTCACCTGTCTGCTGAGAAGTCGCTTCAGGAGCCGCTCGAAGGCGGTTTCGTCTCTGAATCGGTCTTTCTGATGTGTGGTCATGAGTGCATCTCATGGGTGAAGCTTTCACTGCGTCAGTAATGGCCTCTATTGTGCAAGAATCCCTCAGTTTCCCTCTTGTTTGTAGTTTTCACAATCTGCTGTTCAGAAGAAACTCACGAGTTTCAGTTTTCCGTTAAATGAACTGCAGTCAGCAGCAGGAGAGCTTCATCATCCCGCCTGCATCTGTGCCGCTGGAGGCCTGACGCTCAAGTGTGTGTGTGTGTGTGTGTGTGAGAGTGAGTGAGAGAGAGAGACTGTATTTGGCACTGGTATCACAGTAGTGCATGTGAGTTGAAAGAGTTTCTTCTGTTCGGCTCTCAAATGACACATTGCTGATGGACACTTAACGATGTCAAATATTCTCGTTTGACATTGACAAATATCTCCTCAGACAGACTGACCATGTCCAAACTTTATTGAATCATTTACAGACTGACACTGTTAAACGTTCTTCGTGACGAAACGCCTCTGTCGGTATGAAGTGACTCTGAAACCCAGCAGACAATGTAGCTGTAATTTGACAAACACAGATCTCTACACTGTATGCCAGGTTCAGAGTCACATCAGTCTTGTCCTATGCTTCTGTTTGTTTTCCTCCACCGTCTGGCTTTGGTTGTAATGTTGTAACGTGCCGCTCGATCACACCAGACAGACAGGCGGCCATCCGAGACCCAGTAGCCAGATGTAGCTGCTGACGGGACGACAGGACCTACACTGACTACTGAGCAAAGGATGGACGCCTTGAAGTTGTCACCTGCGCTGCCTCGCTTCGGTCCTGCAGCCTAGACAGAAGGTAGATAACTTGGTTAACGTGATTGAATTGATGCAAATGTCATCTGTCAATGAAAGGAGACGAGTGGAGTTCATGAAATCTGCCTGTGCAGAGAATGCAACCAAAACAGGTGCATTAGTCTCAGCTGATTGTATAATAGCTTGGAAGTGAGTGTAACGGGCAGATGTGGCCTGGAAAATGAGTTCAAACAGACGCTGCGGCCTCAGGGACTGACCATGGAAAGTTAAACAGGACGGGAGTGTTCCCGATTAGGAGCGCTGACTCATGCGGTTGGGTCACAAACACATCCTTACGGTCGCATCAGCATGTTTGCGCCAGCGTGGAATATGTCACACGCGCATCTGGAATCCTGACATGCACCTATAAACAAATTACCTTTATTATTTCCTAAATGTTGAATTATCAGTGATGACGGAAGCTTGTCGTCTTGACCTCATCATGCTGTCCTTCTCGTTTGGTCACATGACTGATGTGTGACGGCTCTTTTTCCACTCGCAGCATCTCCTGTTTCCATGATGTCACATGACACACCAAGTTTTCCATGATTTGGCAGGACGAGGGCTGGACGTCAGTGAGCGTGACGCTGCTGTCATCTGTGCCGTCCATCAGCAAATGCTTTGTCACACAATCGCACACACTTGCGAAGTTTGATGGTGCAGAACGTCCCTCACTGTCCCTCTCTCATCTCCTGCTCCCTAATGACCTGCATGTGACCTGAGAACAGACAGGAAGCATTTCAGCTAAATGTAAAGAGGGTTCGAGGTCCTTTCGTGTCTCTCTGTCAGTGTGTGACAGCTGCTCTTGTTGACCAAGTGCCGGTGTTGTTAGGGTTAACTAACTGTTGTGTGAGTTTCTTTGACTGACGTACAGGGATTGAGACAGTGTTTCAGCTCAATAGTCATGCACATTTCTTATCTTACAACTGTTTTACTTTGACAGATCTTCACAAACTATCGGCAGTGGTAATGGTTGTGTCACATTTGGTATGTTGAGCCGTGGTGTCATATTTCACTATAGACAGAGAGGAGTGGAACTGACCAATCAGAGCGCTCATCCCTGCAGCCCATTCATAAAAGCATGCGTCACCCTTCACCCACATGCTGCCTCTCTCTCACTTTCCTTCACTGCCGCTGCTGGCGTGCTTCGGCCGTCACCCGCCATTACACAGAGAACAAGGACAAAACACAATGGCGACGCTGCAGCCGGTGTCACTGCTTACAGATACTGGCTGAAAACTGAGAAGAAGCCGACGATGAACATGTGCATGAATATATGAGTCAGATGTTTGTATCAGCTGCTGTTACTGGTTGCCATTCCTTTGAAGTTTTCACATCTTTTGCCTGAAAAGAGCCCAAATATTCTACATACCTTAAACTGCATGAAAGATAATACCAGATTTTGAGTTTAGCATGTCCAGTTCACGTTCCGTGAGCTTTATGAGATTGCTAAATGAGTTCACCTTGACCTTTCAGGTGTGATGGCGAACACACGAGCGTCCTGCAGCTGACGATCGGCGAGATGCTTCAGTCCATCAGCCGCACGCGTGTTTCGGAGGGTGTCGGATGCTTTTTCTCATCCGTTAGGACGGCCTCTTCCCTTTCTGTCTTTTTTTTTGTTCCTCGCTTTTCTCTCCTTTCTCTCCTTCCTTATCCATTCTCTCTCTCGTCTGACCCTAAACCTGTTCCTCGCTGGCTATCTTGAGTCGGCAAACAATTGCACAATCGTAACGTGACACAAGATACCTGTTTGAAAACCTCCTGTTTTCCACTCACTCAGCTGCTCTTCAAGTGTTTTTTCTCCTCTTTCCCAGCGAGTCCGGTGTGAAGTGCTGGTGTCTTTCAGGGAAGCAGCGCTGGAATTTCACCCTCTCACCCTGTGAAAGCATGAAGAATCAGGTTAAGGTTAGTCTTTGTCGGCATCCATCTTGAGTTTAATGAGTAATCTGCTTCAAAGGGCCGCCGGTGAGGCAGGTGCCGTCAGACCCGACCGCTATCAGTCCACAAGCACACTACTGTTTTCATTTTATTTGCTTCACATTACGTACTTCACCACACTTGATCACATTCCTCCATTTTTCCATCACAAAAATGTGTCACAAGTCACATTGTACTTGCCTGGCACAATAAAACCATGATGACATTGCAAAATGTAGTACTCACATTCCAGTCCAGTGGAGACCTTTCGCCTGCCCCTTTATATCTCCACCTTTCTCTTCCTTTCCTTCGTTCCTGTCCTCCAGTTTTCCCTCATTCCTGTCCTGATCCGTTCTTCTCTCCCCTTTTTACTCCCACGCTGTAATCGAGTCACATGTTGCCGGTCTGGCCCCTTTAAAGAGAGGCGGGAGCTCAGGTGGGCGGCACCTCTCAGTTCTGACCTATCGTGTCAGTGGGGCGGGGCTTACTGTGGCATTTTTCTCAATGGGAAGGTCAGAGACACCATTCATAGAGACACAATGGAATGTCATTTGCTGTAGCTGTGCTGGAGAAACTCCTCATATATAAATGAGATGTGAATTATAATAGTATTTAAATAAATTAGGCAGATTAGTAATATTTGCAGTACAAAACATGCTGATTCATTAGAATGAGACATTGGGTTCTAGAACATCCAATCCTTCCAACGCAATCCCACTCAATAACACAAAGCACAGAGGGCCTGTCTGTCAATCTGATCCACTAAATCAGGTTTTCAGCAACATTTGTGCCCTTCATATTTTTATTATGTAGAAACTGTATTATAACAGCAATAGGACGCTTGAGGTGGTGTCATATATTTTGACTGACACCCTTCTGCTACAGTCACTCACACTTTAATGCTCAAACATCTACAATTTATATATTTCAGATCCGCCTCACATGCGTTTAAGGTCAGGATAGGTGGCTGCTGTAGACTGCAGTTCTAGTTAAACTAGTTCATGATGGTTTTCGTGAATGATTCTGGCATAGCGTCTACAAAGTGTCTCCTATGATTTCATACTAATGGATGCTTCATTACAGAGTCTTTAAATGATTTTCTTCGACTGCTCCTGTAAACCCAGGATTCTCTGTGTGGGCGACAGCGTCTGTGTATGTTTTTGCAAAATATATTTATGAAGATGCACTCAGATGCATTGTGTAGACTAATGAATGTCTAGTATGATCAAAAGCTTTTATTATTGGTTGATGTAAATAGAATCATTTGAATTGTTTGTATCTGAATGATGATGTTTGCATTTAGAACTGCTTCATTTGGGTCAGTCTATCAAAAGTGCAGCAGATTTTTCACTAAGCATATGTCCTATGATCCTTCAGCCAGTGTAAGTAGATATCTATACACTTGTCTGGTCTTTTTCAGGCTGATAGGGTTCTTCAGCTCACTAAAGCTTGATTTCTACTGGATGAATCTGTCCAACATGTTCAGTGAATCAAAAGAGTCAAACATTCATCCTAAGTGTTGCCATATCTAGCATTAACTTCTATTAATGAACAAATTGAGGCCACAGAATGTTTTAAACTGATTTACAGTTATTGTAGTCTAACAATAAGCAAATGTCACAGCAGTAAAAATGCATAATGCAGCAATCATTTTGATCAGGTGTTTCTAGGACCCGATTAAATTGAGGTATATTGTGTAATGATGGAGTCGACACTTTTGATACAGGAAATATAAACGCAATTACTTAAAATCATATAAAAATATAAAACACCAAATGAAAGACCTTCAGCATGAGGACAGGCTGTAATTGTGGCTGATATAATAAATGTTTTCATACATACCTAACTGCGTGGATAAGTAGGAAAGCGTCTGTAAAACCTTTTTTTTTTTTTTTTTTTTTTTTTACAGGGAACCGTTTCTTTCTGACAGAAAGTCTCTAGTTCTCATTCGCCCAAACGTCCAGATTTTTAGGTGTCAAAACTAGTAAGCGCACACTGGTCATTACAATATTTTAGGCGTCATATGCGCGTCCACGCTCGCGACACAATCGAACCTGACAAAATACAGCGCGCGACCGTGTTCTCGCGGCGCGCCTCGATCGCGGCTTTCCGGCAACGGCGAGTTCTACCGAATTCGGTCTGAGGTGATTCTACACAACCTCTAAAGTCCTTCGCGTGTTGTAACTTTGGAAATCGTCATAAAGCTGCTTTATCATACATGAGCCCGTGTGTACATGTCGAGTCCATCGACGTTTTTAATCATGAACAGTAATGATGTAGCCCACGGAAGATAAAACGGATCTGAACGACAAACGGAATGAAATGAACATTCACCTCTGCTGCTTTACCTGCATTAACGTGAATGCGACTGTTTCCCCTCGAACTTCTGCTGCTGAAACTAGAGAGAGAAAAAAAACACGAGTTTAAAGTCCTGCAGCAGCGCGCGCACGCGCGCGCACAGATTCTAATTACATATTCATGTTTCTGATATATATAGTCTGTATATCTCATCTGGAGTGATTTCTGGAGCTCTCGGATCATCAGAGTTCTGGGTCTTCAGCTGTAAGACAAGAGTGTTTCTGATTGTGAAGTTACACACAGTCAGAATCACATCACCTGCTGCACTTCCCAGAAATCAGATACTAGTCTCTGTTTTTCTTTTTTCTTGCATTGTTTTCTGTTCCTGACTCTGGAATCACAGACTTCATGAAGTCTCAAGCTGAGTGATGCAAACGGTGTCATGACTGAATCCATCTCACACACACAAACAAAGATCTTACCTGAGACATCAGCACTAACACATATCATCCCATTTACTTTCCACATTTTTCTTCTTCCTTTCACTGCCCTCTATTTTTCATTTTTTCTTTTTCTCTTGTCATCCTTTACTGGCATGATCTGTAGTGAGCTGCGTTCTACATGCAGACGTATTTCTCACCGTGATATAAAATCACTTGTTCTGTCAAGCGTCTCTCTCTTTCTCTCTCTCTCTCTCTCTCTCCCTCTCTCTGTTTCTCTTTCTCTCTTATTCACACAAGTGATCAATCGGCAGGCAGTGAACAGGCTTAACTCCATATACCTCTCCACCCCCGTGTGTGTGTGTGTGTGTGTGTGTGTGTGTGTGTGTGTGTGTGTGTGTGTATACCCCTGCCTACACACTCTCTCAAGGGCTCTCAGCCCCCAACACACTCACAAATAGCCTGATTCACACACTCACACTCAACGTACACATACAACAGCACATTTACACCGACAGCCGCCCACGAGAGCACTTCCATTCCTACATCGCCCGTCTAATGGAGCCGCGGCGGAGGACGGCCCCAGCTAATTATGTTTCACCCTCCATTAATTAATAGAGGCATTATCTTACATAGGCTTTAATGCGTTTCGGTGAACGTTACACCGGGTTTTGTCTAATCGCTGACTTTGTCTGTAGCCCTTCGATATCAGACTTGGCGTCCGTTCTCTCTTCAAAGCGAGCAGCTTCACCAAGTGTCAGGATCATTGAGGTCAAATCAAATTAGAATAAATTAAGTGCTTCTGTTTCACCAGAGAAGCGTGAAGAGCGGAGCCGCCTTCAACCTGCCAGCAGCTGCATGTTTCGCCGCAGGACTAAATAAAGCAGCCGCAGATTTTAGAGCTGAACTCCATCACAGATCTTTGGCTCGGGAAACGATGCGATTCGAGCGATTCTCCTTGACTCATTTCGGCCATGAACCCTAACAGGCTCAGATCACACGTGAAACCAGTTCGATTCTTAACATGAAGTTAGTCTGAAAAACATCATCAGTGTCCGTTTAGTGCGACACGTCAGCGTTTATTAGCATTCTGGTGCTGGTTAACATTAAAATGTTGAGTGGGAGACGAAGAATGAATGTTGTCGCTCCACACTTCAGACTGCAGGGGAGGAGAACTAGTCAACTTACACTCGCTTTTAAATAATTACCAACCCTGATAAGAGGAGAACAACTCGCACGATGCAGGCAGAGCTTACAGAAGACAGACATTACTAAGAGTGTGAAAGTGAACAGAAAGTGGGATGGGATTTGTTGTCACCCTAATCAGTCTATCCATCTTCCCATACACCTGCTCTGTGTCTCTTCCTCCAGCTCTCAGAGGAGAGACTCTGAATCTCTGAATGTGTCGAGTGTCTGAGCAGCGTTGTCTTGCTTCTGTCTCTGCTGCAGGTTTTGATGGTTGTTTTTGCTGTTGTGATGGACGCAGGGCTGAAGGGTGTAGTGTGTGTGTGTGCGTGTGTGCATACGGCCCGTGGGTGTGTGTGTGGGCGACTGTGTAGGCGTATGTGAACCTGACTCATGGTTCAGTCTGCTGTAGAGGCAAAACAACACAATAAACACAAAGTACACATTCGCTGAAGCATCGCTCTGATTGGACCAGAAACTACTAAACAAATTTCCTCTTTGAGTGACAATTATAGTAATCATGATAGCCTCAAAAATATGAGCAAATAAATCTTATTTTGCATGATTATTGTAATGTTAAGAATGAACATAACATTATTAAGAAAAGAAAGAAGAAAAAGAGGAAGACATCTTTTATTTGTTAATTTCATGTCTATTAGTAGCAGACCTGCTAGTTTACTCTGAACATTTAAATATAATAATTGAATTATACTGATGTTAATGAAATGTTTCTCAAAATGACCCCATTTTTCATGCATAACCGTGTTTTTTGCGGGGTCTCACTGTGGCAGCTTTGTAGGTTTGAGTGAATTTGAGTGTGTTTGAGTGAGGAATTATACAGGATTGTGTGGGCGTTCGCTGGCATGAAGCCGCCGCTGCGAGAGAATGAGAGGTGGCGACGAGATCGTGCTTTATTCATCCCAACAAACTACTGACACGCAGAGACAGTGGAAATAGTGTTCAGAGTTCAGAGCAGATCCCTCACATTGGCCACTTACTGAATCTGCTTTTCTGCTCATTTCAGGGAAAGTCGATCTTGCCTTTTTGAGGGTTCAGAGCCTGTTTCCACTGCTATTATATCTCAGATGTGGCATGCTGAGCTCAATGGGAGGTTTGTCGTCTGCTGGGACTCGTGCTTCTGTCGCACCGTGACCTTGATTGGCAGGAAGCTACAGGACTCGCTCAAAGATTACTGCAGAAACCATGGCAACCCAGAGTAGTGTAAATGAAGAGCAGCTCAGAAGGACAGATGTGCGCGTCGAGGTCCCATGAGCCCTGATGATGAACTCGTCCAGTCAGAAGTCATGTGCTTCCTTCAGTGTTCAGAACATCTGTAGCACCATCACTAGTCACTAGTAGAAACTATAGTTCTAATGACCGGAAATGTTAGAAATGTCAAAGTGCAGTTGTGGAACAAACCAGCCCTATTGAGTTCAGAAGGAGAGCAGCTTGTGAAGTTTGAATTTCAGAACTGTGACAGTCTGGAGATGCTCGGCCCTCTCTTTGTCGCCAGGCAACAGAGCAGCGTTATCATGTTGCTGAGGCTGTCGTCCCCGCAAACACGTACAGTTGTCTTTGAGGTGCTTTCTGCTGATACAAACATGTTTACAGAGATTCCGTGTTGTTATGTTTCATCTAAATGTCATATCTGGTGACAGTCCAAATTCAGCATGAAACTGATCAGAGGCTGACAGGACCTTTCAGCTGTAACCGCTCGGGAGGGATTTGTGACTGTTGCTGTAAATTCACTGCTGATTTGAACTCTTCTCATGCCTTACACCTCAGGGTTACTGAGTTCAGTGAAGCTGTGACCATCCACCTGGGAACGGGCGATGGTGGGCAAGAGCGCGTGGGTTTATGACGGCCGACCGCAATGGAGGCCACGACGCCTGGCCTTGACATGATTCTTTCACGTTCTTACATTTGTTAGTAAATGCATTTCAATTCCCAGCGTTAGTGACCTTCCCTTGTGCTGCAGCAGCTGCTTCTGCTTGTTTCTCTGTGACTCACGAGCGTCTCCTTTATCCTCCATCATCGCTCTCCTCTTTTCCTTTAGCACTGATGGAGGTGGATGACAGCCGTTGGAGGTGTCTCCATCTTTTTTATTCTATAACTCTCTTTTTACTCATGCACACACACACACACACACTCAAAAGCTCCCATAAGCGAGGAGAGATCAGTGTGTTGAAGAGGTTTGGAGAATATCAGCGGTGTCATTTGGATATTCTGGCGAAATCTGAGTGCTGATGAATAGTCATGAGTCGACGCCTCTGCAAACTGTCCCTGCTGCTGTCGGGAAGAAAGACGCCATCGCAATCGCAGAGCTGCTTCCGTGCAAAAACACTCATATGCATCTTGGTTGGCATGTTAGGAATGATATGAATCTGACACAAACACCACTTTTTGATGTTTAATGATGTAAAATAGTTCAAAACAATGATGTATCAGTCGTTTATTTTCATGGGACCACAGCGTCCATTCTGTCGACTTCATGTCGATTAGTTCAGTGGCCCGGCTCCATCAAGGTGTCTCTGGCAGCATTGTGCATTTCACTTTCTTCAGAGTATCAGGTTCAAGTGCTTCATTTCCCAGTAGTGTTTATTTGTTAAAGCACGATCCATCTGTTGTGTCTCTTTATAAGTACAAACCCGATTCCAAAAAAGTTGGGACACTGTACAAATTGTGAATAAAAAAGAAATGCAATAGTTTACAAATCTCATATTTTATTCACAATTGAATATGGATAACATATCAAATGTTATAAGTGAGACATTTTGAAATGTCATGCCAAATATTGGCTCATTTTAGATTTCATGAGAGCTACACATTCCAAAAAAGTTGGGACAGGTAGCAATAAGAGGCCGGAAAAGTTAAATGTACATATAAGAAACAGCTGGAGGACCAATCTGCAACTTATTAGATCACCAATTCCCCCAGTGCTGCGGCCAAAAATAGTGGAGCAATATCAGAAAGGAGTTTCTCAGAGAAAAATTGCAAAGAGTTTAAAGTTATCATCATCTACAGTGCATAATATCATCCAAAGATTCAGAGAATCTAGAACAATCTCTGTGCGAAAGGGTCAAGGCCGGAAAACCATACTTGATGCCCGTGATCTTCGGGCCCTTAGACGGCACTGCATCACATACAGGAACGCTACTGTAATGGAAATCACAACATGGGCTCAGGAATACTTCCAGAAAACATTGTCGGTGAACACAATCCACCGTGCCATTCGCCATTGCCGGCTAAAACTCTATAGGTCAAAAAAGAAGCCATATCTAAATATGATCCAGAAGGTGTTTTCTCTGGGCCAAGGCTCATTTAAAATGGACTGTGGCAAAGTGGAAAACTGTTCTGTGGTCAGACGAATCAAAATTTGAAGTTCTTTTTGGAAAACTGGGACGCCATGTCATCCGGACTAAAGAGGACAAGGACAACCCAAGTTGTTATCAGCGCTCAGTTCAGAAGCCTGCATCTCTGATGGTATGGGGTGGCATGAGTGCGTGTGGCATGAGCAGCTTACACATCTGGAAAGGCACCATCAATGCTGAAAGGTATATCCAAGTTCTAGAACAACATATGCTCCCATCCAGACGTCGTCTCTTTCAGGGAAGACCTTGCATTTTCCAACATGACAATGCCAGACCACATACTGCATCAATTACAACATCACGGCTGCGTAGAAGAAGGATCCGGGTACTGAAATGACCAGCCTGCAGTCCAGATCTTTCACCCATAGAAAACATTTGGCGCATCATAAAGAGGAAGATGCGACAAAGAAGACCTAAGACAGTTGAGCAACTGGAAGCCTGTATTAGACAAGAATGGGACAACATTCCTATTCCTAAACTTGAGCAACTTGTCTCCTCAGTCCCCAGACGTTTGCAGACTGTTATAAAAAGAAGAGGGGATGCCACACAGTGGTAAACATGGCCTTGTCCAAACTTTTTTGAGATGTGTTGATGCCATGAAATTTAAAATCAACTTATTTTTCCCTTAAAATTATACATTTTCTCAGTTTAAACATTTGATATGTTGTATTCTGAATAAAATATTGAAATTTGAAACTTCCACATCATTGCATTCCTTTTTTATTCACAATTTGTACAGTGTCCAGACTTTTTTGGAATCGGGTTTGTAATAGACCACACTAAAAGGACCCGCTGATGGCGGCAGCTGTCCTGGAGCAGTGAATATTTATTAGTGAATGACAAATGTGAACTGCTTAAGGACCCAATATACTTCAGGCGAAATCGACCAAACTTGTGTGACAAAATCAGGCCAAAACAAAGTTCGTTTTGTGTTTTTTTTCAAAAGTTTGAAACAGTTTGCCAAAAGAACTTTCTGGAAAAGTTTGCTCCGGCTGGCAAACACTTCTGAACTCCCATTGGTCAGTGATGATGATGTAATAAGTGGGTGTGGCTCTGAGGCTCCGCCTTCTTTGAGGTGTAAATCTTCTCCAGTATTTCTTCTGTTCAGTTTGTCGAGGTCAGATGTGAGTGAAAACATGAACACACTGGAGAGTCGCTTTATAATAGAAACTGAAGCTGTGATTCTAATTGAAAGAGATACTGTTTTTTTTCATGATTTATATTGTAAAGCTGCTGCTTTTAAATAATCTGTTATTAAAAGTGCCGTATAAATAAACGTGACTAAAGTGCTGAATCACAGAGAACATCCACATCTCTATGATCAGATGCTTTAGATCTAATATTGTCACATGAAATCGATATTGATGCCATTGAAATTCTGCAGCAGAGCGATGACATCTCAGATCATTATCTAGTCTTGAGTATACTACATTTAACCAAGGCTGCAAAGCTGACTCCCGGTTACAAATATGGTAGAACCATCACTTCTACCACTAAAGATTGCTTTATAAATAATCTCCCTGATCAGTTTCATCTCTTTAGCATACCAGACAGTTTAGAAGAACTCAATGTTGCAACAGAAACTATTGACTCTCTCTTTTTCAGCACATTAGATGCAGTTGCTCCTTTGCACTTAAAAAAGATTAAGGAAATTAGTCCAATGCCGTGGTACAACAAGCACACTTGGGCCATTAAGAGAGCAGCTAAAAAAATGGAGCGCAGCTGGAAGAAAACAAAATTAGAGGTTTTTCGCATTTCGTGGAAAGAAAACATTTTTGCATACAAAAAGGCCTTAAAAACTGCTAATTCTGATTATTTTTCAACTCTCTTAGAAGAAAACAAACACAACCCTAGGTATTTATTTGACACAGTGGCTAAATTAATGAGAAATAAAGCTTCAACATATGACGTTTCCAAACAGCACAGCAGTAATGACTTTATGAACTTCTTTACATGCAAGATTGATAATATTAGAGAGAAAATTATAACCAACCGTCTACTACAGTATCGCATCATACAGTGCACTGTACTGACAGTGTGTCCCTGAGGAAAAATTCCATTCATTCATTGCTATAGGAGAGGAAGAATTGTCTAAACATGAATGTTAGACCCTATACCGACTAAGCTACTGAAAGAGATGCTTCCTCTCTTTCATCTCTCATAGAACCTCTTTTTAATATCATTAATTCATCTTTTTCACTAGGATACGTACTGAAAACTTTTAAGCTGGCTATTATTAAACCTCTTATTAAAAAACCACAACTTGATCCTAGAGAATTAGTCAATTACAGGTCAATCTCGAATCTACCTTTTCTGTCAAAAATACTAGAAAAGGCAGTATCATCATAACTATGTTACTTTTTAGAAAGAAATGGTATCTGTGAGTATTACCAGTCAGGATTTAGACTGTATATAGTACTGAGACTGCTCTCATTAGAGTTACTAATGATTTGCTCTTATCATCAGATCATGGTTGTATCTCTCTATTAGTGTTACTGGATCTTAGTGCTGCATTCGACACTATCGACCACAACATTCTTTTGAATAGACTCAAAAATTATGTTGGCGTTAGTGGAATTGCATTGGCTTGATTCAAATCATACTTAAATGACCATTAAATTAAGATGTCATATCAAGTTCAGTACAGCTATCTTTGGGAGATATCATCAGGAAGCATGGCGTTAGTTTTTACTGTTATGCTGATGATACTCAGCTCTATATTTCTTCGCACCCAGATGAAACTTACCAATTCACAAAATTAACGGAATGCATAGCTGATATATTTTTTTTTTAAATTACCTACTCCTCTCATCTCTTTCAGCTGTTCGGAGTGTTTTTCCTCAAATTTATGTTATACTCTGTGCCCCTCAGTTCAATCCATCTGCCATTTTAGATATATTTCCTTGGCATTACCTATCAGTTCACCTGAGGGAATCATATAATTTTTTTAATTATTTTTCCTGCCTGTCTTTGTTGTTTCCTTACCATCATCCTGCTTAAATTTAAATATGGCTCACCACTGGTTTTCCACTGACTTATAAGCTGTGCCCTAATACCCAAATAGTCCCAAATAATGTCCTCCTGGACGACGGTCATGACATTTTATTTTTTATTTGGGTGTTCAACATCTGAGAGAGGCTCTCACGGACCCTTGTCTGCACTGCAGACTTTTACCTATGTCGGAATGACGGCTCTGTCTTGCTGAGTTAGACATTAATTCAACTGTGAAACTCAGGCAGTTGGATGTAGCCCCTTTGCGCACTCGGAAGTGCAAGGTGTCTGCGGCAGCCGGCGTTCCCCTCCCATTTAATAGAGCCACATCATGAAGTGATAAACATTCACTTGTTGAGGAAAATTCACTTTTTTTTTAAAGACGGTTTCTGTGCTTTCTTCAGAGATGGTTCTTCAAACGCCTGCTTCACTTGCTTCAGCCTGTCAGCCTGTGAAGATGACACAAGAAGATGAGAATGAGAATCAGGGAGCTGGGGGAAGAGTCTCTTGATTCCCCTTGTTTTTCACATCATTCTGATATGGATGTGCTTCTGAGCTTATGGATGTGATTCTTTTTTGTGTGATCATGTGGATGCTGTAGATGTTGCTGCACAACCATCACCTCAGGATGTTTTCACTAGTTAACCAGCAGCAGAGGGGTCTAGTGGGGAGTCACTTCAGTCATCTGGACAGGCCCAGTCCTCCTCTGATGATACTTTGGCTGTACTTCGAATGGCATTTGCTTGTCTAGGTCTTGACGGTCCAATCTGCCCAAACAAATGTTTTTTTCAGACAGGCCACATGTGCGGCTTCTTTTGCCATGCCACCATTTTGAAATTTTGTGGCTGAATTTTCAAATACCCTCACTAGTTCTGGTCCACCTAAGCGGATGCTAGCATCTTTGGCTGAAGCAGATTCCATCGGGTGAGTCGTGTTCCGGAAATAGAGCAGCCTGTTGCAGCTTTGGTAGTGTCTCCTGACGAGGCTCTACGAGGGAATGTGCAGTGTCCCAGTGCTCAATGTGGTTGTACAGATTCCCTGCTAAAAAAAAAGGCATACGTACACCACCAGTACGCTGGAACCAGCAAATGTTGATCCCTCTGTTTTAAAGTTTCTGCAAACTGCTCTTTTGGTAATGGGTCAATGGGCCCTGTGACTCACAAGTTGGGTAGTCTTACAGCCACGCTTCTGGCAGCCCGCCGTCAAGTGTGGCTTGTCCAAGCACAGCTACCTGAGGACTGTAAGAAAACCTTGAGAGATCTTCCATTTATTCCTGGGTATCTTTTTGGTCCTAATGTTCCAGAACTGTTGGAAAAGAGGGTAAAGCTGTCTGAGGTCACTGGTCAGCTGACACAGGTGCATCTCAACCCTCCCTTTAGGATGCCAGCAGTTCAGACCTGACATCACTATGCCATATTGGAGCAACGTTTCCGCCGACACGCTACACCTCAGTCACAGCCCCCTCAAAAGCCTTGTGTTACTAGGATGCTATAGTTTTTCGGCCACCTCATCAACAGTTGCTAGGGGGACCCCGTCAGCGTTCCACTTTTAGTGGTTTAGTGGGGCGTTCAACCGCTAAAAGTCGCACACATAAAGCCTCAGGCCGACGGTTGATCATTTTTCTATAGAACAGCTGGAGTACTGGAGGACCAACACAGCAGACCACTGGGAACAGCCGACATTCTGGTTCGTAACTGTCAACCTGAAAGAAGCATACTTTCACGTCCCAGTGGCTGTTCCTCACAGAAAGTTTCTGCGTTGAACTCCCGCCTGATGTCTGCCTTCCTGTCTCAGGAATGTGTGACAAACATTCTGCAACTTTTGGCTCACTTTCGCCCGGGTGTGTCTTTGCAGTATGAGGTGGTCCTACGACTAATAGGGATGTTAACGGTGATCCTCCTGGGTTTACTCCACCTCAGACAACTACAGTTATGGAACAATAGTTTGTGGCTAGATCCCACCAGACATCGTAATCGACTGATGAGGGATCAACATGGAATTGGAGGGGTATTTGTGAGCACTGGACGCCGAGCCAGGCCACAGGACATTTCAACCTGCTGGAACTATGTGCAGTGTTCTTGGCTCTAAAGTATTTCATGCCAGTCCTGGCAGGCTGCCACGTTCTCGTTCGGTCTGACAATAACTCAAGAGTGTTCCATCTGAACCACCAGGGCAGCACAAATCCTGCAGGTCTCTACCGCTTACTCACGAGATCCTGACATGGTGTCAGCTGCGACTCACTTCACTGAGGGCAGCTCCAGGAGCGTGCAACCAGACGGCAGATGCTCTTTCCAAGGATCAAGTACATCCAGGAGAATGGAGGCTTCATCTAGATGTAGTGCAGGAGATCTGGCTATGATTTGGAAGATGATCATTGGCTATGATCATTGTCGCTTATGGTTAGCAAGGACAGAAGTGTCCAGTCCCTTGGGTCAGGATGCACTGTCTCACAAATGGCCAAACTGCCTACTATATGCGTACCCACCTATTCCTCTGTTATAGGAGACGTTACACAGGATTTCTCTGTGCAAGCACAGAGTGCTACTCGTGACACCACATTGGCTAGCCAGACCATGGTTTCCTTTGTTGCTGAGACTTCTGACAGGCAATCCATGGAAGCTTCCCCTGAGGAAGGACCACAGTCCTCACTTTCCTGTGTAGGATTTGCCACTCGAGCTTGCATTCCTTTTCCTATCCCAATTTGAGCCCTTGTAAAGCATTGACATCAAATGGATGTCTTTGAAGACTGCTTTTTTGTTGGCTATTGCTTCTGCAGAATGAATCCGTGAGTTGCATGTGCTGTCTGTTAGCGAAATTGTGCTTGCATTGGTTGCCGGATGACTCCGGGGTGGTCCTACGACCCAATCCTTCCTTTCTTCTGAAAGTCCTCCTTACTTAGTTCATAATCCAGCACATTAAACTGGCCTCTTTTCAGACTTCTTCAGGGTCTGACTCGTGTCCAAATTTTGTGTCCTGTTTGTGCCTTGAAGTGCCTTGAACTCTACTGCTGAATAGACAGACAGAGCAGTTATTTCTCTGCTATGGTGGTGTGAAGAAAGATGCTCCAGTGTCAAAGCAGATATTGTCAAACTTGATAGTGGAGGCCATTACGCTGGCTTACAAGGCAGCAGGGAGACCACTGCCCTGGAGACTAACCTGTCATTTCACTAGGGCCATCTCATCTTCATGGGCTGTTTTTAGAGGAGTTTTCTTGGTGGATATCTACACTGTCGCTACTTGGGTTTCTCCATGCATGTTTGCCCAGTTTTATCAACGGTTTTAAGTCAACGTTGCTGCACATCAGGCCGTTAGTTCTGTGGTTCTTCAGGAGTGGCCTTAATTTTCATCAGGTGGGTGGCATTCCTCATGACTGTGTTGGTATATGTCATCCATAGTGTTTATGCTGCCTATGGCGGTCAGTAGGAATGAAACCGAACGCTAGTTACGCATGTAACTGTGGTTCTGCTTACGCTGCCCCTGGCAGTCATCTGGAATTCACAGAACCACAGTTACACGCGTTGCGTGCTGTCATTTTTGTTGTGTGTTTATTGTGTTATTGACAGGAAAGAGCACAGTATATATTAACATATTCATCTAACCATCACTCTCATCAGTGTGGATGGCATCTGGATGTTTGTTAGCAGTATATCGCTGCTCATGTATGTCAGACTTCTTTTCACCCCAAAGCGAAGAACGAAAAAGGACTTTGCCATGAGATTATTGGGACTTTATAGGGAACATTAGAATGTTTCGACTCATCCCTTAGTTCAATAATTTTTAAAATAAGAATTTATTTTTCAAATCTTCTCTCTCTCTCTCTCTCTCTCTCTCTCTCTCTATCTCTCTCTCTCTCTCTCGTTCTCTCGATGTGCCCTCAGGCTTAAACAGAGATATGAATCAATAAACCCTCAGATATGCACTGACATCCCCTGCTAAATTGATTTGTTTATTTTTACTGGCAGTAGAATGACCCTAATGAAGGGTCAGCACTTGGCACCTTGGGGGATTGCTGTATTTTTTGTTTCATATGTTAAACAAATGGAGGCTGAGAGCGGTTTGAGGCAGAACTTTTGCCAGGAACGGTGCCGTTACCACGGCAACAAATGGAGTGCTTAAGTAGAGAGAGCTTGAAGAGTTCTTTACTAACCCATCCAGAACCAGGTCCAGTGTGTGTGTGTGTGTGTGTGGCAGCTCTAGTTTGGTAGTTTGTAATGTATCTTCAGTTAAATCTGACAAAACCTTATTTTGGTGACTTTAGTGAACGCCTTCATTCTGAAAAATTATTCATCAATAAAATATTTTACGATTCTAAATAAGTTAATGTTTTGTTGTCTTCATTTAGATAGATGTGTGTGAGTGCTAGTGTCTGTCATTAATTAGCGGTGTAAAATGAGTGTGGGTGGTTAATTGCGTGTTTGGGAGCTCGACCCGGCGCTCAGCGCTGAGGTTCAGTTGTAACGCATTCTGACACACATCTGGATTGTTTGTTTAGACTAATTGGATGGAAAAACATTCTCAGTTGAGCTGATCTAGAGAGAGTAATTTGACTGATTGTTCATCATTTGTTTAATCTCAGCGATGAGCTGGAAGCATCTGAGGCTGTTGAAAGCGTTTGGCTCTTTCTTGACCTTTTTGGAAACTTCAGCTGATAGTGAGCTCTGAGGAAGATTGAGTCATCGTCGAGTGGTTTAACTGGGATTTTGTGGTCTATTTGAGATGCAACAACCAGAAAAAATGTATGACAGATATAAAATTAAATATATTATATACAGTATAAAGTGATTGTGAAACGGCTCAAAAGTTTTCTTTTAGAGGTAGGGTTAGGGTTTAGTTCAGTCTACAGTTGTGTTATATGCTCATTTGTGGCATTTCTTCTCCACTGAAAGCCTAACCTTAACCTTAACCCTAGACTGAAGACTGAATATATGCTGGTGTGTGTGAGAGAGGATTCTTTCTATCGTTGTGTTTTATTACTGCCTGAAAACCCTTTTTATCACAGATATTCAACTCCAGTAACTACGACCTTGAAGAAACCCTCTAATAAAGCTTTGCTAAAGTGTGTGAATGTAAGGCATTATCCTGCTGTCACTTCCTTCTGTTCGCTTTCTAACAAGCATCTGTTCAGTAACTGTTTGGTTCATAATAACTGCATGTCTAAGATGTGCGTTATTGATTTCTTATAAAAATATCTAAACTGCTAAATATCTGTAAATGCTTTAGTGAAGAATGTTAAGCTATAAAAAGTCTGCAACATTATCTGTGCAGCAGCGCTTTATATTTGACTGATGGAGTCTCACTCGCTCTAACACACATTCTGTGACTGAAGGAAGCATGCGCTGTTGCTAGGAGCTGCATTAGTGCTTGTGTGTGTGTGTGTGTGTGTGTGTCATTCGCTTCATTTTCACTTTTTTGAGGATCCATTTTATTCATCTAATGCAGCTGTCTGCATATCAAGCGATCAGCCGTCAACACACATATCATATGGGCTGTAAATTTAAAATATGCATATTCTATTATCCAAATCCAAATGCAGAGATTGTAAACAATCTGGCAATCATTGCAAATTACAGATGTCACAATTTCAAGCTACAAGATTTCATAATTTCTGTATAGAAAATCATTGTATCTGAGAGTTTCTACCGGTCTTTTATTTACATTGATTTCAGGGACTTTATTTTCAGATGGTTCAGATACTTTCAATGTCCTCCAATACAGTCCTGAAGTCTTTCCATATTGATCTGACATCAGTGTGCGATTTTATATTGGATCCAGATGAGGGCAGTAGAGTTTTTCCTGCAGGCCTGTTTAAACAGTTCAGAATTCAAAAATTTTTTAACATTTAGTGCCGTTTAAAAATAGCTTATTACAATGTAAAATAATGTGGACACTCATTTGAGATGTTTATAGTTGTTCATTTATTGACTCCATGTAAACCCTAGAAAAGAGAAAATGTTTGATAAAATATCAAGCCTGTCATTGTTGATGTGATGGATATGTGATTATGACAGTGATTTATAACTGTCCCTTAAATGTCCCTTAAACGAGGCATGAAGGTTGTTAGTAGGTTAAAATCCTCTGGACTGAATGACAGACCTGCGAGTCTAACCTCTAAGTCTAGTTTCATGGGCAATGATGTGTCATCGCGCACTGAACGTGTGTATTTTTGCAGGTCATGAACTGTGATTATTTATTCTTTATCCTCAAACAAACCATGTGTATTACAGATCCTTTGTTTGTGGTACTGTCTGACAAAAGATGGAAACAATCAAGATGCTTTGAATTAATGTTTCTTTTTTTATTATTTTAATTACTGTCATAGACATACCATCTCATCTAAAATAAAAAAACAAAATGAATGAATGAATCACTGACCATCAACCAAGTGCGTTTGCCAGGTTAGTTCCACTGACAGAGCTGACTGTTATACACTCTTAAACCATCCTAAAAAAAAAACAAGGTTTTGTATATTTGAGACCAGCATGTGCCGCTTACAAAATATTACATCCATGCACACAAACACAGGTGAATGTCAGTTCTTCATATTCATATATTTAGATTTCCTTTCATATACAAATCTACTATGAACAGAACATAGAAGTACACAATCAGTCTTTGTGATAATGCTTGAAAACCCATGAACCGGTCAAGAAGTGTTCATCATGTAGCTCAAAATACATGGTACCAAAAGTAATGCATGGAACTTAAATCCACTAGCACAAATAATAACAAGCAACAATCAAGTGAAAATACAAATATTCTGAATAAAGAAACACTGTAAAAAGCAGGAATGACAGGAATGTAATTAATTGCTAAAACCTAAATAACCAGTAACTGAACTAAAAAAAAACTGAACGTTTTAACAGTTGACAAGTTGCCAAGTAAGACGAACCAACTCGATTCTTTTGGAGGTGAAACTGTTGTGAGAGACACAGCTCAAGGTTCATTTGAGAGCGACGCTCTGGAAGGCAAATAAAATGAACATTTCACATGCATATTGTATTGATCTTGTAGGTACCAATCCCGCCGCATGCTTGGGGGTTTCCAACATTATAAAAGTTGCAACGGTTTGTTTGGAGAGCTGAAGAGGTTACGAACACAAGCTGATTTGGTACATGATAGTCTGTAGTCTGGATGTTTTTTCCCATGTAAATCCAGTGGAATGAGTTTGAGCACAGAGGCAAAACCATTTAACATACTGTGGTCTTGTAATCTGTGTCGAACACCTCACTTTTCAAGACTGTGTAGAAAAAGGTGCAAGACAAGATGCAAACTCATGCTTTGGTCAGAAATTCTGTTCTCCATTTCATTCCAGTTGTTTTGTAGCTTTTTCCTGTAATGCACATGCAGGTCAATAAACCGCTCTGAAAAACCAACGCCTGCCTTCAGCTGCTTTATACGCAGCTCCATTGTGTGACGTTGAGCCACTGCCGTTAAAGCATCACTAGAGACAGGAAGTTCTGAGGCGTCACTTACAGCAGCGTTTGTACAGCTCATCGAACAACAAACAAAGAGTCATCGCTAGAAAAAGTGTTTAGGACTGAAGCCTGAACACCGCTGTCCAAGTAAACATGCTGAAAAAGGTGTTCTCTCCTCCAAACATCAACCCACTGGAATTGTGGATAATGTGTTCATGACATTACTGACTTAAGGCAACGTTCCTCAGAATTCATTCGTAGTTCCACAAGGTCTCAACAAAGGTACTCCCTCTCACAGAAGCTTCAGTAAAGTGGCACAGACGAGTCACGGCGCCACCATGTGGTGAATCACTGTAGTGCTTGTGGTGGTGACGTACGTCTCATTTAGTGCTAAACAAACAGCGTGTTCCAGAGCCTGTGGTGGGTTCCTTGGATCCTTGGATCCTTGTTTTCCATCCATCCTTCTGTCAGAATGATCTGCTGGCTGATTTAAACGGCCCTCGACATCTGCGACATATTGGGCCAATAAGACAGAAATCTCCAAAAACAAACATCTCAAGTGACTTCAGCTTGAACGCGTAGCATTGGGGCCACAGTGCTAGCGGGCTACAGCGCTAACATGATGAGTTAGCCTTTGTGCCCTGACGACTCTCTCTGCTCTCCTGCTGCTCGACGCCGGCCTCAGCGAGAGCCTCCGTCACACAAGACCCAGAAGAGCTCGGAGGTTTGGTAAAACTCACGTCCCCTACATCGGTGGCTCCTCTTCCATTGGTTCATCCTCCGTTCTGAGAAGAAACACAACACGGATGCTGTGAGAGGACAAAAGGCAAGATAAGATGGAACATGGAAGGAGGGGAAACTCTTGTACCTCTTCTCCATGACCGCCACAGATAAAGAAGCCATCGCTGTCACCGTCTCATTCTCTTCAGAATCGCCCCTCTGAGCTTCCAGCAGAGACAGGCCGACGCCAGACGCGGACCGCTGGACGGACCTCCAGTACTTACCTACACAAACACACAAATAGATCAACCGTACAGTACACCGGTCCAATGTCAGTTCAGCTCCACTGACAGCATGTGTGTCGTCTGCGACGGTTAAAATACTTTCAACAGTTTGTAAAAAGAAGCAAGAATCACCTACAGTCCAATTCGTCCAGTCAGGGCTTGACATTAACACCCATCAAACGCGTGTGTATTTCAGCAGTGGCGAGTAACACAGTCACTCCTACTAGCCACTTTGGGGGGTTGAATTTCATATGTAATATATACATTTTTCAATGTATAGTGCAATGTAATGTTGTCAAAAATATAGAATCAAACTCTCACTCACTCATTTCATTTGCTCTGGATGAATATCGTTACGGGTCTTGAATTTCGGTGTGGGATTGCGCGAATTGCGCATAATTTTACCCCTAACCCCACCCTACACCCTGACATACAGCTTTCATGACCAATGATAAAGACCTTTCTCTATGCCCCTACCTTTTGGCCCTCCCATTACTCCAACCTGCAGATACCCACACTTGACTATACATGCTGCAAAATTATGAGATAATATTAAAAATATCTATATGGCAGTTTTTCCACATGGCATCTATGTCAAAATTGTGGCCAGTGAAAATGCTGAGTTGGCTAGTAACTTTGGAAAAGTTTTGGTGATTAAAAAAGTTAATGTCAAGTCCTGCTTCCAATCAAAGTCTATGGAGTGAGGAATATTCTGGTGGCGTTACAAGCGGCTCATGATTTTTGTCAAAGCGCTTGTATGTAATCCTTAGAATAAATGTCACTGTCATCTGAGCTGTTTGAACACAATGACACAGTAACTGTCATCGATCCTGTGTTTTTCCCAACATAAACAGTTTTTCTTGGCAAATTGTGCAAAGGTTACCAGGTTAACAAACTTAGTTATAACTCTGCTCTGTTCCTGTAGATCAAACTGTACAGCATGGGTTCGATTCCCAGGGCTCTGAAAACATATACATCTCGCTCTGGATAAAGGTGTCTATATAGTATATAAAACGTTATTGATTGATTGATTGATTTGCACAGTCAAGATGTCAGTAGGTGCTTCTATCGCACTAGTCTGTAATGTTAACAGTCTTCGACAAACTGTATTTTAACGTTTGTCTTGCCCTGTAGACTTCTACTGTAAGTACATTAATGTGCACATGATATGTGACACAGATGAAGATGTATTAAACCTCAAACATTCAGGGATCAGACATTTGACAGAATTTAATGATTCTTTGTGAAAAGAAATGAAGATTTGAGAGACTCACTGTGACTTTCTAGGACTTTCTCTATGGATTGGACCGCGTTCTCATTGGGTCTCTGCTTCAGGACGTCTGCTGGATACGGCTCTAGCTGTTCAACACACAAAAACAAACACGTGATCAAAACCACAAATCTACCTGTAACAAGAAACTACCTCATGCAAATGAAAAATTACAAAGCAAAGGATGATGGGCAATCAGTACTACCTCTATTCCCAGGAGTGCTGAGACGCAGGCCTCTGAGGCGTCACATATGGCCCTGAGGTCGTGACCTCCCTCCAGCGCCAGGACCACGCGACCTCCAGCCAATCCCATCAGCTGCTTGGTCAGGTAACCTAAACCTGTCGCAATTCAAAACGATGTTGGCTTTTACTAAAACGGCCCAAATGAATATACCTGGACACAAGTTGAGTTCAGGTTTCTTGGCTATAGTAATGAAAGAGGCGGCGCTCACATTTGGAGGTGAGTTTATAACCTCCCAGCGGCGGCGGATGTCCCTCCACAGCGTCAAACCCTGCCGACACCAGCACCACATCTGGAGCGAACTCGTTAGCGATCGGCATAACTACCGTCCTGCGACACAATGAGCCACACAAAGCTTCACATTAGTGAACAAACTTCACTGTGAATCTTCAGCTCTGATGTGAAACAGATGAGACACGCTTTCTTCCACATCTGGAACAGGGAGCTTCTCCTTCGGCTCGCTCAAAATAAAATGCATCATCAAAATTCCTCAACATCATAACCAGCGGTCAAGCTTTGGCTAAAGTGCGAGTGATTGAGTTGATCGACTTCATCTGAGGGGTCGATGTTCGCGTCAAATGAACGCAACGTCTTTGGTTCTTGACAGTGTTCAAAGTCTCGTCATCTTCCGTTGATGGGAGTAAATTTGATTTTGTTTTTATGGTCAGAGAGTGCTTTTGATGGACACTGTGGTGAATTCTCTCTCATTAAATATTCACACATAAATTACATTATTTCACGACAGGACACAGTGAGGAAGAACACTGTTAAATTTACATTAGAATTGGTTAAAAATGTGATTTGAATTTCTGCAGAAAGCCATCGGTCAGCCAAAGTGCTTGAATCGGCTGAGACAAACACGTGTTGTTCCAGCATTATAGAGAGAGCCTTCGGTGCGTGTGCAAGAAACATGGGATGATTTACATGGTTTTCTGTTCAACAGTCTAGATCAGATTTCTGCCCTTGAAACCACAAGACCAGGAATGACAGTGTTGTAGAGCAGATGTGACTGTTTGTGGATTTATCAACTGGTCTGACAAACCTGTTGGATGTGCGCTCAACATCGATCCACCCACATACTGCTCTACAAACAACACGTGTGAGTGTGAGTGTGTGAGAGTATATGAATGTGAGTGTGAGTGTGTGTATATGAGTGTGTGTGTGTGTGTGCTTGTTTTCATGATTTATGAGGACACAAATGTGTATAATGACATTGGTATTACACTGGTACTACAATGTAAACGTGAGACATGAGGACATTTCATGAGTCCTGAAGTCTTGACCCATCAGTTGAACTCAGTAACAACTGATCCATGATAAAATGATCTGATGAACTTATGCAAATAAAGATCATGTTTGATGAGAGACACCAGGGGCGGTTTCTTCATCAGGGCGATAGGGCGATGTACCACCAAAGGGACAGATTTTTTCAATCACATTCAACCAGTGTTACGCTAGCTGTCACTGCTCTAGACTGTTCGTTCTGCCTCTGGATATATAGTCCAATCAGCGTCAAGTCACGTTCTGTGGAGTACCGCCTCTTTTTGGGCGATTTCACTCTGGCCGAGAATCGCCCAGACCGTTCTCATTGACTTCCATACAATTTTTTTTTTTCAAATTGCAGGCACTGAAATGCAATCTCTATGGGTTCCGGGAGGGTTAGCAGTAATGTGTAAGTGTATTTTTATGATAGCAGTAAAATAGCCTAATAATTAGTCTTTAATTAGTTTTTATTTATTTAGATTTTTATTTTAGTGAATTTAACTTGTGCTTTAAAAAGCATCATTTTGTTTCTAGATTTTAATGTTAGAATGTCATGTGGTTTGATCCATTTTTTTCCCCCCACATAAATACATGGTTAGATTCACTGTTTGTTTTTATATAACCTTTCAATATGAATATTGTTTGTAGGATAATATTTGGCAGGATGTGAAATACATTTTTTTAAATTAAATACATATTTTTCAAATAGAAAAATGAAGAAAATACTGAGGTTATACCGTACCTTGCCATTTATCCCAAAAATACAGAGATATGATTTTTTGGCCATATTGCCCAGCCCTACCTTATGGCATGCTTTAAATGCTGAATTTTCCATGTTTTAGCTAAGCAGTAAAGATACGTTATTATACCACTTGTTAAAGGGTTATTTAACAATTAGCTTACATTCAGTCCTGCATTACTAATTCGGTATGTTTTTATTTTTTGCCACTGAGAAACACCATTACCTGAAGGCAGCGAGATATTCTGGGTCGCCCATCGGTGGTTCCAGACCTCCAGTAAACGCCACATTGACATTGAAACCGACTCCCGGACCACTTCCTACCTGTTGAAAGGCAGTGTAAGAAAAGTAAGGAAATAAAAAAACCTCCCACAATACACTCGCTCATATTATCGGCACTACCTCTTCAGGAGCGCCGCTGCCCGGGAAGAAATTGCCATCGTCGTATCGATGAAGCGAAATGTACAGAACGCTGGGATCGTTGTAGAACGCTTGCTGAGTTCCGTTGCCGTGATGAACGTCCTGAATGTAGTTTAACAAAAACCATTAAATGTTAAATGGAGAGAAAAGAAAATATTATCCGAGTGCCAAGTAATTTTTCAAAATGAACTCACCCAATCAACAATCAGAATTTTGCTGACATTGAGTCTTTGCTGTAGGAGTTTCGCTGCTATGGCAACAGAGTTGAAGTAACAGAAGCCCCTGTGATTGGACGAGAGCACCAACATTATTGACAAATGAAGGAAGAAAGGAAAGAGTGACACACAAACCCAGAGGCGTGTCTCACATTGGCGTGCTCTCCTCCGCGTGATGTCCTGGAGGCCGAACCACAGCAAAGCCGTTCTGCAGTGAGGGGAGAAACACAGCGCTCTTCGTAAGTCAAATAATACAGACGCACATAAAGAGAAAAAAAGAGTGAAAGACAGCGGCAGATGCGACCTTCAGCTCTCCTGATGCCACTTTGAAGACGAGCTCGACCACAGAACCGGCAGCCAGACGCGCTGCGCTCGATGAGTGGACTTCATTCCAGACAGTGTCACTGTCCACCTTCACAGACAAGAAACAACCCAGAAACCCTCCTGTAATGATACACAAATGATGAAGAGATTCTTGAGACAGATGGGGTTTCTGTTTCTACTCACCCCAATACCGCCACACGGCAACCTGACGAACATGGATATGACCGAACCTGAGATAAAAGAGACAGACGGAGAGCGCGACTCATCAGCGATTCATCACACTACACAGCCTCTCTCTGTCTCTGTCATGAGGACAGGATCTTTATTTTAGAGTTGTAAAAGTCTTACTGTCCAGTTTCTGCCGTAGTGGGTTGGTCCCATACAACATGACATGGGCTTCAGAATGAACCGTCTGCAGTTCCTCTAATGTGGCTTTTCTTCCACGGATACACTGAAAATCAAAGGACAGAGAGAGTCACAAGAGCACTAGAGCGCCACCTGCTGACAATCATGGGAAGTGCACTTCATGTAGCTCAGGGTAAATAATCCAACAGCAGCGTCCAAAATAACCACTCGTTAATAAAGCATTACTCGCCAGATGAACTTTATCGCAACACAATACACAGTTTAATTTTAACTGTAACAGTGTGTCCTAACCAGACGTGATGCCGCGACACGTGATAAAAGACGTCTCTTTCATGTTAATCAGAGTTTTTATTCTATTTTAGAAATGGTTTCTATTTCTGCAATATCGTGGCTGGAACAACAACATACAAAGTATGTGAGTATGAATATCATTTCATTTGTAGCCGTACTGAAAACCACAACTGATAATTCACCTCAGATCTTGAAAATAAATTAAACAAAAACATTCAAACTGTGAACAGTATGTATTTTTAATAATGTTAAAATTATGTAATATTTATTAATTTGATTATTTATCAATTTGTTTGCGAGTGCAGTGGCTTGCAGAGGGACTCCGCCCACTCTCTTCTGATTGGCTGTGATTTTTGACTGAAATTGTCGCGTCTCGTTGTCGTGTTGTTTCTGGTGCGGACAGACAAATTGCTTGTCACTAGAACCTTATCACATCTCGTCTGGTTAGGACACAGTGCAAGAACAATAATCTTGTGTCTTGATGTTTTTGTTACATGTAGGGTTGTGGTGAGTTTCAGTGAGAGACGGAGATGGACTCAGCTCATGTATCATCTTACAAAAATAAGAAAGAATGTTGGCCAGCAAAAAATATTTTCGGCCAGCAAATTTAACCAAAGTTGTGACCAAAGATGAATACTGGACCCCGACCGACGGCTTGCAGCATAAACATGACTGTTCTTAGTGGTGATGTAGGTGGAATCATGTTATCAGGTGTGTCGCACCTCACACTGGCTGCGCAGACCCGTCTCCTGCAGCCGAGACCAGATGCTCTGGATGCGCCCGGCGTGTTCGGGATGCGTGTTGGTGTTTCCACACATGCACTGGTGCTTCTGCATGAGAGAGTCGTACACCAGACCTAAAGAAAAATGCACACGCAGAAACTTTCATTTAAAAGTTCAACATTCTGAATTATGTTTTAAAGTTGAGAGAGAGAGAGAGAGAGAGAGAGAGAGAAAGAAAGAGAAGTGTCAGGATGGAGCGATGCACCTGTGGTAAAGTGAGCTTTGGAAGGCTGTTCCTGTGCGCTGATGAATGAGGCAGACGCAGGAGATGACTGGGCTCTGGAGAGGGGGCGGTGCCCCGGGAAACTGATTGACGCACCAGCCGCCTCCATTGATGCCTGGTAGTTTCTGAGCTGATGGATCCTCTGCTGCTCCAATAGAAGGGCCTGCTACTCACACACACACTCTCTCTATAGATATGTGCACTGACAACAACCACAAGAGGGCGACAGAAACTGCAAACACACTATCTTTCCCCTTGAACTCCAGGTGTTTCTCTCACCTGTTTGAAGAGCAGCTCTGTCTCCTCCTGTCTCTGCTCCTCTGTGAGATCAGGAGGTTCCTGTTTAATGGAGACGTTCATGGGAAATGTTTCTGTCTGTGTGGCGTCCTGCTGCTCTCGCAGCTCTTCCTCCGTCTCTTCTGGGTGACTCTGGTGCTGCCGATCACTCGGTTTACTCAACATCTAACACGGCCAGGCAGAGAAAAGATAAATCATTGTTTCACGGTACACTGCTAATGCTGAAAACATATTTAGTTTATTAGTTGTTTAGCAGATACTTTTATCCACAGAGACTTGCATTGCATTAAAGGTCTGCATGTTATCATTTCATGAATTCCCTGGGAATCAAACCCATGACCTTGCCGTTGCTAGCGCCACTCTACTTTTTAACTGTTTTCCACTTTTTCACCATGGTTTCTTGCACAGTTTCCAGGTGTTTGCCTCAGTTAGACAGGCAAGACAACTGCTCTCCATTCAGGACAGTGAGAAATAAAGTCTTGCCTTGACCGCTGAGTGAACGGACTCGCTCTGGTTTAACGAAGAGCGAGTGGGACTGACAAGAACGGTTTATTTAAAGTGACCTGCAGCACACTGAAGTTTATCATTTTGTGCATTTCCTGGGAATTGAACCCATAACCTCGGTGTTGTTGGTGCCATGGTCTTCCTATTCAATAAAGACAAGAATTTTTAACATCTAGTGACTGAATATTTCATTCATGCAGTACTTCACTGATTATGTTGCTGAACTCATAAATGAATCAAGAAAAAAAATGTAACACTGAAAAAGCTCCAGCTGAAGTCCTGCCGTCACAGCTGCCATATCCCAAATCAAAGGCCCGAGCTCATGAACGCCAGAGGAACATTATTAACGTCAGAGCCTCTTTTGTTGCCTCGTCTTTATCTTTTATTTAAAACAAGCGTTTCTATTTTCCCAGAGTGAGAAGAAGCTCCCGGCCGGAGACCAGCTGCCGAAAGACTGATGTTCAGTGGCACGAACACTTGGAAGGTTTAACTCCGGATCCACAGTAAGAGCCAATCACACTCCAGTATTCTGCACACAAGATCTCTTTCTAGCGACGCTGCAGAGCAACACTGAACAAGCCCGTTCTGCCGATATGAAACCTTGACCTCATCTGGCCGCATCTCATGTGGATCACTAACATTCAGCAGAATTTCACAGCCGATTTCACAGGTGGTTAAAGACTAATGATTTCCTGCATTAGTTTCAGACGCCTAATACCCTGTTTGGGTATTTTTTAAGCGATCTACTTTTTAAGCGAATCGTATTACAGACATTATTACAGACATTATTACAGACATTAAATCTGTCATGGTAGGAAAAGGGTGAAAAGTCTGATCTCTGACCTTGTTGATGTGAAGCTGCTGGAAGTGCTGCTTGTGTTTCTCTAGGAACTGCTGGTGCTGCTGTTGGACAACCAGCTGCTGGAGCGCCTGACTGCTCTGAGGTAGAGGAGCCGACTGCGTGCGTCCGAGCGGCCGGTGCTGCCGCAGCTTCTGCAGGCACGGAGACTGCAGCGCAGCCGCTGCCATACCTGCACAGAACACATTCAGAGCACATACACTCATGACGGCTGGATTCTCGGAAGCCTCCAAAAGCACTTGACATTGAAAAATACGTTCATTCATTCAGGATTCTCCACAGACGTCACAACCGTCCATGCGTGGCCGACCTGGCAGCTGAAAACGGCTTTGGCTCTGCCAGGTCTCGGAGCAGTTCATTGTTTCACTCCTGCTCCCATTCAGGGAATTAGAGACGTATTCTTCTGGGCCTGCGCGAGCGAACCTCGTTGGCACGAGGCGCTGGCACAAAGACAGACCCGTCGCTCCGCGGCACACTGTGTTCCTCAACTCTGACCTCCTGCCGCGAGCGACTCGGAACACTGATCTAATTAACTGGAGGGACCCCAGACTCGGCCACGGTTATGAAGAGTGGCCTGTTCACACATCTCAAGGTTTATGTAATGCTTTCGCAGCGGCCCTGGGAAACGCTCAGCGACAAATGCACAAATCAAGAGGTTTGTAATGGACTGCATCATCTTTACAAAACCAAAGAGCTCTACTCACCTGCGGCTAAAGGACTCGGTGGGGCTGACTGCTCCAGAAGGACCATGTGCTGCAGCAGTGCATTGTGGGAGTTTGCAGTGTCTGAATTGCCAAGGAATGACGGAAGGTGAGAGGCGGCCAGGAACGGAGTGCTTATGGGTAAACCAGTCACGGACAAACGTTCACTGTCCGGCTGGGTAGACGTCACCTTGTTGAAGAAATGACTAAATGAAACTCAAGCTTTTCCTAAGCATCACATAACGAAGCAAAAAAAAGACAAGGGCTGACCAAACCAGTGCAGAGCTCAAACACACGTCTCAGATTGATCGTGACCGTTTCTCACACACAGATCATATTGGCATTAACTGTGAATAATATTTCTTTGTTAAAGTTTTACACTCTAATTAGTATGTTTATGTTCCAGTAAAAATATCTAAACATCCTTTAAAAAACAAATCCAAAACAAGACGACTTCAGAGCATCTGTTCTGCGCTTTTCTAAACCACTGTAACAAAACTTTTCTAAAAGCATAGACATGGTTCAATTTATGCTTAGAGCAAGAGAAAACTATCTGCTTCTAGTTTGCTAATCGTTTCTAGAAATATTCTGTGAAACTTTTTCTGTTTTTATGTCAAATAAATGTATCTCATTTTAAGGATGCTAGGAAGGAAGCATATTATTACTAGTAAACAAGACAAAAGTAATGGACAGAGGGATTTTTGGCAGCCGTGTTTGAATACTCACGTTGTTGGTAGCGCTGGCGGGCAAACCCAGGGTGATGTTGGGTAGTGAAGGAGACGTGTAGAGCGACAGCTGACTGACCGAATCACGAGCAGCCGGCCTGTGAGACGACTGGAGCACATTTACATTTACATTTTAGCCAAAGTGACTTACAATAGAGGAACATAAGTAACTTGTCATAAAGCCAGCAGTATTCATAGTGCACAATGTCAGCTTTATTAGAAAGACAGACTAGGAAACAAGCTAGAGCAGAGGTGAAAAGTAGAGAAAAAGATGATTTCTTTTAGTGTGTGTAATACACAATGTTCTTCTGTGTTCTTCAGTGTTTTTCAGTCCTGATCCTGAGGATGCACAGCACTTTTTGACATTTTATACATCTCCCAAATTTAACACCATTTAGATCATCAGTGTGACAGACTGACTGTGCAGCGTGCTAAGAGGCAGTCATACACACAAACACACCTGAAAAACACCCACACGAGTCTCACCTCGGTCGCACTGATGCCGTTCTCGCACAGGTTTGCGTGAGAGCTGTTGTTTGGGGAGCTGGGTCCTGAAGTAGGAGCGCTGCTACATGCTGAATCTACAGACCAGCAGAAGAAGAGAATGAGAGGAGTGTGAAAACACTCAGGTGTCCGTGTCAGCGAGCATGAGCGTATCTCTCACATCACCTGTCATGTCCAGAGAGCGTTTCTTGAGCGTGCTGATGGGACTGTCTTTGCGGCGCAGTAACGGGCTGCTCCTGCGCTCCGACACCTTCTGCTTCAGCCGCGAGCGCAGCTTCAGGTTCGGCTCAGACGCTGCAAAGACAACAGGGAACTGCTTACACATGCGGCCTCACAGAGTGCATGCTTCATTCAGAATGAGGTTTTGTCAACCACTAGTGATTCTAGAATTACTAGATTCTGTAAGAAGCATCACAGAACAAACACAAACATTTGAAATAAGCATCATTATAGCACATACAGAGCAACATCACATCTCATGAAGGCGATGACTTCAGTAAATACATTCCATTCACAGTTCCACATCAGACGCTGATGAAACAGCGTTTGTCCAGCATGAACAGCAGTGAGTTATTACAGCAGAGCAACACTTCTTCACCACAGAAAGGGTCAGATCATGATGTGTGACATTCTCTCAGTTGAGAAGGTGATCAATAGTTTGCAGTCAGTGCATGTGACAGACGTCACTCTCCACCCTGCAGTAGATTTACTGCCGTGTGACAATCTGAAAGAAAAGCCCACGCTGTCGATTCATTCAGCGTTACTGGAAATGATGCTCATGGCTCAGACGGCCTGTGAAATACAGGAGGCTCTCAACGAACGGCTTTCCATTAACATAAGCAAATTCCACAAATGCGTCACTAGATGGGAAAACCGCAGAGAATGAATCAGGTTATTGAGGAGAGCTGCTGCTCGTGACGAGACATTTGATCATTTCCAGCTACAGGAGAGTTTCATCTTATATCGGCGTAGAACGGCAGAAACTGCTGTCTGTGGCAAAACACACACTAACCGCCGTCAACAGCGAGATCATGTTCCATTAGCTCACACACACACACACAGGTTTGTTTTTGTGAATTGTGGGGACATTCCATAGGCGTAATGGTTTTTATACTGTACAAACTGTATTTTCTCTTGCCCTACACCAACCCTACCCCTGACCCTACCCATCACAGGAAACTGTGCACATTTTTACTTTCTCACAGAAACTCATTCTGTATGATTTATAAACCTTTTGAAAAATGGAGACATGGGTAATGTTCTCATAAGTCATCCTCTCCTTGTAATACCTGTCATACCCATGTCATTATACAAATTTGTGTCCTGATATGTCACACTCACTCACTCGCTCTCACACACACACACACTCTCGCTCTCACACACACACACTCTCGCACACACACACACACACACACTCTCGCTCTCACAGAAACACACACACACACACTCTCACTCACTCACACACACACACACACACTCTCGCTCTCACAGAAACACACACACACTCTCACTCACTCACACACACACACACACTCTCGCTCTCACAGAAACACACACACACACACTCTCACTCTCACACACACTCTCGCACTCACACACTCTCACACACACACACTCTCGCTCTCACACACATACACACTCTCGCTTTCACACACACACTCTCGCTCTCACAGAAACACACACACACACACACACACACACACACACACTCTCGCTCTCACACACACACACACACACACACACACACTCTCGCTCTCACACACACACACACACACACACTCTCGCTCTCACAGAAACACACACACACTCTCACTCACTCACACACACACACTCTCGCTCTCACAGAAACACACACACACACACTCTCACTCTCACACACACTCTCGCACTCACACACTCTCACTCTCACACACACTCTCGCACTCACACACTCTCACACACACACACTCTCGCTCTCACACACATACACACTCTCGCTTTCACACACACACTCTCGCTCTCACAGAAACACACACACACACACACACACACACTCTCGCTCTCACACACACACACACACACACACTCTCACTCTCACACACACACACACACACACACTCTCGCTCTCACACACACACACACACACACACTCTCGCACTCTCACAATCACTTGCGCACACTCGCACACACACTCGCGCGCACAGGAATGCTCTCCTGACAGCCAGAGTAAACCATGGCTGATCTCCAGCACCGGCTTCACCACTAAGTGAATAATTATATGGTATAAGCAGCGCCTGGCGACGCTTCCACTGAAGGGTTCGGATCCGTTCATGTCAAAAGTCACTCAAGACAAGATTCTCACCAAAACAGAGCCCTTATTTCTGTCACCCTGCAAAAGGACTGATAACAACACACATATTTCTCATCTCTGCAGTGAGCCCTACGCGTCTCCTGCATCCGCTTCAAATACTTGATAGAATGAGCATGTTTGTATTGCATGAAGTACCTGTTTTGCGCAGTGGAAAGTCTTTGGAGTCGTAGACGCCCATGGCAGGATGGTTGTAGTTACTAGCGGTGGTTTGAGGAGGGGAGCTCTGATCTAAAGAACTGTGCTGAGTTTTCCTGAACAGAGAAAGAGACAGACAGACAGAAAGAGAAAAGCAGTAATCAAAAACCAAGCAATGAGAAAAACATGAGCATGATGCAGGTCACAGTTTCTCCAATTTTAACATCAGACTAAAGATCAGCAGCGTGAATCATTGTAAATATACAATGATTAGTGTAGTGAACTCGATCCTGACACATGGGTTGCAGGTTTAACTCCACATTCCCCATCTGCTCTCACCTGCCTGACACATTAATGCCAATAAGCCAATGAGTAAAATGATAAAAACATAATCGTTGACATATCCTGATGAAGGCTTTCAAGCTGAAACTTACCAACACTGTGATACACAAGAAAGGTTTTTTTCCAGTGTTGCTGGATCCCTCTTCACTTTCTTCAAAAACATAATTGTTTAGAAATGATTCTTGGTGATAAATATGTGTTTACATTTAGCTGTGCTGATGAAAACTGACACTAAACTGACGTCATAGGAACGTGACAAACTTACAGATGGTGTCGAGACCTGTAACCTTTGCCAGTCAGTGATTCTGAATGCTGGCGTCACAGGGTTAACCACTCCTGGCGAAGGTGTGAAAGACTAGGCTGTACGGATCTGATCTAGTCACCTTTGCCACTCTGATTGAAATGTTTTAGTTTTAGCCTGAATAACTAACAGTGTGAGCATCAATAACTACAGCAAATGTTCTTAGATCAGAAGTTGTGCTGTGTGAGACACGTCTCAACCGTACCAGTAGCGTGGGTTGTTGGAGATGCAGTGGTTGAGACTGCGCTGAGCGAGCGCTTTCTTTTTATTCAGAACGAACTCCTGCAGGCGCATCTTCACCTCAGTACTGGCCACTGCACCTGTTCACAGCAAAGCACAGGAATTACGAAAGCTCCACGCACCGACACTGTCAAAGAAAGCCTGACCACCGTTTGGTTTAGATTTCACTGTAATTGATGTCTATTATTATTGCCATTGAATGGATTCTCTAAATTAGAGTTACGACAGTGAAAAACAGTGACGTCACACGGATACATAATGAACTCACTCTCCTGTCCGCGCTCTTTGTTCTTGAGGAGCTGAAGCTTCTGCTCGCGCTGCTGTTTCTCCAGCTCCTGCTCCAGACGGTGCTGCTCCATCTTCCGCTGATGCTCCAGCAGCTCCTGCTGATGCTTGAGGGCCAGAAGCTCCTGCTGATGCTGATGAGAGAAACACACAGATGAACAGCTGCAGCAATTACAGCTCAGGGACAAGGACAGTATTTGTCAGGTGTCAGGATCATAACCAGCAAGCAGCAATTCATGACGCATCACCACTGAGCAACAAACCTGTACAAACGGGCATCTATATCATACGATTCACACACTGAGCATCACATGAAGACATCTCAATGCATCATGTGACATTCATTACGTAGTCAGTGACTTCTGAGAACATTTATATCCTATCTGGAGGAACCTGAGGTGAATGATCAGTGCTGATCGTCCATGAACTCTCAACAGACTTTCATACACTTCTGATTAGCAACTCAGAGCTTTAATCACTAGATCCACTGATGAAAGGAACGAGTCCAGACCTTCATGTGCTCCTGTAGCTGGGCCTCATGCTGGCGTGAGAGCTGTTCGTGCTGCCGCTGGAACTCAGCGATGAGGAGCTGCCGCTGCACCTGTTGCTTGTGTTTGAGCGCCAGAAGCTCCTGCTGCAGCTGCTGCTCACGGCGCGTCGAATCCAGGACCGGCGACGCTTCCACGCGCAGGTCCATGGGGATGGCGGCAGGAGGAACCCGCACGGGCAGAGCCGAACTCAACTCCACTGCAGAAAACAAGAAAAAAAAAAACAGTGTTGAGACGAGAACAGAGTCCAGGCTCTAACAGGCAGAGAGCTGGACAGTGGAAACTTCATCTAGAGTTGTGCCTCAACACACACAAAATGATGCTGTAACAACTTTTAAAGCTCAGAGGCTCTTGGGAAATTAACAGTGTGGCACTTTTCAAGATTTTGCTTTCGTGTTCAAATAACTGCAGTGCAGAGGTTACAACATTAGAGCCACAATACACAAACACACACTAAACCCCAACAACACGAGTGATGTGTTCATGTGTCCGTCTCTGTCATGATGACGTTAACTTCACTGGTGTAGAGTGCTGACGAGCAGAATTACAGAACACTACTGACAAACAAGCAGCAGCACAATCAAACGCATGTGGAGACAGACTACTAGCACTGCACACTCGCACACACACACAAACAAACACACACTCTCTCACACACACAGCTGAGTCACATGATCATGATCAGATCAGCAGCACTGAAACCTCAAATAGGAAGTATAATTAAAAGAGCAAAAAGCACATGAAAACAAAAAGTAACTCAAGAAAACAGACAAAACCAAACACATTCATGACATGAGAAGAATAAAGAGCAGCGGCACACGTCACAATGAAGCGGAGCTCACCAGCCCGTCTGTGTGTGTCTGTGGCACAGCTCCTGTCTGCCTCCGCTGCAGTCTGTCTCTAACTAACACACTGATCTTCAGCGCACGGCTGTCTCTCTGACTCAGATGACATCACAGGGCCGTCCCAGAGCAAACATGACATGCTCTTCTCTCATATAGAGACTGTTGACACACACACCTCACTCCCCTCCACTTATGTGTTTCAATGTTACACTCTCATCTGCTTCTGTAAAGCATGACGTGCTGCGCATGAATCCAGCAGACATGCAATCTGAAATGTAAGAGTTTAATTTTAACGCCACATACACAGAACACACATCACAATCAATAGCTATTGCTAATCAGAAATCAGGGACTGAAGACGGACTTTACAGATGAGCACAAAAAGAAATCTCACTAAGAATTTTTGCTCATTTCAGAGATCATTGCGATAAAAGACATGCGTTTCACTCCTACGACGGGCAAAATTAAAAACACCACTCCTTACGCGAGTGAGTAAATACTGATACTAGCATCAATGTTGAGTTTTAGTTACGTAAGCGCATTTCTGCATTCAGTAATTCACTAATGGGTTTTGGAGCAGGTAGACAAACTTGCTGCCAAGAGCAGAGCGTCCAGACAGTCTCGCAGCAGTGCAGCTTTGATGAGCTCTCAAAAGCTTTGTATCGCATCAAGCCTCCGACCGACCACAGCAACTCGACTCACACGAGATAAAACAAACTCTTCCCTGCAAATCAGACATTTCAGACCCACGGCCATCAGCGCGGACGCAGTGATCTTCAGTGAGACGCACTAAACAGCCAATGCTTCATTCTCAATCCCTCCTGATAGATATTAATCATCTTATGGCTTATTTTCAGCTTTAGACATGAAGCAATGAATCGGGACACTGTGAGATCAGTGACACATACGTCACATCTGATTCAAGACTATTTCATAGACCCTCAGAGATCAAATGATCAGCAGCAAAGGCATCTTTATACTTTACACAACCATGTACTTCATAGGGCTAAACTGATCTGAAATGACGGCTGCCCCAACACTCAAAGCGACATCATTTGGACATTTAAACCTTTTAGACCTTTCAGCTTTCCAGGATTTTGGGATTGTCGTGTTGCGAAACAATCCCTCGCATCATCAATCGTGCTCACAATATGTCTGTCACCTTAAGGGCTCAACGCTGCATGTCGTCTGTCTCGTCTCAGTCTCTCTTCTAGTTATGAGCTCGTCGCCATGCCGCTTCATATTCCTGGGTTATTTTTGTCCCACAATGCCGCAGCACTGTGGTTTTGATGTGTGCCTTCCTGATGGTTTGATCTCTGCTCGTTAGCGCTAATGGATGTTCTGTGAAATGCCCGATGTCATTTGTGTCAGGAGATCTGTGAAGACTAAGCTGAAGGGAACTAAACAAGTGGCTAAACTGTTGAGCGAGTCACAACATTAACGAGCCATTAGAACCAGCGAATGAAGAAACTCCTTCATTTCTGCAAGACAGGGTAAAGACAGAAATACATCTCCTACAGATTGTGTTGTTTTGTGTGTTGTGAGATGTGTCTCTAGGACGTGAACCTGCTCACAGCAGATTTTAGCCGCTGCATCACTGCTTTTGTTGGCATACTTATTTGCTCTGCAAACTGCACAAACTTACTGTTGTGGTCGAGTACAATCACACACACACACACACACAAGAGGTGTGTGTTTCATTCATCAGAGGTGAGCTGGTTTGGACAAGCCCTGCGTTAGTCAGAGAGTCCTACACAACCCTACGTACTCGTCCTCCAGCCCACGCCGCACAACGCATTACCAACGCATTACAAACTAAGGGATTAGGGGCACAGCACATTTTTTAGTCACCGACGCAGAACCAAGAGCTTAGGTTGTTTATTCCTTAATGATGTATAGCAGACATAACACCATGTCCAGGTGATGATATTAATAGGTCACACTCACAGAGCATTTAAACATGACTTTAAAACATGAACGACATGATCTAGTGCTACGCTATCTACATGAAGACTGAACACAAACACAGGAAGGCGCAACAAAACAGAGCTGGTTTAAGTGTTATTGTAATTTTCATGCTGCTGTTTTGAAACCCTAATGCTCGTCTGTCTCCATCTCTGTACGCCACCTAAGGCCTCATCTATAATTCAGTGTGCTAAATCAAGGCGTTACGCTGGGATGAAATGTATCAAGCCGACTATGTCTCTTCCAAACACAGCATTAAAAGTGCTGAGAACATGAAACACACCAACAGACACAACAGATAAAGTCACAACACGTTTGAATGATCTGTGTGATGCACTGAACTGATTCACAAAAAAATATATATGAAAGTACACTGAATAAATGTCCTCACAATGCCACACTGACAGTTGGCAGATGAACAGTGGAGAGTCTAATAATAAAATCTGTCTAATTTGACTAGATTCTACCAAATGACAGATGAATTTGTGCCAAAATACTTACAGTTTGACTGGACACACACAGACTTTGACACCAATAACTAGAAATAAGGGAAGCGTGTTTTCTTCCATTCAGAATGTAAAGAATTTATTTGTCTGTTCTAACTATCCACAACTGTATAATTGATTGTATTTTAGTATTTGTATATATCATGTTTTTACTCGGTTGAGGATCACTGCAGCTGGAGAAACACCATGAAATGGTTCCGTTACCTGTGGGAATGTGGTCAAACGCTGACGGCTTCAAAAGCTCCACAGTCTGATCCATCTGAGAGTCTGAGACAAAAAGACAGAGACAGAACATGATTCAATGGCAAAATATTCTCCACTGTTATTTGGGGAAATACATGTTTTGCAAGCAACACATAAATCATAAATATTTCATATTTTCAATAGATGATCAACCAGCGGAGAAAAAAAAAAAAAGTTTCTACCTCTCTAACATTCAGATATTTCACCTTTTACCTGAAAACACACAGTGGTGGTGGTTATTGTTTGTTAAACTTAAACTGGTCATTGTTTGTTACACTGTTCATCTCGTAGGTTTTTAAAGTACGGAGGCCTTTAGAGTCAGACATTACAAGTGAAGACTACAAGTAAAGTGGTCCAATGACGGCAGCTGAGTGTGGTAAATAACAGTGTAAATGAGGAGTAAAGCAGCCATTGCAACAGCGACCCCGCAGCAGATGATAATTACAGAGAACATGAAAAGGCTTTTCACTTCTTTACAGCAGCCCAACACAGCAAGAAACTGCTATAAATAACCCCTGAGAGAGACACAGAGAGAGGGAGGGATGAATGGATGGAGGCAACGGCATGAAGCAGTACAGCGGGAGTCATCAGTATGCTAGCAGACACAGACTGGTTTTCTCCTTCCAATGAGACATGCAACCCCGTCTTCAATCTCAGTTAAATATCTGGTTATTTTTACCAGCAATCGTTGGCATGATATCTACCAGCTCATTAACCTTGATTTCTTTGTAACGCAAGAGCAGAAGCACTGACACGGGTTTCCATCCAGATAAGGAGAAAAATACCAGGCAATTTCCCCAGGGCTGCAAATCCTCCACAAGCTTCTATTTTTGGGAAATTTCTAAGGACTAGACAACCCCTGGAAACTACTTTGATGTTCATCTAATTAGGCCCCATCGCAGCCGCACGCATCAGGGAATTCTGTTTATATGCGAGCATCTATTTTTAGAAGGACGCAGCCCAGGTGCAGCTTCATCTCAGATCTGCCGCCGTCTCCAACTGAGCCCGATTGTGTTTGCTTTTTGGAAAACAGTACAGTTCATAACAACAAGGCTGCTGATGAACTGTAATAGTTAGGGTAAACAGAGAGTTCAATGTTAGTGTTTACATGAAAAAAGACATTAGCATTTAGAACGTAAAACAGCAGGACCCAAATAAGCCGACTTCATCCACCCAGAAAAAGCCAGTCCGATGATGCATCTTATCTACTGCTCTAAACAAATAAGCCAATCGTGCAGTAAATGGACATGTCAGGGTTGCGACATGCAGATGATTATAGTGCAGTACAAAAGGCTAAACCTTTTTTAACTTCTTGTAACACATGGAATTGTACCTGATGGTCAATGCAGGAAACTGCTGCAAAGGAAAGGCTATGAGTGCATCAGACGGGATAGACAAGTCAGTCAAACAATGAGCAGCTAAAGAAGTCTGTAACTACAGATAGATCTAACCTCCTCCCAAAGCAGCACCAAAGTGGGCTGAAAGGTAGTGATGATTCTAGGGGCTCACCAACTACATATACAACTTTATATAAATAATCAATCTGATGAGATATTTGGGGCTGAGGGGCTCCATTATTCTAAGGTTTAAAAAAAGGGTTAGCACATTATTCTAGAATGTAGCGTATTTTCCTTCCATATGGATCCGCCCGAGCCCAAGAGTAGGCAAGAGTTGCCATGGTTCCAAAAGATCATACAGACAAAAACAAAAATTGTGGACTAGTGATTTGCATGGGAATTGCAATGCTCAAGCTCATATGAGGAACACACACAGCCTGAAATTGATCCTTGAAACTGATATGCTGTGGTTATTTAAACCAAAATGACTAAATGGATCACTTTGCATGCCAATGTGTTGGACTACTAACTTGATAAGAGAGCTGTGGTTACGCATCACCCCATACAGCAACAGGTATGAAACCTGAGCTCCGTTTCATAGAGCAAAGCACCTTCAGAAAACCACAAGACAATAAAACTACATGTCAGCCTTGTTGTAGTCATGAAAATGACAGAACAATTGAGCCAAGTTTCCTAAGCGGCATGCAAAAAGACAATTTCCAACACAAACATTCAACCAACTACCGAGCAGCTGCTTTTGTCCACAGCAGCATCTTTTCAACCAAAGGGTTTGACTGCAACATTAAACTGAGAGCTGATGTTTGCTGCAGGAAAAGAATTGAAAGTGGCCATATGTCCTGATGCTGTGGTTAGGGTGGATTATTTTGTCCCTAAGTCATACTGATGTGACAAACACACACACACGCGTTTGAAACAGCCATTCTGTCAGAGGGTCACCACAGGCAAATCCAGCTGATGTGCCTCAAAGAAACAGCACTCACAAAGGCCTCCTCCACATGGTGACATTCTCCAGGGCAGACTAACAGTCAGACTTTGTTCTGTTAGAGTTTAAAGGGTTAGTTCACCAAAAAATGAAATTTCTGTCATTAAGTACTCACCCTCATGTCTTTCCACACCCGTAAGAGCGTCGTTTATCTTCAGAACACAAATTAAGATATTTTTGATGAAATCTGAGAGGTTTACTGTACCGTTCTGCACACTCGGTTCGGCACACACTTGCACTGCGGTTCATCTCATATCCGACAATGCATACACATCTATAATGTGATTTGTAGAAAATAAATAAAACGGACAAACAGTTAGGCTAATGTATGTTTCTGTCGATGGATACGCATTCTGGCTTCCCTTAAACTTTGTTCAATATAATGACCAGTCATTTATGCCGTCATCACCCGGGTCTTGATAGCGCAGGTGAGACCTGAACAGCACACGTTGCTATCTGCGTTTAAACTAAACTCATTTAAGCCTTGCCAATTTAAACATTCGAGAGCAAGGCGCGAAAGAGAACTTACGCGCAAATATTGAGGTCTCTTTCAAGTCTTGTGCTTAAACGGACAAATTCACACAAAATTATGTCAACATGGCGTCTTGGTGAGTATCCTAGCAAGCATAGTCGGTTATGTCTTAAGTGGACTTGTAGACTCGAGAAAGAATGCATGTGTTCAGTATCAGTGTACTGATTCGTGTATTGTGTCTTAAAGAGACAGCAGCCCTTGCATTCCTGCTGTCTGAATGTGTTTTTAATGTTAATCAAACAACAAAAGACAAGGAAATCACTCATTGCTCATGACTGAATAGTAACTTATTAATTAATAATGACTGATCTTTATTTAATTTATACAGTGAAGATTACATGCAGTGTTGTTTTACATTAGGTACTTTATTTAATTTCTGTACCTGAAAAATGGATACATGAAAAACCTGAAAAGCTTTATTATTTGTATCTTTGCTTTACTGTATTTATTTGTGCCGTTTGATTATTTGTTCTTATTTTCTTTATTTTTATTTGACAGTAGTATTTTTTTTTACCCGAACATAGCACATACCGAACGTACCAAAAACGTACCAAAAAAAACTACTTTCTTGTTGTGTCAGCCATTATACTGTGCTCGCGGCGCGCGCTTTTCAATCACGCGCAAATACGGCGCGCTGTACATCACTTCACTATAAATAAAGCGCAAAGGAAACTACGAGCATGCAACATCGTAGTTCTGTCGTCAATTAAGTCATAAAATAACCAAAAAGGCGATTAAAGCTGCGTTAAAACTGTGCATGCATGTATGTATTTGTTTTATATATGTGTAACGGGATAAATATAATTGGCGGGTTCTTTAAATAAATCCAGCTGTAATGTGTCCGCGCTTCCTATTGGCTGCGCTGGTGGCGCTATAGCCCACTGAGTTCAAACGATCTGCAGCAGAGCTAGAGAACCGCTGGGGGTGAGTCGCTTCTGTTACAGCTCTGCGTTAAAAGTTGAAAATATGAGTTTCTTATCGAACGTTAAACGATGTATGAAGGGGATTGCACACAGTGGACACTAATCGATTTCTAGAGTACATTTTCTGTTCATAATTTTGTGTATTTGATAGTTTTATTTCCGTTTTCATGAACTCGATTTTTCCATGTGCGCCATTTTCCAATGTGCTCTCTAACAAGTGAAATGCGTTTCGAATAGATGGAGCTGTATTACATCTACATCACTCACTACTCTCTCTCTCTGTGCAGGCAATTGTTTGTCTAGAGTTTAAGAATTTACTGTGTTTTGTAGAGCATGTTGTTTTACTAAAATTATTTCCATTAATTTTATTCTACATTTAATATAAAGTAGATGATTATTATCTTTCTCTGTCTATTCATATTCTTAATTGATATTGAAAAAGTACTATACGATCACAAAGCATTACATTTAAGAAGCCATATTGTATTGTTAAAGTCTATCTGTATTTCCTGGAGAAATTATTTTTCAGAATTTTTATTTTTTGTTCAGTACAACAATGTGAGTAAATTGTTTATTGTTATATTGATAACAGCAGAGCTAGAGAGAACTGCTGTGGATGGAGCTGTATTACATCTACATCACTCACTACTCTCTCTCTTTTCCACTGCTCTGTGCAGGAAATAAATATTAAGATCATCCACATTCTGGGTGTGCGTGCTATTGAAGGGTGGGACAAACCGGGCCAGAGAGAAACCAAAAGGTCACATATGTGTCATGTCTCTGGACTAAAATATTTTGCTATGTGAGATCACAATATAAGGCACAAGCATGTAATTTTTTAATGCATAAATAAATGTGAGAACTTTGCACTTGTACTAGAAGATGCTTATTTTGCATTCATTTATGGAGTACAAACAAAAATGTATCACATTTAAATGCATAAAATAATTAATCTGGCATTTATGTGCTGTTGACTATCGCATCTTGCAAATGGGAATTCAAAAGAGAATTTTTTTCCCTTTTTCCTACTGTTGCAACTATTTATTTTGACAATATAGAAAGTTAAACATTTAGTGTTTACTTTTTTCGGTTATTTTTGAAACAGACAAACTTGGAATTATTGAAGAGTTCATTGATTATACATAAAATTCAATGAAGGTTGAATAATCTTTGAACTACAGTATGTAGTTATCTGCTGCATGTCTCATCTATTGAAGACGCAACAATGGAGAAGGCACATATAATCAGACTATTTTATGTTGAAATAATGAAGATTTCTGTGCCACCCCAGACTGGTTACTGGCCACCCCTATGATAAAATCCTGGCTCCGCCACTGCGTCCAGCGCTTCCAGGTTCTACGTCAGAACATTGACTCATTATTGGCCGGCTCCTGTGTGCTTCATGCTGATCACGTGATCAGGTTTGGCCAATACTGAGCCGCCGTTCTGACGTAGAACCTGGAAGCGCTGAGAGCAGAAAGCAGTGGCCAACATCCATTTAAAAGGCTAACATGCATTCTGTGCTCAAAGTCCATTCATCCGGCCTCTAGTACACTGGAGCAGCTCCACACTCTTATAATTAAAGATGGCACAGAGTCACTAGTTGCAGGCAAAACAAAACTCCAATTCATTTGGTAAAAGTTTTGTTATATTAATGTATGCTCACAGAGAGATGCCATTTCACTCTTGAAAAAAATGAGACGAGAATAAATTGTGTGTCATACGTTGCTTTGATTATACATGACAGACTTAAAAAGATGCTAGAAAAAAAACCATGACAGTGACATTAATGGAGGTGATATATGACTAGATCCTAGCTGATCTTGGACAGATCCTGATTTAGCAACTGTGTGGTTCATTTTCCTTCAAATGGGGCAGTTTTCTGGTGTACTAATGAGATGGACGAGACAAGCGTATCCTGAACCACAGAAAAGGAGAAAGTAACAGAATGTTCATCAGCTCTAAAAATACCATCATAACTCATCCTGTTAGAGCCGCACGATTCTGGATCAATTGAGATCCATGATTTTTTTTGTTTCAAACAGCGATTCTGACCAGACAACTAAACAAAATAACATGTAATCTACTAGACGTTCTGACAAAATGTTAATTGTTAATATAATTGTTATATATATAATTAACAATCAAAATTGTTAATTGTTATTGTATATAATACAATAAAATTGTTAAAATGTTAATAATAATTATTTAAATGTGAAAAACATCGTTTTGAATGAATGATTCAATGACTCACTCAAGTCTTCACTTGTTGCATTACTGGAAGTGTCAAGTTACTTTCAAAAGGTGATTTCCTCTATTTTGATCACTACCGTAGAGATCAGTGTTTATATCCGAACTATAAAAACTTTTATTCCAGTACTTCTTAGATTTATTATAAGACTAGAATAGAATGAACTAGAACAATGATACTGTGTGGTTGAAAAGAAAGTTTGTGAAATTTGTTCCATACCTATACATGACAACGGCTCTCTCTGGCTCAGAACACAGATCTGAATGTTCACTGTGATCATACTTGTCAAAGGTTGAATCGCTATCATTTAGGAATAAGATCACATGGGTGTCTGAATCGAGATTGTGATCTTTTACAGATGAATCATGCATCAATAATACTGTTAGCGTTTGTTTGGGTGTAGCGTTGCAGGGATGTTTTCTCTGAGCTGTGTTCAAATATTATGAAACATACTGACGTTTTTCTAAAGTGCATCAGCAACGCTACAATGTAAGAAAATTTTAGTATGAATTTACAGTATTTTCCAGCTACTAGGCATCTAGTAACTAGTAAAATAGTTTATTTGTCAGCCGATGATCATGGCTATTCTGGTAACGCCTGAACAGCCAGAAGCCACTGAGAGACTTGAAAACACTGAAAAATGAAAGGACTTCTGAAAGCGGCAATTAGGTAAAATTGGGAACATACCGCATCATCACTTTAATTAGATGCAATATCATTAGGATCTTTACATCAGTGTCCGGAATGGACACAGACAAATGCCTGAAATGTCAAAGGTGGGACGGCAGTGACAGTTCCTGTGTAGACTGTAATTGGATGCTGGCAGAACATCCAGTATCTCTCTCTGCCCGCTGGCTCGCTTCGCTCTTTTGTTTGTCTGGACCGATTGCAATTAAAATCAGCAAGCTTCCATGCGTGATCTGAAAACTCGGGCGCTGGGAAGCCTTTATTTGTTTGCCACCACACCTTACAGGAGGAACTAACAGATGTGAGACAGAGCAGGGAGTCGGATGGACGGATTGGGGGGATTTGCGGGCGTCTGGAGGGACAGAGACAATCAGCACATTTGTTTGTCTGGCGCACGTGCAGAATCCGTGCGGATCTATAAATATCACTGAGTTAAGCTGCTGCAGCAGAAAAGGCTTTCAGTGCTAAAGTGAGCGCTTAGATAAATATACACATTAGAAACAGATCAGAAAGAGGGATAAGAAGGGACGGGACTGATAAAACAGGACAATCCAAGCGATGCAGATAAGCCTGTCACATTACGTCAGATCACATCACTAGGGAACCCTGATGGATGATGGCTGGATGAGACGGAGTTGTGCTCAATGATGTGACAACAGTGACAGACACAACATCCCATCATGAAAAGGAAATTAAGTAAAACAAAGTTGAATATGACTTGCTGATTTACAGGTTGATCCCCACAACTACTGCTCAATAAACATATATAGAACAGATGTGATGTGTCCCGATCTTCAAGTAGAAGGAGCTGGATGAAATATTCTGAATGATATAAATCAATCTGACTTGTGTTGCTGCCTGAATCATAATGGCCAGAGGAGAACTGAGCGACTGAGTCTGGTTTCTCCCAGGGTTTTCTTCTCCATTCTGTCACCTGATGGAGTTTGGGTTCTTGACACTGTCACCTCTGGCTTGCTTAGTTGGGGACACTTAATATTTAACAATACTATTGATCTGACTGTACTGACACTATTGGATGAACTGAACTGAGCTGATGGTGACATCACTGTTTTATAGCTGAATTCAACTCATTACATAATTTATGAACTTTACATTTATTGAACTGAACTGAATCAACACTGACTTCAGCTGATCAATGACACTATTGTCTTTTTAGAGATGCTTTACAGCAGAATTCTGTCTGCATCATTGACCATTACTTTACTGTTTATTACTGTGAATCAATCTGTATTGTATAAAGCGCTATAGAAATAAAGCTGACTTGACAGAGGACTGAGACATCAAAAGATGATCAAAATGAGAAGAAACTAAATGCATGCAAAATATTACGAATATTATGCAATTCATTAAATCTCTTTCATCCACAGAGGATGTTCAGCACCTGTAAGCAGCTATTATGATCATGAAATGGCAAAAGAGATATTTCTGGTAAATGTGTAACAAAGAAAACCGTGTTTCTTAGAAACAGGAAAAATAATGAACATAAAATGATTTGTTAATTCATAAAATGCTCATTAAATCTTCACAGACCGAAAGGATAGTAAACATTTACTGCCACATTTTTGTGGTTGACAGCAACAAACACTGGCCATTATCGCATAAAAACTCTGAAATAAAACTATAACCTGCCGTTACAGATCATTCTGTGGATCAGCAGCTGTGACTACAAACACTTGAGCGGATCCAAACAACTGACACCCATGAATGAACTACACATTAATATGCTTGATTATTATTACTATAAACCACGACAATGTTTCTGTAGTGTAACTGATAAATGATGGTGTTTGAGATCACAACACTAACGGCACAGGTGAGAACAGCTGATGATCTGCGCTGTGTTTGATGGAAAACCCATTACATCATTACACAAATCCTGGATTACCGACGCTCAGGCCAGAAGATGAAACTCGTACGCAAACACGGATTGCTTCGGTGAAGGAGCCTTGACCGTTTTTGTTTCTTTTCATAGACAACGGCTTTAAGTCTGGTCATCTACTCACACGCTGTGTTAAGTGTCAAGCAGAAAAACAAAATGCACAAGCAGAAAAATGGAAGAAGTCAGAATCATAAGACACACAGAGACACGTACCTGAATGACTTTGGGAGGTCATGATATTTGGAGCAGCTGACGATCGATCTGTCCCAAAAGGTTTTCAAATCTTCAGATGTAGCTCCAGAAAAGTAGCGGTTTCTGCTCCTCGTCTTGACAAATCCAACCAGCAGCTGTTAGAAAGGAGAGATCCATTAAAAAAAGGTCTCAAATAGCTCTTATTCACAGACTCTCCTTAGACAACAAGCCAAACATCAGTGAGAGAGACGATCAACTTCACACACATCTCACGTCTGCCATCGTTACGAACAGCGAAATCAAATGGCATCAGACAAACTCTAATGAAACAGTGTGTCTCGTGGAATTTATGAATGGTTTCACATCTACACAAAAGACCCGTGGACAGAAACAGAGACACACTTCAGAAGCTACACAACAACCGCATCTGCCAGTGGAAAAGAAAGTAGCAGAGTGAACTTCCTCAGTTCAAAGGGCAACGCAAACACACACTCGCACAAACAGACAGACGGACACACACAGACAAACAACAACAAAAAACACACACAGACAGATGGACACACACACTGGGGAACTGCCCACAAACGACAGGTGTTGTTTTTTTTTGTTGTTTTTTTTTTAAATTTGAAAAGGGACCATGTACAATTTTTAACATAAATGTTTCCATTTCATGCATTGCACCGGATTTAGCCAAAGGCACATTTTTATCCGCAGTCCTCCAGCAGTTCATCACTAATAAATGAAATAATAATAATACAAACAATTTCAAAATACAATTAAAAAAATACATATACGCACATGCTACCAGTGTTTATTTACATGAAAAGTTTTTTTTTTATATAAGCAGCAGTCTGTGTTATTATAACTCTAACCTGCTCATACGAGTCCCCATCTTGCACGTGGATGATGTTGAATTTGGGTTAGGGTTAGATCAATAAATACCCAAAAGTTTTACAGAAGAAAGATGAGTAAAATGAAAAAGCTTTTAAACTCATATACTACAGCACAACTCCACCGGTTCTTGAACATCAAAAGTTCTTATATTATCTGATATGAACTGCTGAATGATCAGTATTTAATGTTAGGATTAGGGTTCAGTGAATGAACTTTCTTTGGGATGACAGTAAGAGCAGTACAAATGGGATCAAGGTCTCTCGGATCATCAGGTTTTGTGCGTTTCTCTCCCTCCCTCAATGACCCGAGTGTCTGCCCTCGCCAGACGGGCTCTGGAGGGTTTGGGCGGCGCTGCTTGGTGAAAGTCGGTCATGAAGCACATATATGCTAATCTGCTGTGACGGGTCTGCGTCTGAAGAGGGTGATTTCCCCATGTGGGCATTATGTTCACTCTAGGGCTTCTATTGTCCTCCAAGCAAGAAAGCGGAGCCTCATCGTGACGCCTGAACACATAATAAAGCACCATACGCCAAGTCCTGAATCAACATGTAAAGAAACAAGAAGCGTAAAAGTATGCAGAATAGAAGACTGCCCATAGCGGCATTAACTCGTGTACTAAACAAACATGAGGTAGAGCTTTGTTTAAAAAAAATGTTGTTTATGCGATTTTAAATGTTAGTTGCTGTTCCTTCCAGCTGTCAAGCACCACAGCATCTGATCCTAAAACAAAAGTCGCCGCCAGTATATCTCCAACACTGAGCTTCTCCCTAAAACACCATACATGAGAGAGAGAGTGTGTGTGTGTGTGTGTGTGTGTGTGTGTGTGTGTCAGTTGAGTCATGGCAATTCTCCCTCAGCCTCATTCACAAAAAACGGCGCCTCATGTCTAACCCGCCCATCTCAAGCCACCTCACATCATTGGCCATCGCTCATTTAACCACAACAATCACACAATTCTAGTCAACGCTGGTTTAATCTTAACCATTATGCCAATAGAATCTCAGCTGAATTCGACAGACGAGGCTTTCTTACATGTGCTCACTGCAGTGAAGGTGAATCTGTCCGATCATCACTAACGGAAGCTGCTGTAGAAACATCATTCTGTTCAAAGCAGCGACAGAATAACAAACAACTGCAGCTGCGCAGTGCGCGTGATGCTTTCGGTCTGTGCGCGGAGCCGAGCGTTCACTCGTTCACTCACCGTATCGCAGCAGACGCAGGAGGCTCGCGGAATCAACGGCAGACATCTGAATTCCTCCAGAACACGCAGAAGCGACAGAAACGCTGCCTGACAGATTCCGCCATACTGGATTTTTGATTAGGGAATCACGTGTGGCGGGACTGTACTGTAGGTCTGCGAGAGGCGGGATCATCCACGCATCACACGCGCTCGGACCTGCACGCGCGGTGACGTCACTCACACTGACGCGTAATGTTCAATATAGCATTTCTTTAACTTTTGCTGCAGAAGTATCCATGTTAATAATCATTAAGTCAAACAACTTGAATGCTTCTGGTCCTCAGCACAGGTGATCTACAGTCTCGTCCATGATGCATATGGGTATATTTTCATTCAAAATGATACCATTTACTCGGAGTTCACTGACCTGCCTTCACACAAACAGTCTGTAGTGAGAAAAAGTCTTGTTTGATGAAGCTTTCTTGATTATAGGGATCACTGTAGACATACAAGAAAACATTTCGCTATTATACAGTCATTACAGCTATTATACATGCTTCAACTCTTTCTATTTGAACAGCCCAGTATATTTTATTAAAGTAGAGACTTTCATTTATGTCTTTCATTTGATATTTATTAAATTAACAAAATAAGTGACTCTTTAATGATAATATCACAATACAACAAGGTGCACAATTATTCAACCAAAGGCACTGTGATGATAGTGTTAGTCTGAATTATCCATCATCAAATATGTGTGCTCTTTTAAGGTCACACTCAGTTTTTGTTCCTTCATTGATTTACACTATATTGCCAAAAGTTTTCGGACGCCTGCCTTTACGTGCACATGAACTTTAATGACATTCCATTCTTAATCTGTAGGGTTTAATATGGAGTTGGCCCACCCTTTGCAGCTATAACAGCCTCAACTCTTCTGGGAAGGCTTTCCACAAGGTTTGGGAGTGTGTTTATGGGAATTTCTGACCATTCTTCTAGAAGCGCATTTGTGAGGTCAGGCAGGGATGTTGGTGAGAAGGCCTGGCCCACAGTCTCCGCTCTAATTCATCCCAAAGGTGTTCTATCAGGTTGAGATCAGGACTCTGTGCAGGCCAGTCAAGTTCTTCCACACCAAACTCGCTTATCCATGTCTTTATGTCTGGGGACACTTGACATTTGATATTCAGCAGTGCTTTGATCTGCCTGCATTGACACAGTTTTCTTTAAGAGCTGGTATGCAGCCAAAATGATATACCAGTTATCACTGAAAAGCTGCTTTGACACAATCTGCATTGTAAAAAGCACTATATAAATAAAGGTGACTTGACTTGACTTTATGGACCTTGCTTTGTCATGTTGGAACAGGAAGGGGCCATCCCCAAACTGTTCCCACAAAGTTGGGAGCATGAAATTGTCCAAAATGTCTTGCTGAAGCATTAAGAGTTCCTTTCACTGGAACTAAGGGGCCAAGCCCAACCCCTGAAAAACAACCCCACACCATAATCCCCCCTCCACCAAACACTGTGTGCCTCAGCATCCGCTGACCCCGCTCTGTGATTTTACGTGGCCTACCACTTCGTGGCTAAGTTGCTGTTGTTCCCAATTGCTTCCACTTTGTTATGATACCACTAACAGTTGACTGTGGAATATTTAGTAGTAGTAATGGGACGGTTGATAATGGGGCTCCAATGCTCACACACTGTACCGATGCTTGTATCGAAATGACAATACCACGTAACTGGTGACGTTTGGAGCTTCGAATGTCATGCAGTATCGGAAAGTCAGGACAGCTGGTTTGAAAAAATTGGCGCTTTGCAACCATCTGATGTATAAAAGGAAAGGTCTTAAAGACCCCGAACAGAACATAAGGGTTAACATAAGCTAACATAAGCTCTACTACTCGCATCAATTATGATCACATCCTTGTCTAGGCCTATTTTATATTGTTGATTAATATATGAATCCATTGATGAGTTGTGTGTCATTGGTACAAATTAATTTAGATGAGATTAGATCAGATTAGATAGAGCTGTACTGATCCAAGACAAGAGTGATTCTCCTGTATGTCACAGACTTCTGAAGCTTTGTTTGGTCACATGCTTTTTCAAACCGTAGACGTCCTCCGCGATGATTTGTCAGATGCTGACATATCACAGTACAACGCTTGAATTCACTGAGCACCTGAGAGCGACCCATTCTTTCACAAATGTCTGTAGAAGCAGTCTGCATGCCTAAGTGCTTGATTTGATACAACTGTGGCCATGGAAGTGATTGGAACACCTGAATTCAATGATGTGGAGGAGTGTCCCAATACTTTTGGCAATATAGTGTATCTCTGATAGTAAGACCCGTTTTCATTCTGCTGAATAACCCATGTAGGGAATTTAAAGAAACAAGCGCATCAACGTATCAGAACAGAGAAATCTCTTCTGTCACAGCTCTCTCAAGCACTGAGACACATCTAAATCTTTATGTATCAAAGAATCATTCAATACTCTCTCTTTCTCACAGACTCTACAAGCAAGAACAGTGAGAATGACATCAGACACATTCTTCAGCATGTGCTGTGCTGATTTATTGAAGTCTTGTATTTTCTTATTGTACTCATGGGTTAGTGTCACACTTGCTGTGGATATAATGCAAAAGATGAGAGGAAATCAAAGGCAAAGGAGTTTTAATGAACACAGGAACAGAGTAGCACACTAGCATAACAATATCAACATCAAAGCAAGACAAAGGACTGAAGAAACTGAGGGCTTAAAGATAGTTCACCCAAAAATGAAAATTATCCCATAATTTACTCATCCTCAAGCCATCCTATGTGTATATGACTTTCTTCTTTCAGCCAAAGACTTCCAAGCTTTATAATGGAAGTGAATGGAGGGCGAGATTTTGAAGCCCAAAAAGTGCATCCATCCATCATAAAGTAATCTATACGACTCCAGGGGATTAATAAAGGCCTTCTGAAGCAATGGCATGCATTTTTTGAAAGAAAAATTATCATATTTATAACATTATAAACTGTAACTTCTGGTAATGTCAAGTTCTGGTGGAAGAGTGACCTCTGACCCCACGCATGACGCAGGATGTAGCGTCTCGCCGTTTACACAAATAGGGCTGTGCAACAAACTCCAGCTCCTTTTATATCAAAATCCTCCAACATTTTCTTTTAAAATTCTTGTTTTAGACTTCTAATTCATGACCGGTGTTTTGTTTTGCTCGTCCTCTGCGCTTCCGCGTTCATCAATACATCATGTGTCAGGTCAGAGGTCACGACCTGTGTATGGCATGACAAAAGGCACATTAGTAAAGTGCTCATATAATGACATTCCTTTAGCTAATTGATCGTTTTATCTCAAGCTGTTTCAGCTCATTTCCACTTGGAAACACTCCCTTCTTCATGGAAGACTAATTAAATAATGCAGCATTTTCATTTCTATTATTTGATTTCATTAAGCGTGAACATGGATCACAGTTCAGATCCACCAAACAAACTCTTTCATTTCAACCATCGGTGTTTTCTGCAGTGGATCCATGTTTAATGTTATAGATTAGTTTAATTTCTTGTGAAAGTTTCACATTAACAGTTTAGTTTGTCTCAGACTTGAATGAGTGATTGATTTGTAGGAGGAACTTATGGACTGCTGGAGTTTAGAAAGCCTTTAGAGGTCATTTATAACTAACCCTTTCTTTTGCCAACCAGCCCACTTGACTTTAAAAACAATGAAGTAACTGAATAATTCATTTCATAATCAAATAATATTCCATTATATACTCTTATGTACAGATGGTGTCATGTGATGTTTAGTAAACGGCCCGTGGCTCATCCTTACTGTCAGTTTAGTAGCGCAAGAGAATCTAGTTGGGATCAGGGTTTCCATAGTAACAGAGTATTTCTTCTCTTTTTGAACCTTTTGAGCACATAACACATCTAGAAGTCTAATTTAATACCTTTTGTTGACTTTTTAATTACATAATGATATTCGGGGGATATATATACATACACCACTATAGTAATTACTGCAACTTCCATACACAATTGATTGACAGATATCTTCATATTTACTGCTAAAGCTTCATATTATGGGTATATTTTCTTTGACCCAGCCCCACCCCCATTCTTTAGAGAGGTCCGGTGATTCGCACTCCGCTTTTCACACAAATGTGGCATTCCTACATATAAAACAATTTTTATGAATTTGCCTTACATTGCATGCAAATCAGTATTGGGACTGATGTAATATGGATTTTAAAACCTTCAATCATAGTGTGGATTGATCACATTCCACTGCTAGAGATGGATAATGACGTACAGATATGAAATACTTATCAAAGATCACAGATTCTGTGTTTCTCGACTCATATGAACATCCGCTGTGTTTTCTCTGTGATACACGCTCAGATCAGACAGACTTTAGACATTCCTAATGCAAGTCAATCGGGTCTTCTAACTTATTTCTCATATTATTTATGTTTCCTTCTTTTTTTTTTTTTAAAAAGAAAACTTAAATTCTAATATTTTTGTTTAAGGGGTTTTCAGTAAAACGCTGATGGTGATGATTGTGTTCAATCCAGCTCATCCAGCTTTTTCTGCTAAACTCGTTCCTTACGCTGCTTACGGTCTTTTCTGTGCAGTGAACTCTGCTCGCTTTCTGACAAGTGTTGCTCTCCATCTTTGTGGCATATTTGAACAGGTCTTTTCTGTCTTTTCTCCAGTCTGGTCACAGTTCTCTGTGTTTAAGTCTAGAGACAGAGCATGGTCATGGAAAACCTGGACATAACAGCAAATTTTAAAATTGTAATTCCCAGGATTGTAAAAGTCATGGAAACATAAATGAAGATTCCTCTGGTTATGCTCTAAATGGAGACTCAGAACACTGGATCCCGCATTGAGACACATTCGAAACAAATCAAATCAGTTTAAAAGGTCTCAAAAACAGTCAGATAGACACTTCATACAGGGGCCTAATTTCTGTACTACCAATAGAATTATGTGCTTGTTTTATGGGCTTCATATGTACTGAAACTTAATTAATTTATCTGAATACTGAACATTGTTTCCCAAAACTAAGCAGTAGAGTGACTGTGAAAATGTCACTGGTCAAAAGGTAATAATACTGTAATAATACTAATAACACTGGTTCATAATGAGGGCATCTGGTGTAAAACCTGTGCCAAATCAAAATGTGTTTGAAGTTGACCCTGCCAAAGAGCGGGAATAACGCTAGGAAGATGGATATGTGGATGTGTTCATAATGACATTAGATACATCTTATTTTACAATTTCACATCACGTGTCCAACATATCTAGACAAATGTACATCACATATAGATTAAACTTTTCAGGTCAAATCGGTGAATGTGCGATTTGTGTTTGAACTGCATAACTAGCGCCATCTAGTGCCACAGATTGGAATATTATAAATCGGTGGGAACAACTGAGAGGTTGTAGCCGGAAGTCCCGCCTTTCCGTTGAGGAGAAGCAATAGCTCTGGTCCACACTCCAACACAGTAGATAGCGATGATGCATCTTACCATTGGTGCCACCCGCCATTAAACCGAAGAAGAAGAAGAAGACCGCAATGTGTACGATTGGCTGACGCGCTGTCCGTCAGTATGTTCTTCACGTCGTACGTCAGCGCGAGCTGTCCTGGTGAGCACGTGAAATATACGAGCACACCAAAACGAGCAACAGTAGGTTTATTATTCAGCAAACATTGAATTTGACGAAATCTTGTCATAGAACTGTGATTTAGTTCAAAATAATATCGCGAATAAGGATAAGAACATAGAAGCCGAGCTGAAGCGGAAAGAGCTCGTGATAAAACTTTAACAGGACTGTTAAACAGGAATGAATAAATTAAATTAATAAATAAACTGATGATGGACAATCCTGAGGAAGATTCACTGCATCTGCACCAAGATGAAGAAATCATCGAGGTTATTGACCTCAATGATACAGAACAGACCGCAGGTGTGTGTTTATGACCTAATGTTTACATGCTGCGTTAGAAGATGATGATGATGATGATGATGATGGTGGTGCGCGCGTGTGTGTGTGTGTGTGTGTGTGTGTGTGTGTGTGTGTGAGAGAGAGAGAGAGAGAGAGAGCAAGCGTGTGTGTGTGAGTGAGTGAGAGAAAGAAAGAGAGAGCGCGCGCGCGAGCGTGTGTGTGAGCATGTGTGTTAATATAAATAGAAAGTCAACAGAGATATTAATTTGAGTGTTTGTTTCCTCAGAGGATCTGGCGGAGGAGCTGGAGGATGTAGATTTTGCAGATGCTGGAAATGCAGACGATGACGGATGGGAGACGGAGGATGAGATGGAGTCTGAGCAGGACGACAGTGAACTCACCTTCTCCAAACACACGGGTGAAGTTTCAGTCACTCGAGCATCTGTGTGAAAGGGTTCATCCTTCATCAGCGCTTGTTGAATATTGTGTTTGTGTTGCAGGTTCTGTCTTTTGTGTTAGTTTGGACCCAGTGACCAACAGTCTGGCTGTTACTGGTGGAGAGGATGACCGGGCATTCGTGTGGAGTGTGTCTGATGGAGACGTGCTGTTTGAATGCACTGGTTAGCAGAAGTCAGCATGTGCAGATAGTGCATCATATGTACAGTCTGTGTCCATCAACACACATCTGATTGTTTCTGATTCCTGATTCATGTCAGGTCACAAGGATTCTGTCACGTGTGCTGCGTTCAGCTGTGACTCAAAGCTGGTGGCGTCTGGCGATATGAGCGGCCTCATTAAAGTCTGGAAAGTGGAGAAGAAGGAAGAAATCTGGTCTTTTGAAGTTGGAGACCTGGAAGTAAGTTTAAAGCACATCATGTTTGTGTTGCGCATGTTTTTGGACAGTGTTTAATGCATCTGTCCTCTACTGCAGTGGTTGGAGTGGCACCCCTGCGCTCCGGTGCTCCTGGCCGGCACAGCTGATGGAAACGTCTGGATGTGGAAGATCCCGAGCGGAGAGTGCAAAACATTTCAAGGGCCAAATTGCCAGGCAACCAGTGGAAAGATCCTTCCTGATGGTGAGAGCTGAGACTTTCAGAAGTCTTTGAACTGTGTTGTACGTCTGCTGTTCTAAGCGTCTCTGTTGTACAGGAAAGAGAGTAATTGTGGGCTACGAGGATGGAAGTTTACGTCTGTGGGACTTAAAACAAGGCAACGCCATCTATGTTATCAAAGGTAATTCATACTCCATGTATTACTCGATTTCTTCTGTACATTTGCAACTAAATTTAAAAATTGCGACTAAATGGTCACATTTTGAAGCTCATTTTGCAACTCCTGCTGGTGTAAGTTCACTTCGAGGAGCTGCTCAGCTGTCTTTGATTATGCGCTGCCATTTCTGTATGAGAAATCCTTAGTTATTCACTCCATGCAGTTCAGTTGAGTTGTGCTGTTTCAACACTTTGAGTGTTTAACTCTTCCTGTTAAAGTGTAGAATGTGAGATGACCTAATCAGTAGAGAGGAAATAAGTTAAAAAATCCATGCGATATTACTTGCCCAGATTTTCATTTCTGTGGTCAGTGCAAAAAAACCCTTGTGTTGTAGTATGAGCTGTAGCGGTGTTGTTTTCTCAGGTCATGACGGGCACCAGGGTCCTCTGACATCTCTGGCGTGTAATAAAGAGGGAACGCTGGTTCTGACCGGATCAGTGGACGGTCAGGCTAAACTCATCAACACATCTACAGGAAAGGTGAGGACAGTTAGAGCTGTGCCTATATAAACAAATGTCAGTGTTTTTACTTGCAATACTGTATTGATACTTTTCCTTTGTGCATGTAATGAAGAAGCAGGTAGTCTCAAATCACTGGTGTTAATTTTGTCAGCTATTTCTTTTTTTTTTAGTTAGTTTTAGTCCGGTGTCAAATGTACTCTTTAGTTTTTATCACATTTAATCAACTTTGTTCTGTTTTTGTTTAGTCAAGTTTTAGTCAACTAAATGGGAATTTTAGTATAGTTTGTCAATAAAAAAAAGGAGTATGGGTGTGTGATATCATGACTTTAAAAAAAAAATTTTTTTAGTGGACGATTAAAGTATCTTCAATCTGCTTTTGAAGAAATATCATAATATAGTGCTACAGCGCATTCTGTCAGTTGCAGTTCTAGTTTCCCACTTTATTTAATTTGTATTGTAGTGATTTTACTTTTGCCCATCCAAGGATGTCAAGTAATGTAGTGATTGGTACTCGCATCACCGCTGGCATTGTGATTTTGGGATCACCCGTCTTAAGGTGTGGTTATGAGTACATAAGATGACCACTTCCCCCTCTCTTAGTTCGATACACCATTCAAGGACTTTTACCTTGGCAGTATGAGAACACTCCCAACAGGAGGCTGTTCAGTCATTTACAATGCATGTAAACTAGAGGGAGTTGGTCAGCAGATTTATCTGAAAGATTGAGTTTGCTAAGGTTTAGAGCCTCTTCTGTATTATCAACACAAGGAAGACAAAAAAAAAACAAAAAAAAAATTAACAAAAAGATAAACAAGGACAACTAACACAACTACTAAATGAATACCATGAATGATAAAGCAATAAAGTGAACACTTGAACACCATCAGAGAACTTCACATGTTCTGCTTACAGTGTGATTTTATTTATTTTCTTTTTTAGGTGTTATGTTCATTTTCCAGTGAAAACAGTGAAGCAAAAGACTCGATGCAGGAGCAGGATTCCAACTCTGTAGAATCTGTGGGATTTTGTAATGTGTAAGTAAAGCAAGTGATCTGTACTCAAGGCACAAGTATTTAGTAGCATTTTGAAGTGCAAACACACATTGATCAGCTGGTCTGCTGCAGCTCTACCTCCGTGTTTTCAATCTGCTGGTCAGACTAAATCATTAACTTACCCTCAATGATCTCACCCAGTTCTGTCACAGCCAATGCCAGTCTCCGAGCAGATTTTTTTTTGAGTAACATCAATCCACAAAAACATTGACTTGTTCTGTAGTCTGAAATCATCAGTTATGTTGTGTTTTTTCTGTCAGGCCAGAGGAGAACTTGAGCCTGCAACTGTAGCTGCTTTTACATGGATTTTGGACACATAATGAAATCATGATGAATTCGAACATGGTGTTTACATGAGCGCTAAATAAAGTGATCGGGTTGATGTGTGCATTTATATGTCTGTTTCCCGCTGTTAGCCATCATCCTGCCTTTGCTTCTTTGTTTTAAAAACAAAGACTTAATATTTATCTACTTCGGGTCCTGATTAGGAGGTGAAGAGCACTGCTCATATTTAACGAGTCTGTTGATGAGAGTCTGAAGCAAGCACTGCTGGGATGACGTTGTCCTGCACTTCACAGATGACGATTGGAAGGAGAATTTTAGAATTAAATCTTCCCTTTAGCAGCTACAGCTCATTCCGTGCATCACATTTACATCACTGCACGTGTGCAGGACTTTTTAGTTTCAGTGTTTACATACTATTGATTGGATTAGAAAAGTTTTAAACCACCCCTTACAATTCGAATTAAATTTTTTATTGGATTTGGCCGATTAATTCTGATTGACGTGGTTACATGTGACTTTTGAATGTTGAATGTTGCGATCATATCTGACTTATGATAGCAGCCTGAGTCGTAACAAAGCACTGTTCGCCAGAGAAGAACTGGCCCCCCGACTAAGCCTGGTTTCTCCCAAGGTTTTTTCTCCATTTTAACACCTCTTTGCCACCTGATGTCACCTGTTGGAGTTTGGGTTCCTTGCCGCTGTCGCCTTTGGCTTGCTTAGTTGGGGACACTTGACACTTGACAATTGACATTTGATATTCAACAGTGCTTTGATCTGCCTGCATTGACACTATTCCTTACGAGCTGCTGTGCAGCCAAAATAATGTACCAGTTATCACTGTAAAGCTGCTTTGACACCATCTACATTGTAAAAAGCGCTATATAAATAATGGTGACTTGACTTGACTTGACTTTTATTCCGACAGTTTTACTAGTCTGATTACAATTTAGTTATTAGGGTCCATGTAAACGCAGCTAGTGACACTGTTTTTTCCTGTTTAAGTCAAGTCACGTTTCTATATCTTTAGTGATAAACAGGAAAATGATCAGTGATGCATTAGAATTCAGTTCTGCTGTAATGTATGCTGTAGGGTTAGGATTCAGTTCAATTCAATAATTGTAAAGTTCATTAACTATGAAATAAGTTCAATTCAGCTATAAAAGTGATGTCATCATCAGCTCAGTTCGGTTCTCATCCAATACTGTACAGTCAGATCAGTAATATTGTTGAATTTAACTAAGCAAGCTAGAGGCGACAGTGTCAAGAACCCAGAATTGAATGTTTTAATTCAGAATATTTCATCCAGCTCTTTCTGCTTAATTACTGTAAAGCGGTTATTAAACAATCTGTATTGTATAATAAACGTGACTTGACTTGTGTTTTGCTGTCTGTTTCAGGTTGCCTCTAGTCGCTGTTGCGTATCTGGATGGCACGCTGGCAATTTATGATATGAATTCACAGAGCCTCAGACATCGGTGTAAACATGAGGTAATAGCTGAGAATCCATTTAAATATGGCACACAAACGTCTTGCCTTATATCATTGGTGTGTTGATTAACGTGTGTGTGTGTGTGTGTGTGTGTGTGTCAGGTTGGTATAGTCCACCTGCAGTGGGAAGAGGCGTCTGCTGTGGTTTCCACCTGTAATCTGGCTGGTTCCATCACTCTGTGGGACGCTAGATCGGGAATCATGATGTCAGAGTACCGCGGACACTCTGCTGAGATCCTCGACTTTGTGCTGAACAGGTTAGTCTGTTAAACTGTAACTGAACTTAATGTTGTCTTAACTTAATGTTTTGTCTTTGTGGCACATGGTCCTGTGAGAGACAAAGCTCACGTGACAAAAGTTCTATAATTAGTTTAGTTATCAGTAATGCAATAATGTAGGCATGATTTAAAAAGCTAAAATCGTGTATGACTGACAAGTGGCAATTCTAAAATGAATGTTTTATTTATTATTTCACATAGTTGATGAATGCTCCTGTTTCAACAGAATGTACATTTTCAGGAGTCACAACCGGATTTATATATGGGTGTGAATCCCCTAAATTATCATTCCGTGTGTATGGAAAACGACTCGCACACGAAATTGATTTGCCATAGCATTTTGTTGTCTTGTGTGTTTATCTGCTATTTTTGACCAAAGCAATAAGACGTTCATGATTTTTTTTTTTTTTCATAGTAAAAACTTGCGTTCTATCTAAACCGTGGCAATGTGCAGTTTTGTTTGTTAACTTTCAGTATAAAGCATTTGGATTTATTGGGCTTCATTATGGGTTAGGGTTATTTTATTTTTTTAAGCAAGATCTGGCAACAGGAACGAGTCGAGGCTCGTACTTCTGTCCTTGTGACACGTCTTTGATGCATGTTTAAATACAGCCTTAACAACTAGTTCTTCACTTGGATTCTGTACACACTGCAGAGAACTGCTGTAAATGTGGTTGTAATTCTGTTAGAATGTGGTTGTGGTTGTCATTGACATTAATTACTGAACTGCATGTGAACAGAACCGGGTTAAACACTAAAAGGTGAACTGACAACCGGGTTTAGCTGCAGTGTGTGTATACAGGTCCATAAAATCTGTTTTATAACATTTACTCTGACATAGGCTTCTGTGTTGTGATTGGCTGAAACCAGAGTTGTGCTGTGTATTGTGAAATGTTCCTCTTCGTCCATTAATGTCATCTACACCAAATCACTTACAGCTGCTATTTTGCTTTCTGATTGTGTTAAAGAGATGGTTCACCCAAAAATGTAAATTCTATCATCATTTACTCACCCTCATGTCATTTCAAACCCAGAAGACCTGTGATCATCTTCAGAACACTAATGAAGATATTTTTAATTTTATTCAATTATTTAATTTATTTAATTATGATTTTGTCAGTTTTGTCCATAAAATTCAAATTAAAGATTGAACATACTTTGCTTCTTTGACGTGTTCTACCTCCATCATGGGTAAAATATTAATTTGTGCAGTAACTTTCATAGTTTGGGATGTTGGGTCAGTGTTCACAGCCAGTCTGTCGTGTCCACAGAGAGGCGTCAGTTGCCGTCACTGCCGGAGGAGACCATAAAGCCAAAGTCTTCTGCCTGCAGAGGCCCGACCGGTAGGAGCGACGGACCTTCATCCTCTGACCACCTGGAACTGTAAAAACCTCATTGAGACACAGTCTGCTTTAAACGGAAACTTTATAAAGTTTTAATAGAGCTCTGCTATACTGTCTTTTGTCTTGTCATGACTGTGTAAATCTGACACACTGTTTGTTTGTTCTCATCTTTTGCTTAAGCTACATACAGGTATAGTTGGGACATATAATATATGGCCAAAAATTTAACTATTACAGTCATTTCTGTGGGAACAAATATTAATACTATACCATACAGTGACATTATTGAGAAATTTGTGCTACAGAGTTTGTGGAGGATCTTCTTCTGCTCCAGCATGACAGTGACCCTATGCACAAAGAAAGGACCATAAAGAAAGTGTTCATTGACTGTAGTAGGGATTAATGTGACTGATCTGCAGGCCAGACCTGAACACCTGAATTAGAATGTTGACTGCGAGAGCCTCCATCACCCAACATCTGTGTCTGATGCACTGCTGCTCTCGTGTCTTGTTGAACATTTTGATCATTCTTCCACACTCAGTAAAGCTTACCTGTGTGGACATCTCTTTCTACACAGGGTCACAGTCATGCTGGAGCAGAAGATCCTCCTAAAACTGCTGCAACAAAATTAAAAACAACTCCCTAGAATCGCACTGTATGTTGCATTAATATTAGTCCTCAGAGAAATGACTGAAATTACCAAACCCATTAATTAGAAGGGCATGTCCACATTCGTTTTACTATACAGTGTTGTATAAAATTTACTTTTGGCATAAACGTTACTGTAAAAATGCACATTTACTCATAGGCTCAGATTTCTAGACTGATGGGCATATTAAAGCTGTGGTTATGTGTCTGTTTGCTCGTTCAGAAACAGTTTTCCTCATTCTTCTCCCACCGCGCTGTGAATCATTAGCAGTGACATAAATTTGAATCTGCCTGTGGACGGTCTTGGCAGAAGTTTCTTGCAGATTGGATTGGCCATACATTCTGCTGTAATTAATCAATGTCATGTTGAAACAACATGAGTGATGTCAACCTCACTTTTTCCCTTTGTAACAAGTTACCTGCAGTGATTTAACATGCCAAGAAATGTGATGCATGAATAAACACAAGTGATGTTAACCCAGCTGTGAGGTTGTATTTGCCAGTGAATCCACTCGATGGGCTCATCCCAAAACACAGACTTGCGGTCTTTGCACTTCACTTGTGTTTGGCTCAAGTGTTCAAATGTGCTTGAAGGCCAAAGTGTGTGTAGAACTTTTGATTACCTGATTGGACACACTTATTCCCCCGGTTTCACAGACAAGACTTAAGCTAGTTCTAGACTAAAATGCATGTTTGAGCTGTTTTAACTGAAAGTAACTTGCACTGACATATCTTAAAATATGTTAGAGCCATTGTTTTGTCTCAAGATGCACACCAGTAATGTTTTTTTTTTTTTTTTTTTGTAGTGTATGTTTATAAAAGCTACTTAAATATCCTAATTGAACTAAGGCTTAATCCTGGTTTAGGCTAAGCCCTGTCTGTGAAACCAGGCCATAGTGTTGTATAAATGCTAAATTAAGTTTTACAAAGCTTTATTTTAAATACATTGCCCTTTAAAATAAACGTCTAAATGTCTGTAACAGGCAACACAATTGAATTGTGGTGATTCTAATTAAGTGATTAAAAAGTTGTAAACATTTTACAAAATACACATTGTCCCCCTATATGGAATATCACATTAATTTAACTTACCCTGAAAAGTTTTCCTCGTCACTGCGGCACGCGAGTACCTGAACAATGAATGATGATTCTTGTTAACACCGCTATTTGATAGCCTTAGCAAGAGTGTGTATTTAGTGTGCATTAAGGCACTGAGCTTTGGCATATTAGATCTGAGACAGACTTGCGTACTTCCTGTCATTGCACACTCTCTCAAGTGGCCAAGATCGCAAGTGTGGCTATTGGGACAGGCCCTAGTTCACTGCTGCTGTGTCACCTGGAAGTGCAGCTTGCTTATTTCCTGCTATTTGAAGAGTGGCTTCCCTTTGTGCTGTTAGTCAATTCAACTCAAGTTCCCTTTATTTATATAGCACTTTTAACAATGCAGATTGTGTCAAAGCAGCTTTACAGTGATAACTTGCAAATAATTTTGGCTGCACAGCAGCTCTTAAGCTGGACAATGACACCATTTTCTTTAAGTAAATTCGGTATTGATTCATTCCGATGTAAGAATCAATAGTTATTCATTTAGTTAATTTATCTATATCAGCACTGGAGTAAACAGTGATGTCATCGTCCAGGTCAGTTTAGTTCGCATACAATGGTGTCGATGCAGGCAGATCAAAACACTGTTGAATATCAAATGTCAAGTGTCCCCAACTAAGCAAGCTAAAGGCGATGGCGGCAAGGAACCCAAACTCCAACAGGTGACTTTAGGTGACAAACAGGTGTTAAAAATGGAGAAAAAAACCTTGGGAGAAACCAGCCAGGCTCAGTTAGAGGGCCAGTTCTCCTCTGACCAACAGCAAACAGTGCATGATTATGATTCAGACAGCATTCATAAGTCTGATTTGGAATTGCAACAGTCAGAGTATTTATTCCAGTTCCATCCAGTTGAGGATCGTATTCATCACGCCAGTATGGGATGGTTTGTTGAGGATCTGTGCCACTGGCTGTCGTGTTGGTGGGGCATTCACAGTGGATGATCTAGTTGACACAATCTCTGCTGATACTTCAGGGCTGCGTTGTAGTCGTGTCAAAGCACAGGTCCTCGATCTCACCTGGATACGGCCCAGATCCGGCTGACTACGGTAAACCTTGGGATAAACAGACAGAATGTTAGCGTAGATGCCATTCTTCTTCTGATGTAACGAGTACATGTGGTGTTATATGTACATCGGTTCCGGCTGACTTAATCTGTGCAGCCTAAGAATTCTTTAACGGATTTGAAAACATAAATTGATAATGTGTTATGTGTATTCCAGGTTAAAGAGATGCGTTTTAAGTCTAGATTTAAACTGACAGAGTGTGTCTGCTTCCCGAACAATGCTAGGAAGATTGTTCCAGAGTTTAGGTCCAAATAGGCGAAGGATCTACCGCCTGTGGTTGATTTTGATATTCTAGGTATTATCAACTGGCATGAATTCTGAGATCGCAATAGACGTGAAGGACTATAATGCGTTAAAAGCTCGCTCAGGTACTGGGGAGCTAAACCATTTAGTGCTTTGTAAGTGATTAGCAAGATTTTAAAATCTATACGATGTTTAACAGGGAGTTGACAGAATGGGCTAATATGTTCATACTTCTTGGTTCTAGTAAGAACTCTAGCTGCTGCTGCATTTTGGACCAGCTGTAGTTTGTTTATCAAGCGAGCAGGGCAACCACCCAGTAGAGCATAACAGTAATCTAGCCTTGAGATCATGAACACATGAACTAACTGTTCCGCATTTGTCATTGAGTACATATGTCTTAATTTAGTTCATAAAGTCATTACTGCTGTGCTGATTGGAAACATCAGAAGTTGAAGCTTTATTTCTCGTTAATTTAGCCACCATATCAAATAAATACCCAGGGTTGTGTTTGTTTTCTTCTAAAAGTTTTGAAAAATAAGCAGATCTAGCAGTTTTTAAGGCCTTTCTGTACTCAATCATTCTCTCTCTCCATGAAATGGGAAAAACCTCTAGTTTTGTTTTCTTCCAGCTGCGTTCCATTTTTATGGCTGCTCTCTTAAGGGCCCGAGTGTGCTCATTGTACCACGGCGCTGGACTAATTCCTAAAAAATTAGCGCTGTAAATTATTGCGTCTGTAGCGCAAACCACTCTGAGCAGTGAGCAGTGAGGCAGACAGGAGCCCATAGAAGTGGTGGTTTTAAGGAAAGTACTTGTGAAATAAGTGTGCAGATGCTACAGGACACTATGTCTAGAACCAGCATCTGTCCGCAGATGTCTTCTGCGGTTGGTTGTGAAGAACACGTTCAGCTCATAAAACTACACGTACAGTTAATGTTCATGAAACTAAATTTGTCATAACAGCTGTTAGACTACTTATGGTCTCTCAAGGTATCATGCACATGTTGAACATGAATGCTTTAAAACAGCTGCCCAAAATTATATTTGGTATTTCGATGTCATCAGTTGTGAGCATGAATATTAGTTAGTCAAACTATATTAGACACTCCACTGTATTTATTCAGTTACAGTAACCAGGACCCCCGCTAATACGTCAGCAAAATTGTCCATCCTGACCTCACTGATAACCCCATCTTATGCGTAACACAGTTGTAGTTTTTTTCTTTAAGTAATACACTGATGTCATTAATGTACACTAGTAAGTGGGGAGCTGGAGTTGATCCACACCACATTTCAGTCTGTTTTGCTTGGTGACACTCAAATATTGAACTTTGGCTTCTTCCAGAATTACTTCATATATTTCTTCTCTAAAAAAAGCAGAGGGAAAACATAATAAACAGACAGGATATTTTTTTCATAGTAATTACTTACAATATCACAATCCCAATTGTGCTGTAGTACTGCATATCAGGAAATCAGATAAATACTGGTAAAGTAGACAAATATAATACAAAAAAATATATCATTAAGCACTGAATACTATTGAATCTGTCTCTTTTAGTATGAATGTCTCTAGTTTGCATTAGCTCAGTTTTAAGAATGGAATAAAATATCTGTTTCAGGCATTTATGTAGTGTGTTTATCTCTATACACTATCTCTTAGTAGTTACACACATCTCTGACCTCCCTTATGACCCATTGGTCTCAAACTGTCTGTTTCGTCTGCTATCTTTATATGTCATGCATACATGCACCAGCGTACTGGTGAAACCGATGTCATTGTAGGTTTGTAAGGGTGTTACTCAGAGTTTTACGAGTGACGTTCCTGTTGGACTTGCCCCTGTTCACTTTCTCCGCTTGACAAGCGACTTTGTTTCTCTCCAGCCGTTGAGGATCTCACTGTCCAGAGCTCTGATGAAAAATCAGACATAATGGACAGTGCTCTTTCCTTTTGCAGTTTGCTAACCTGCCTGCAGACTTTTCTTACATGGTGTTAAACTACCTGACTTGACACTATGATGATGAAGACCTAAGAAGTTTACTCTTCACTTCAAGCCAAGCTGACAAAAGGTACATTTTATGTCTCATTTTTCGTTTGCTCTAAAAATAACTTTTCAGGAAACTCAGCATTAATAAAGAAAGAGTTGAATTTATTGCCTGGAGTTCCTCGTTCACGACTTATAAACTTGGGACATGGACCATTTACAAGCAAAGGGTATTTTAGCGTCTGCTTTTATTTGTAATGTTTATGTAGGCATTCAAATGTTTATTTTTAACTGACACTTTTATAGACTAAAACGTTTGTCGTATATCAGAGCTGAATGTGTTTTTATTTGAAGTTGTACTTGAAACATCTAATCTAGTGCGGCACCTAATGCAAAGATTCTGAAAATGTAAAATAACTGCAAGGACATTTCTAAATGTAAATCTGAGTTCACTATTTGCTTAAGGATATGATAACGCCAGAGAATAGCTATTAACTTTCTAGATCACAATTATCTAGATTTGAACTTGAAGCTCTTTCATGTGTGACTTGCTCACGTCTGCAAATGAGCTAAAGAGGAATCATCATGATCAGAAGATCTGCTATGCTTCTTACTATCTTTGAGGTATCAAGCAGCATGAAAGTAGCCTCAGACCTCGAGCCGTGAGACCAAAATCAAGCTGTGTTTCCACTGTCGGGGCAGTAGAACCCACCCTTAACACTATAGAACGACGTCATACAATCCCACCGTTTCACCAGCACGAGGAAGCTACCAGACTGAAAAGAAACTACATCGGGAGTGCACATCAAACATGCTGAATCGTGCTGTATTTATCATTATTTCACATAAAACGAGAACACATACTCATTCAGTTGCGCCTGCTTCCATTTATTTGTGATCACAGCAATGCACAAAACAACTTCAGAGGCTCACACACTTAGAAAAATACTATTCAAATGTCATATTTTGTGTCACCTTTCTTTAGAAAGAGTGAGCATTTATATTTATTTTTCACATAATTATGTGATCTGAGGAGGTTTGAGTGAACTCTCCCATCTTACTTTACTATTACCGCTTTGGACCAAGGTATTTGGTTGGCCCCGATGAAGCCCCAGAAATGACAGTGGAAATGCGACGGGCCCTGGGACGCACTAGCACACTCTCTTTTTCTGCCTGAGAGTGGAAACACAGTTAATGTGGCAATAATAACAGCTGTCATATAGTTTCTCACTGAGGAAAATATGTAAAATCAGCACTGAAACCTTTCAGAGGAAGGAGAAAAAGAAATTATTTTTGTTGACAGAATTTAAGTAATAAAATGGATTGTTTCATTGTTCAACAATATTTCTTCATTTGTTGACGTTTAATCAATGTATTACTCTCCTCTTCATACAGATTTAACTCTTCTTACAATGGACGTTTGGCATGGAGAGTTGTGGTAATGGCTACAGTGATGCGAAACACCTCTGGGAGTGATGTGGAGGCCCAGCTAATCTATGCTATCACCCTGCCCATCTCCTGCGCCATAATCCTGATCAATCTGCTCATCATCCTGGCCATCACCTGCAGCCGTCAGCTTCACAACTCACAGAACTACTTCTTCCTAAGTCTACTGGTGGCCGACTTGTGCACAGGCGTGGCGCTTCCCTTCATTCCCTGGATGGGCCTGAACCGCCCTCTCAGTTTCTCTTCCTGTCTGCTGGTGCATATTTTCCCCAACTTTCTGTTCCTGGCCTTCCTCTCTAACCTAGTACTGGTACACTATGAACGTTATCGGAGTATCGTAAGTCCCCTCCGACGTGGACAACTCTGGCTGCATCGGCGATTTGCGCTTCCTCTGCTGGCCGCGTGGATGCTGCCGCTGCTGTTCGCACTATTGCCTGCCTTTGGCTGGAACAACAAGGCTATTCATGACCAGAATGGTTGTTGTCCAGAAACCAATAGCACGGCACATTCTAACTGCGTGGCATTGACTGGAGAGCGTTGCTGTACATACCGCAGTGTCTTTCCAAATGCTTTCATCTATTTGGAAGTGTATGGCCTACTGGCACCCGCCATCCTTTCCATTGCTGCGATGACATGCCGGGTACTGTGGATCACACGAGAACAGCTGAGGGACATCCAGCGTCTGCAGCGTGCCGTAGCAAATAGGGAATACAGACGGAGAATGGAAATGCGTTACGCTTGTTGTGTGGCAGCTGTTTCCCTCGCCTTCTTGGCCTGCTGGGTGCCCTACATTGTTTACACCCATGTAGGGATGAAGTTTTTGCTTCGGCGGGGAGGAAAGAGCGATCGCACTGGACACATTGTGCTGTCCTGTGTCGGGGTCGGGGGCATTGCTGTCGTGCCCCTGCTTCTGGGACTCGCTAACAGGGAATACACAGATCCAGTCAAGAAACTGTTCCGCAAACTGAGGCACCGCTACGGAAATAGAAGTGTGCAAATGGACAGTAGCCTTCGATTCTGTCACAGTTGATGTGATTGAAGTTTATAAATATAATATTTAACTTAAGATAAACTGTGATTTTCAAAATAAAATGGTTTGGAAAAATAAAATAGTATGGGCATAATATACAAAGGACAAAACCAGCTGATGTTTTGGAACAAGTGATTAAACAAAAATGTTCATGGACTAATTGAACCTGCTTTAATGAGGCTCTCAGCAGTGGTTAGGGGGTAATTTGAATAAAATATGCATCTACTTCTATTTTAGGCATTGTTGTTTATTTGGCCCTGTTTTGGAACAGGTTTTCAGTCATAGACAGATGCGCTATCATTCTATGGTAGATTTTCCTGATGCCACCCAGAATTCATTGGTTCTTGTGTAATAACCAGCAGAGCAGCCACCTCCTTCATGCTTTGTATAGGGACAATGTTTCGTGGTTGTATGTAATATTTTGTTTTCTCCCAAAACATGTACCAAAAACAACCATCTCATCCAATTCTAGAACATTTGTTCCAAAGCTGGAAAAATGGAACAGTTACTTCAAGGCATTCTTGAGGCAACAGTTATCTTCATTGAAGGTTAGTTGTTTCCTGTTATCCTCTCATGAACTTTTGTTGAGGTTCTCCTGAAAGGTTTGAGATGATGAGCCTGGACCTAGAGTTGCGCAGCACAATCAGGCTGGTAAGGTTTGAGATTATCAGTATTATACAGCACAAATCAACAACCAGAGGTGCTTCTGCCAAAAACTGTAAAAGTACTAGAACAAAAAAGTACTTGAGTAATAAAATAATTACATGAGCAAGACTGTAGTCAATGCAAAAACTGGAAACATGTAAATGGGTAGTTAATTCAGATCTGATAAAGCTTCAGATTGAGCAGTGATGATGATTTTGATGAAGAATGTATTACATAAGTTCTAAACATGTTTGAAAGGAACATCTAATCCTGTCAATCATAGCTCAAGGATTTACAAGTAGCTGTTATAAATTTTATGGATATAAAAGGCGCTGTTACTGTGAAGACTCTGAATAAGGAACACAGTTTAATTAAATCCAGTAATGAAGTAGCAGGTGCTGAGTGTGACAAAGTACAAGAACATTTTCCTCATTACATTTATTAAAGTAAGACTTAAAAAAAGAATCCATATATGAATGTAAGCCCAAATACCCATTTTCCAAAAAAGCAACTTACATAAACAACTGGAGTAAATGCTGTGGCTTGCATGCCTCTGTCTATGCCCCTGTTTACAACTAGTATATCGTAGTATACAGTACAGCTAGGAGAACATCCTTTGTGGATCATCTTATAACAAGACAGACATCACCAGATATTTACATGAATCTAAAATGTCTTCTGTTAAGTTGTTGTGATCATATTTCATAAAGGGGAGATTCTCTGAATTCATGACTGCATATCTGGGCATGGGAGGGTGGATATTTGGAAATTAGACACATTTTTCTATTTCTTGTCTATTGGTCAGTTCAAAGTACATTTTAAAACCTGTTTTCAGGAGCGTTGTAAATAAGAGCAAATTAAACCAGGAGTGCAGCATAAACCAGTCATGAGACATTTAGTTTGTGGAAAAACTTTGTGAAAAGATTTATGGATGATAGAGGGAACTGTTGTACTTAGAGCACAATATTCTCTCTTGAGAAACATGAGGGGACCTCTGCTATTTAGCAGTCTTTCAGATATATTAAATAATATCACACTCTCTGATGTTGTGTATTATACTAAATCTGAAGACACTCATATTTTCTTTCCATGCTGACATTCTTAATTTCAGAAAATGATCACTTCTAAGTATGGAAGTATTTTTGTATGCCATAAGAAAGAACATTCTTTGTCCTTGGATTGTGGTTTTTGTCTGAAAGGATGAGGGATGCTTTGGTTAGATTTTAGAAATCTGAGCAAAAGATAACAAATTTACATTAGTATGACAGTGACGAAAAACAGCAGTGTAGTAATGCCAGATAAACTGCAGAAGAGATGTTTTCAGAGGCTAATATTTTGATTCAGTTTTGTGCAAAAGAAGAGTGGATTCTTTGCCTGCTGTAAATAATTTAATGTAAAACTAGCATTATCTTACCATATTAGAGTTGTCAATCATCTTGATACCTTAATAATGTATTAGTTAGGGTCAGGTTGTTTGGATGCATTGTTTCTTACAGCAGGAGCTGAATGTGGTGGCTCTTCTGTAAATTCATTACAGTTTATCATTAAATATATTAGTATTATTAATCTGATTTATTTTGCTTTTCTTCTCTCAGTGGAAATTTTAAATTTTTGGTTTAGCCCGCAAGCCTTCATTTTAGCAGAAAAATGAGGAATGACCTTCAAGTTTATCAGAGTAAATATGATCCTGATTTCAAATCTGTAGAATACCTATTTATTTATGACCTGTTTGTTACATTTTACTTTGTGTAGTAACCAGTAACTGCAAAAAGTTAGTTACACAAATGCTAATGCCTGGAACACATTTACACATGTAAACCACACAAAAAAAAGGACATTCCCAGATAAGTTTGTTCTACTTAAGAGGTTTGAACCTGACCTTGAAGTTTGTTTGGATCTTTTATGTATGAAACAAAATACATTTTTTCACATTCATTCTTGTACCTGTTGATAGATATGAAAAAGTTTGCCATGACTTCCAGAAGCCGAGGGGATGCTTTGTTTATCCACTTAATGTTATCTCTCACACATGATCAAGTGCTCTACCCTTTCTGAACACACTTCACTGATCTTGAAGTTGTATGGATGCATATGCACTACGACTGTTTGTGGTACTTCACCTGTGTAGGTCAGCACCGAAATGTTGTCATCTTTATATTCTTTTCATATATCCATTTTTGTTTCCACATTTGTCTTATGTTGATTTATCAGAATTTTTGAAAATCTTCCTTGAGTAATTCTTAGAATCAATAGTCAAACTGCAGATGACGCACACATACATGCGATTGGCTGAAAAGTTTGTCTTTACACACACACACAGTGCGAACGGGCCCTGCTGATGATGAAATTTATGTAAATTATACTATGCGCAAGACATAGCAGCAAAGGGACAGCTGAGGTATACTCTCGACTTAACCCTAAGCCTGTAATGAAGTAATCTGTATTGTTGCTGCTTAAAAGCTGCCTTGATTGTATGGACACAAGGAGAACACATGTAAAGTTGAGGAGAAACAGGCCAGGGCACAGTAGACAGCTCTGGATGGATGTGAGGAGGATGTGTTTTGGCTGTGGACGGGAGAGAGAGACGCGCTGTGCTCTGTGTATTGCTGTCATTGTGCAGTGCATTCCACAGCCTTTCTGCTGCTAGTTCAGCCTTACATGGAACACTGGACTGGGCTTTATGTGGTTCTAACCTATAATGGTTTGAGAGTGGAAATATGGATATATTATAGCATCATTTTAATCAATTCATATTTATATTTATTGTCCAATTTTTGCCACAAAGTCGTGCCTTAATCATGTTTGTTTCAAACTGACTGTATATGTAGTGTTCTGTAATTCACCCTTCACCAGGAGTTTGATTGACAGGCAATCTGACCAATCTTAATGCTGATATTATGTGCCCCTCCTTGTTATCCGCCATTTTGTCAGACAAACTAACTAGACAGTAGAGTTAGTAGATTACTGTCGGTAGACTTGAACTTGTGTATTGATGTCTTTCCTTGGTTGAAACAACATTCCTTCTTATGTTCGTTCATGTTTATTTTGTGCTATAGCTAGCAGTAAAGAGGAAGAGATTATTGGATAGGTTTTCTTCACATCACCTCAAACTGATGTTGGTCCCAAGCAAACGCATTAGCCTGCCATTTCAGGTTTGCTTAGAGCTGATTGATGTTTATTTTACCTTCCTAAGCCAAGCCCCTATTTCAGCAGGATCATCAAGTGTGACTATATATATATATATATATTCATTAAGTGCCTCTCATTTCAAGCTTGTCTGGTGAATTTTTAAGAAAATTGCTTTATATATCTGGCAGTTCCCTCATGGATTACCAGGGTCATGAGTCATGATTAAAGACGTTGTGATTGTGGAATGTTGTCATACAGTTGCGATCAACTCGTCAGTCATGTTTGTTTATCACACACACTCATTGCTGAGTATTGTTTATCCTTTGTTTGACCTTGTCTCTGTGTTCCTTGTTTCCTTGCCTTGCCTGTGTTTTCGACCCTGGACTTATTTTCCTTGTTTGATGATTGCTTGCTGCCTACCTTGACCATTGCCTGTTTTTGGATTACCCTTTTTGCCTTGCCCTCTTGGATCTGTTTGCTGGTGTTTGACCTCTGCCTGTACGACTACGCTCATTGTAATAAAGCCTGCACGTGGATCCCCAAACTCTGTCGTCCAGTCCCCTTCGTTACATTTACAGAGCATGAACATGAAATTACATTTAAACAAGCAAACCAGATAATATAACAGCAAATAGAATATATGAAACAAACCGCAATGACCCGCAGCTCTGGTGCTCAGAAAGAACTGCTTCACTGCGAAGCGGCAGCTGTTAGTAAACAAACTCGGATCCATGCCAATTGTTTTCCAAGACCATTGACACTATTGTGATGAATAATAACCAGCTAAAGTCTTACAGAGTGCACCTTTGAAATATTTCAAATAATATTTTAAATATTACAATAATTACAAGTGTTTTACTTTAGTTGTGATGGTGTCTGACATACAGTTGTTATTGGAACCCAATGATTTGTATTATCAGTGCTTAAAAGCTGCCTTGATCATGTGGACATGTGGAGAAAACAAATGTAAAGTTGAGGAGAAACAGGCCAGGGCACAGTAGACAGCTCTGGATGGATGTGAGGAGGATGTGTTTTGGCTGTGGATGGGATTGAGAGATGCGCTGTGCTCTGTGTATTGCTGTCATTGTGCAGTGCATTCCAGAGCCTTTCTGCTGCTAGTTCAGCCTTACATGGAACACTGGACTGGGCTTTATGTGGTTCTTACCTATAAAGTCTAGGGAAAACTACTTTTGCATAATAATTTTACAATATTACAGTATTTACAAATGTTTCACTATAGCTCTGTGCATTATTATAATAATGATGTAATGTTGAATTAAAGAATATTAATATAAAATTTCATTATTTTACACCATGTTCAGCAAAAAAATGCTAGCACTCAAGAATTAACAGAACATTCAAATCTGAGCTCTATAAAAAAAATGATCTGACTTATCCAATGCATAGAATTTTAAGAGTACCAGAAAGAAGAGGTTTATGAGCAAGAGGAGGAAGGGCCAATGTGGAAATTTAGTCTCTGATAAGATCTTTTCTTCTGTAGGAAACCCTTCTGCCTAGAGATGGCATGTGAAAAGTACACGAGGCACAGTTTTCCTGCCTGACCGCAGTGTCAGCCTGAGCCTGTCAGTGGTGAGGATGTGTTTTGTCATTTTGTAAGAACTGTAATTTTCTTTCTGTTTTAGTTTCTGTATCCTAATTGTAGATTGTTTGATCTGATTGGTTTGATGTTTGGGTAAGAAGCAGTGCTGTTTTGAAACTGGTTAGTGTTAGTATTGTCACCAGGTTAGTGAGTCTCAGAACCAGCTGACTGGCAGTGTGTATGTGTGCGTTTGTGTCTCTTACTTTTATGTGTTTTTTTTGTTCACTATATGTTCACTGTAGAGTTTGTTCTGGCTTTAATGTGTCAGTGATGTTTACTGATTTCCCTCAAACCTTGTCATTATCTGTGGCTCAATGTCATAAAGGCTGTATGCCTGACTGACTCTGAAAAGAACAGTTTAATTGGTAAGAAACAAATGTATTTAATGTGAAAGCTTATTTCAGTTTTGCTGTATGAACCTGATGTTTTTTTTAACTAACCTGCAGACTTTAACCTAATTTAGAGTTGGCCACAGCCTCCATCTCTGGAAGGTTAAAAGGCAAGTCAGACTACCAATAAATCTGTTCAAAACTACCTCTATGTTCACTGCCTGCATCTTCTCAGCAAACATGGGTGGACCTTAAAGACACTTGCTGATTGATTTTCTGAGGTGTTGATTATTTTTCAACAACTGCACATGGTCAAATTAGTTCCGAGCAGGTCTTGACTGCATTACAGTTCCTTTAACACTTTACCAAATTATTCCAAAGTGCCTAGCAGATTACCACAGCAACTACATAAAAATAATTCACACATGCTTAATGTCTTTCTCTCTTTCCTAAAACTGCATAGCAGTGGCTCAAGCCTCTGTTACTATTTTTAAAATGATGCATTGGAATATCAAACACTTGGACCGCATAAAGTAATTCTACACATGAATGTTTAAAGAACAAAATACTGAAAAATGTGTTGATACTCTAGAGTCTAGACAAATGGCTTGTTAACAGAACTTATTTTTTGTAAGTTACCCAAATAATGAAAGCATTTTAAGTTAAGTAAATTAAGTAAATGTTCATCACTGGTAACGGCATTACATTTAATAATTTGTCAGATGGTTTATCCTAAGTGACATTAAAAGTAATTATATATATATATATATATATATAATATATATATATATATATATATATATATATATATTTTTTTTTTTTTTTTTCCCCATCATTTCATATATTCCCTGGGAATTGAACCTATGGCTTTGCTATCACCATTTTATTGTTTGAGCAACAGGAACCCATTGCTGTTGAATATCATTGTTCTTAAACTTTAATATAGCAGGTGTAACATTGGAAAAAATAAATGACATGCTAAAGACTCAATTAAGTACTCAAACAGCATGTGGGAGTAGATAATAATAATGGTTTTAACGATTCTCCAGTGGAATGCCAGAAGTATTATTGCAAATGGATCAGAATTTAAAAAGTTTATAGACCTATTATATAAGAAACCAAACATAATTTGTGCACAAGAAATATGGTTAAAACCTAAATTAAATTTTGTTCTGCAACGGTATATAATATTTTAAGGAAAGATAGGTAATGGAGGTGAGGTGGCCACTTTTATAAAAAATGAATTAGAATTCAGAGTTATTAATGAGATTGAAAAATATGAATTGGTGGTTATAGAAATATATGCAGAGAAACAGAATATTAGAATAATAAATTATTATAATCCTTGTAATTGTTACAATTGGCTAGTTGCAGCAAGGACGATTCAGAATCAGACATCAATAAAAGCGGATTTATTAAGTAAGGATCACAGAACAACTAAACCAAAGCACACTTAGGCAAAACATAATAAGAACAGACAAGGAGTGAGAGGAGTGAGTCCATTATAAAGGGTGTGCAGATGATCGGGTCCAGGTGCAGGTGATCGGTGATGATGGGGAGAAGACGAGGAAGTGAGTGCATGTGTGTAATAGAACAATGTGATTTTAGCTCCAAGATGGAGATTTAATAAAGCAAACTGGGAGGCATATAAATATCTTAGTGAGGTAGAACTAACAGCAGTAGAACTAAATATGATAGAAGACATAGATGAATGTAATGGGAAAATATGTAAAATATTGTATGTGTAATTATTCGTCACATGAAGTGGGATCCAGAAGCAGGCTTTTATTAAGATCTCTTTGACCAGATCTTGTGGTCAAAACAGGCAATGATCAAATAGGGGCAAACAAGAATGGCAGAGATAAAGCAGAATTGTAGTCTTACAACAGGCAGTAGATCAGGGCAGGCAGATATCGATCACAAGTCCAGTTAACAGTAAACAGTCCAAGGGCAGGCAGCAGAGAATCGTAAATGGGGATCAAACAGGTAGACAGTCAGAATAATAAACGCTCAGAAATGTACACCATGGCAATACAAGACCTCACAATGATAGTTAGGTTGAGTGTGGCTTAAATAATCCAGGTAATGCACAGCAGCTGGGTGTGGTAATTGGCGCCAAGGTACGGGCTTGTGGGAAATGTAGTGCGTGTGTGAGAATGTGAGCGTCTCAGTACTCCGGTGATGGCGCCCTCTGATGGCCAAAGGATCACAGAGTTTGTCTCTGTGACAGTATGATGTAACTGATAATATTATAGGGAAAAAGGGACAATGTAAAAAGACGAAAGGAGTTCCTTGTTGGACAGAACAGTGTAGTGATGCAATACATAATAGGAATAAAGCATTTAGAAAAATCAAAAAGTCTAACTTATTTGAAGATTTTATTAAATATAAGAAGGCACAAGGTGAAATAAGAAGAATAGTACGAGCAGCTAAAAAGAAGTACTGGAGAGATTGGTGTAATAAAATAGGAGAAGATATTGAAATAAGTGAAGTATAGGGATCAATTAGGAAAATGGGAGGAATTTATAGAAATCAAACGTTACCTGTTTTAAAAAATGATGAAGGAAGAAGCTGAATGAAAAAGCTGAAATGTTGGCTAAAGTTTTTGTTAAAGTCCATAGTGATGATAAAGTATCAGGATTTTAAAAAGAGTAGAAATCAGAACAAAAATCAATATCCAGATTTAATGATGAAAAGAAGTCCTTCTGGTGAAGCTTTAGATGCAGATTTTACTATGTATGAATTAAAGATGGCTCTACGGGGAGTTAAACATTCATCTGCTGTAAGAGATGATATATGTTATGTAATGATTCAACATTTATCAGATAGATCTTTAAATATTATTTTTAATCTTTTCTATAATTCCATTTTCGATATGGAATGCAGGAAAGATTCCTTCTTCATGGAAGCATGGAATAATTGTATCAGTTGGCAAACCTGGAAAGGACAAATCTAATCCAATTAATTATAGGCCTATTGCTTGTAAACTGATGGAAAAAATGATCATATGTAGGCTAAATTATATATTTATTGGAAATAAAAAAGGTCTTCTATTGCCATATCAGAGTGGGTTCAGGGCAGGTCAGAATACAATGGACGCTGTTTGAAGTCTAGAAGCCGATATCAGGAAAGCTCAGGCAAATAAAGAAGTATTGTTAGGGGTTTTATTTGATATTGAGAAAGCATATGATATGGGTTGGAAAGAGGGACTTTTAATTAAACTTAAATGCATGGGAATTGGAGGTAAGTTATACAACTGGATTATGGATTTCCTTCTAGAAAGAACAATACAAGTTAGGATAGGAGTAGAGTATTCTGAGACAAACATGATAGATAATGGAACTCCGCAAGGAAGTGTATGAGTATGCTCATGTATAATATTCAGCAGCAAGTAGGAAATGGAAGAAGTGTTTTTAGGAATAGGAAAGAATATACAATTTTTCACGCATCCGAATAGGGCATACTAGATTAAATCATTCTTTGTGTAAAATAGGAAAACATGAATCAGGTCAGTGTATTTATTGTAATCAGGCTGAAACAATAGAACATGTTTTAATAAAATGTAAAAAATTTGAAAAAGAAAGGTTAAAACTCATCAATGTAGTTAAACATATGGGTGTTGAATCATTTAATTTGATAAGCCTTTTGAAAAAACATGCAGAACAAAGTAGAATTTATGGTGCTATTATAAAATATGTTAAAGAAATAGGAATAATCAATAGATTTTTTTTAGCTGCTTATTAGTGCTTCCAGTCCAGTTGGTGGCGGTAAATGCACCAAAAGTTGGCTTGCCAACAAGAAGAAGAAGCAAGTTGAGAGGGAGAGGGTTGCAGACTGTAGCTTGCCCCATGGACTTCTTTTCGCTTGCCCCAGATAACTCTACTGTTTTCTGTTAATGACAAGTGCTAATCATTGGTGCTGCTGCAGATGTGATTGAAGACTTATAGGTTTTTGTTCAGAATTTAAGATTTTCTTTTAAGTAAACCTGTAGGGAGGTGGGTGCCTTCTTTTTGTTTGAAATTGCTTTTCTCCTGGTTATGTGTAGTCAGGAAGATAAGCAAGTTTGTCATTTATTTTCTTTTTGGTTAGGTATAGGTAAGTTATGGTTAAAGCTGAGTTAGAAACTTTTTGTTTATGTTGGCCTTTGCCCCCTCCTGAAGCTTATGTTCTTCCCTTCATCTTTTACATTTGATTTAATAAACACCTTCTTAAGCTCATTGGTTCTGGACGTGTGTTACTGTGGTGGGAGACAAGAGGTTCCTGTGCTCTCTCTCTCCAAAATGTGTTACTGCCATGCTATTACCCCTAGACTAAAAAGGGCTGGCATATAACACAGTGAATTATTTTGTGAAGCATGTGGTTCAATTTATTCAGAGTTTAGAAAAGCTTTCTTTCTCTCATAACTGCGCTATATAGTCATTTTCAAGTGTATCATGTAGTGATTAAGACTGGATCCAGTTTAAAAACCCAGTGCAACTTCTGGTCTTAAATTCTATATCTGTGCTGTCATGCATTATGGGTAGGGTGGAAGAAACCAAGTGTGAAGGATGAAGGGGATCTTTTGTTGTTTTAAAATTGTACAGCTGTACAAAGGTGAAATATGTATACATGGCTGTTAAATATATATAAAAATTGTTATATACTGATTTGGGGAAGTGCAAAAACATCAAATTGATGTTCATTTATTTGGTGAATTTAATTTGTGGTTGCTTGCTTGACTTTCAGACTATTAGCCTAATGGTTGTGCCCATGGGTATAAATGTTCACAAGATGAGTTTGGACATAATTAGTCAGTCTGTGGTGGTGGTGGTTGTGTAAGGTTGCTGGACATGATCGACTGAAACCAGATGAATTTAATCAAAAGGTATTATTCACATTGTATCTTCATTTTTTATTTTTTTTTTTATTATTATACATATTTTCCCTGTTTGTGTGTTTTTTTAAACTAAATTGGTTTATTTCTACATTTCTATTATCATATTATCTATTATAACATAATGACAGACACCTGAACCTAATCAGTAACCAAGGAGACTAACTAGAATGCAGTTAAGACTACACAGGACTGAAGCACAGGAAACAAACACACAGTAATGAAACTAACACCAAACATAACATAATCCTGACTATTATTATTATTATTATATTAAAAATATGTGATCATGCTAAATTTTATTAAACTTTGTTTTTCACTTCCTTACAAAAAGTTCTTGCTGACAAATGGGTAAAATGTGGAGGTTTGAAGGGTATTGAAGTAAAGATTGTGATACTTAACCTTTAATTTTTTCAAAAGACTCTTGTTTTAAATAATAATACAAAAAAAAAAAATGTTGGTATTTAAACTGTTACACTGAATGACATTTTAGTTGGTGTCTTCTGTAAAGCATAAATCATGGTAAAATAATGTAAGTCTTTTTTTCCAGAAAAATATTAAATGAAACTGGACCCATTCTAATGTATTTTATATATATATAATATATATTAATTATAATTTTTTTTTTTTTAAATGCTTAAACTTCTTATCTTTTTTGACCTATATGGCTTTTAGAATTTGAAAGATAAAGATATTGTTTGATAAGTGAGATCTCTGATTGAGGTTCTCAAATAAAAAAGTAGTGCTTGAAAAGTTCTTGAAGGTCCTGGAATTTCATTTTACAGTATCTGCATGAATCCTCTTATAAGTTAAATAATCTTTTTTGTTCACCGTATGATCGCTGTTTGTTTTGGAAATGGAACTTTGTGTTTCTTTGTAGTAATGTTTATTGTATTATGCATCATTGTTTACCTTACTGTGAACAAAGCACAGCCGTATCTGGTTGACCATCTGAAGGTAAGACTTGCACTTATATGTATTATAAGTATTATCTGACGGTTTTTCCAGTTGGCTTCATGATTACAGATAATATTTCAGATAATAATAGGGTTAGGGTTAGAGGTTAGAGGTTAGGGTTAGGGTTAGGGTTAGGGTTAGAGTTAGGGTTAGGGTTAGGGTTAGGTTAGGGGAACTGTAAATCCAACCAACGATTTCCAAAGAAACCGAAGGTGGTTGTGCGCTGTCCTTTCACACAACTGGCCGTTCCACACATATGAAGCTGGGGATCCGAAAGCGCGCCATCACTGACCCCCCTGTTTTACTCCTAAATGTTTGTCTCTGTGTGTATAAAACCCTTATTTTTAAAAATTTGGGTAAGAAGGGTAAAATAAAATTTTATTAATAAAGCGAGGGTGTTATATGTGCATAATCTCAGCCCTAATAAATGTGCATCAGTAATAAAAAAGTAGAAAATGGTTTTTAAATAAAGTGTAATTACCGTCACCATTGTGTGTGCATGTATGACCCACTCCAATAAAACTTTCTTTAGTGTTTTTTTTCCTGTAATTAATTCAATGTATGTATAGCGTATTTATTACATTATTAATATTTCTGTATATTTACAAAGCCAATCATGTTGGGGTAATTGTGATCCGGGCTATTATGTGTAGGGGTATTTTATGATCGGGCTATTTTCGGTAGGGTTAAAATAAAAGGGGGGGTGGGTTAAGAGATAGGGTACCAAAGGTTAGGTTTTAGGGCTGGGGAGTGTGTAGGTTAGGGTTAGGGTTAGGGTTAGGGTTAGGGTTAGGGTTAGTTAGGGTTAGGGTTAGGGTTAGGGTTAGGGTTAGAATGTTAGGGTTAGGGTTAGGGGAACTGTAAATCCAACCAACGATTTCCAAAGAAACCGAAGGTGGTTGTGCGCTGTCCTTTCACACAACTGGCCGTTCCACACATATGAAGCTGGGGATCCGAAAGCGCGGCATCACTGACCCCCCTGTTTTACTCCTAAATGTTTGTCTCTGTGTGTATAAAACCCTTATTTTTGAAAATTTGGGTAAGAAGGGTAAAATAAAATTTTATTAATAAAGCGAGGGTGTTATATGTGCATAATCTCAGCCCTAATAAATGTGCATCAGTAATAAAAAAGTAGAAAATGGTTTTTAAATAAAGTGTAATTACCGTCACCATTGTGTGTGCATGTATGACCCACTACAATAAAACTTTCTTTAGTGTTTTTTTTCCTGTAATTAATTCAATGTATGTATAGCGTATTTATTACATTATTAATATTTCTGTATTTTTAAAGCCAGTCATGTTGGGGTAATTGTGATCCGGGCTATTATGTGTAGGGGTATTTTATGATCGGGCTATTTTCGGTAGGGTTAAAATAAAAGGGGGGGTGGGTTAAGAGATAGGGTACCAAAGGTTAGGTTTTAGGGCTGGGGAGTGTGTAGGTTAGGGTTAGGGTTAGGGTTAGGGTTAGGGTTAGGGTTAGGGTGGGTTAGGGTTAGGGTTAGGGTTAGGGTTAGGGTTAGGGTTAGGGTTAGGGTTAGTTAGGGTTAGGGTTAGGGTTAGGGTTAGGGTTAGGGTTAGGGTTAGGGTTAGGGTTAGAGTTAGTTAGGGTTAGGGTTAGAGTTAGGGTTAGGGTTAGGGTTAGGGTTAGGGTTAGGGTTAGGGTTAGAGTTAGGGTTAGGGTTAGTTAGGGTTAGGGTTAGGGTTAGGGTTAGGGTTAGGGTTAGGGTTAGGGTTAGGGGAAACGAAAAATCCAACTACCGATTTCCGGAGAAATCGGCAGCGGTTATGCACGGTCCTAACGCACAGCTGGCCGCTCCACGCATATGAGTCCCAAAGTACACTAAATAGGCCAACACTCACACAAAGGAGGGCTGCACTTCACCGAGAATATCGACTTCAGCGGTGCGAAAAATTATAGAGAGGGCTAGATTAGCCAGGGCTATTCCCGATAGGGCTATTTGCGTGAAATAGGGTTAGGGTTAGGGTTAGGGTTCGGTGGAGAGTAGGGGGCATATTTCGAATTTAATTAGGCTCTTCGACATCACACCCACTCATGATGGAGGCCACCGTGTGTTGTTATGCCCTGTATGGGGCAGTGAACAACAACAAAAAAATATAAAATAAAGCATATAAGTTCGCTTTTAAAATTTTAATAATGCTCTTCAACATCATTCACCCACAAAATGATGGAGGCTACAGACTAGCATATTTTTGCTGAGTCATTCATACTTCTGCTGTGTCATTCAGGCCCATCGCGACGTTTCGGAAATATGTTTATCCTTCTTCAGGCGAACCAGAATGACAATAAATTTAGTGCCCCTCAAAGCTTTTATAGGCTATGGGGGCGGGGCCCCCCACACAATATGTCACCAATCCCCATTCAGCACTGTATGGTGCTTCATAAATTATTACACGCAACTCCATGGTGGTATGGAATTAATCACAACACTGCAGGATATTCACCGGTAAGTATTCACCTCACAATGCACGAGCAAGCACCCAAACAGCACACTTCAGAACAAATACACGTGGTCCAGAGTACGATGGCACTGGCGAGTATAGGGGAAACGAAAAATCCAACTACCGATTTCCGGAGAAATCGGCAGCGGTTATGCACGGTCCTAACGCACAGCTGGCCGCTCCACGCATATGAGTCCCAAAGTACACTAAATAGGCCAACACTCACACAAAGGAGGGCTGCACTTCACCGAGAATATCGACTTCAGCGGTGCGAAAAATTATAGAGAGGGCTAGATTAGCCAGGGCTATTCCCGATAGGGCTATTTGCGTGAAATAGGGTTAGGGTTAGGGTTAGGGTTCGGTGGAGAGTAGGGGGCATATTTCGAATTTAATTAGGCTCTTCGACATCACACCCACTCATGATGGAGGCCACCGTGTGTTGTTATGCCCTGTATGGGGCAGTGAACAACAACAAAAAAATATAAAATAAAGCATATAAGTTCGCTTTTAAAATTTTAATAATGCTCTTCAACATCATTCACCCACAAAATGATGGAGGCTACAGACTAGCATATTTTTGCTGAGTCATTCATACTTCTGCTGTGTCATTCAGGCCCATCGCGACGTTTCGGAAATATGTTTATCCTTCTTCAGGCGAACCAGAATGACAATAAATTTAGTGCCCCTCAAAGCTTTTATAGGCTATGGGGGCGGGGCCCCCCACACAATATGTCACCAATCCCCATTCAGCACTGTATGGTGCTTCATAAATTATTACACGCAACTCCATGGTGGTATGGAATTAATCACAACACTGCAGGATATTCACCGGTAAGTATTCACCTCACAATGCACGAGCAAGCACCCAAACAGCACACTTCAGAACAAATACACGTGGTCCAGAGTACGATGGCACTGGCGAGTATAGGGGAAACGAAAAATCCAACTACCGATTTCCGGAGAAATCGGCAGCGGTTATGCACGGTCCTAACGCACAGCTGGCCGCTCCACGCATATGAGTCCCAAAGTACACTAAATAGGCCAACACTCACACAAAGGAGGGCTGCACTTCACCGAGAATATCGACTTCAGCGGTGCGAAAAATTATAGAGAGGGCTAGATTAGCCAGGGCTATTCCCGATAGGGCTATTTGCGTGAAATAGGGTTAGGGTTAGGGTTAGGGTTCGGTGGAGAGTAGGGGGCATATTTCGAATTTAATTAGGCTCTTCGACATCACACCCACTCATGATGGAGGCCACCGTGTGTTGTTATGCCCTGTATGGGGCAGTGAACAACAACAAAAAAATATAAAATAAAGCATATAAGTTCGCTTTTAAAATTTTAATAATGGGGGAAACGAAAAATCCAACTACCGATTTCCGGAGAAATCGGCAGCGGTTATGCACGGTCCTAACGCACAGCTGGCCGCTCCACGCATATGAGTCCCAAAGTACACTAAATAGGCCAACACTCACACAAAGGAGGGCTGCACTTCACCGAGAATATCGACTTCAGCGGTGCGAAAAATTATAGAGAGGGCTAGATTAGCCAGGGCTATTCCCGATAGGGCTATTTGCGTGAAATAGGGTTAGGGTTAGGGTTCGGTGGAGAGTAGGGGGCATATTTCGAATTTAATTAGGCTCTTCGACATCACACCCACTCATGATGGAGGCCACCGTGTGTTGTTATGCCCTGTATGGGGCAGTGAACAACAACAAAAAAATATAAAATAAAGCATATAAGTTCGCTTTTAAAATTTTAATAATGCTCTTCAACATCATTCACCCACAAAATGATGGAGGCTACAGACTAGCATATTTTTGCTGAGTCATTCATACTTCTGCTGTGTCATTCAGGCCCATCGCTATTTCGAATTTAATTAGGCTCTTCGACATCACACCCACTCATGATGGAGGCCACCGTGTGTTGTTATGCCCTGTATGGGGCAGTGAACAACAACAAAAAAATATAAAATAAAGCATATAAGTTCGCTTTTAAAATTTTAATAATGCTCTTCAACATCATTCACCCACAAAATGATGGAGGCTACAGACTAGCATATTTTTGCTGAGTCATTCATACTTCTGCTGTGTCATTCAGGCCCATCGCTATTTCGAATTTAATTAGGCTCTTCGACATCACACCCACTCATGATGGAGGCCACCGTGTGTTGTTATGCCCTGTATGGGGCAGTGAACAACAACAAAAAAATATAAAATAAAGCATATAAGTTCGCTTTTAAAATTTTAATAATGCTCTTCAACATCATTCACCCACAAAATGATGGAGGCTACAGACTAGCATATTTTTGCTGAGTCATTCATACTTCTGCTGTGTCATTCAGGCCCATCGCGACGTTTCGGAAATATGTTTATCCTTCTTCAGGCGAACCAGAATGACAATAAATTTAGTGCCCCTCAAAGCTTTTATAGGCTATGGGGGCGGGGCCCCCCCACACAATATGTCACCAATCCCCATTCAGCACTGTATGGTGCTTCATAAATTATTACACGCAACTCCATGGTGGTATGGAATTAATCACAACACTGCAGGATATTCACCGGTAAGTATTCACCTCACAATGCACGAGCAAGCACCCAAACAGCACACTTCAGAACAAATACACGTGGTCCAGAGTACGATGGCACTGGCGAGTATAGGGGAAACGAAAAATCCAACTACCGATTTCCGGAGAAATCGGCAGCGGTTATGCACGGTCCTAACGCACAGCTGGCCGCTCCACGCATATGAGTCCCAAAGTACACTAAATAGGCCAACACTCACACAAAGGAGGGCTGCACTTCACCGAGAATATCGACTTTAGCGGTGCGAAAAATTATAGAGAGGGCTAGATTAGCCAGGGCTATTCCCGATAGGGCTATTTGCGTGAAATAGGGTTAGGGTTAGGGTTAGGGTTCGGTGGAGAGTAGGGGGCATATTTCGAATTTAATTAGGCTCTTCGACATCACACCCACTCATGATGGAGGCCACCGTGTGTTGTTATGCCCTGTATGGGGCAGTGAACAACAACAAAAAAAAAAAACAAAAAAAATATAAAATAAAGCATATAAGTTCGCTTTTAAAATTTTAATAATGCTCTTCAACATCATTCACCCACAAAATGATGGAGGCTACAGACTAGCATATTTTTGCTGAGTCATTCATACTTCTGCTGTGTCATTCAGGCCCATCGCGACGTTTCGGAAATATGTTTATCCTTCTTCAGGCGAACCAGAATGACAATAAATTTAGTGCCCCTCAAAGCTTTTATAGGCTATGGGGGCGGGGCCCCCCACACAATATGTCACCAATCCCCATTCAGCACTGTATGGTGCTTCATAAATTTATTACAACGCAACTCCATGGTGGTATGGAATTAATCACAACACTGCAGGATATTCACCGGTAAGTATTCACCTCACAATGCACGAGCAAGCACCCAAACAGCACACTTCAGAACAAATACACGTGGTCCAGAGTACGATGGCACTGGCGAGTATAGGGGAAACGAAAAATCCAACTACCGATTTCCGGAGAAATCGGCAGCGGTTATGCACGGTCCTAACGCACAGCTGGCCGCTCCACGCATATGAGTCCCAAAGTACACTAAATAGGCCAACACTCACACAAAGGAGGGCTGCACTTCACCGAGAATATCGACTTTAGCGGTGCGAAAAATTATAGAGAGGGCTAGATTAGCCAGGGCTATTCCCGATAGGGCTATTTGCGTGAAATAGGGTTAGGGTTAGGGTTAGGGTTCGGTGGAGAGTAGGGGGCTAGGGTTAGGGTTAGGGTTAGGGTTAGGGTTAGGGTTAGGGTTAGGGTTAGGGTTAGGGTTAGGGTTAGGGTTAGGGGAACTGCAAATCCAACCAACGATTTCCAAAGAAACCGAAGGTGGTTGTGCGCTGTCCTTTCACACAACTGGCCGTTCCACACATATGAAGCTGGGGATCCGAAAGCGCGGCATCACTGACCCCCCTGTTTTACTCCTAAATGTTTGTCTCTGTGTGTATAAAACCCTTATTTTTGAAAATTTGGGTAAGAAGGGTAAAATAAAATTTTATTAATAAAGCGAGGGTGTTATATGTGCATAATCTCAGCCCTAATAAATGTGCATCAGTAATAAAAAAGTAGAAAATGGTTTTTAAATAAAGTGTAATTACCGTCACCATTGTGTGTGCATGTATGACCCACTCCAATAAAACTTTCTTTAGTGTTTTTTTTCCTTATAATTAATTCAATGTATGTATAGCGTATTTATTACATTATTAATATTTCTGTATTTTTAAAGCCAGTCATGTTGGGGTAATTGTGATCCGGGCTATTATGTGTAGGGGTATTTAATGATCGGGCTATTTTCGGTAGGGTTAAAATAAAAGGGGGGGGTGGGTTAAGAGATAGGGTACCAAAGGTTAGGTTTTAGGGCTGGGGAGTGTGTAGGTTAGGGTTCGGCGGGGTGGCGGGTTCGCCTTTACAGGGTAAACAATCCTCCCGCTTAGGGTTAGGTTAGGGTTAGGGTTAGGGTTAGGGTAAGGTTAGGGTTAGGGTTAGGGTTAGGGTTAGGGTTAGGGTTAGGGTTAGGGTTAGGGTTAGGGTTAGTTAGGGTTAGGGTTAGGGTTAGGGTTAGGGTTAGGGTTAGGGTTAGGGTTAGGGTTAGGGTTAGGGTTAGGGTTAGGGTTAGGGTTAGGGTTAGGGTTAGGGTTAGGGTTAGGGTTAGGGTTAGGGTTAGGGTTAGGGTTAGGTTAGGGTTAGGGTTAGGGTTAGGGTTAGAGTTAGGGTTAGGGTTAGGGTTAGGGTTAGAGTAAGGGTTAGGGTTAGGGTTAGGGTTAGGGTTAGGGTTAGGGTTAGGGTTAGGGTTAGGGTTAGGGTTAGGGTTAGGGTTAGGGTTAGAGTTAGGGTTAGGTTAGGTTAGAGTTAGGGTTAGAGTTAGGGTTAGGGTTAGGGTTAGGGTTAGGGTTAGGGTTAGGGTTAGGGTTAGGGTTAGGGTTAGGGTTAGGGTTAGGGTTAGGGTTAGGGTTAGGGTTAGGGTTAGGGTTAGGGTTAGGGTTAGGGTTAGGGTTAGGGTTAGGGTTAGGGTTAGGGTTAGGGTTAGGGTTAGGGTTAGGGTTAGGGTTAGGGTTAGGGTTAGGGTTAGGGTTAGGGTTAGGGTTAGGGTTAGGGTTAGGGTTAGGGTTAGGGTTAGGGTTAGGGTTAGGGTTAGGGTTAGGGTTAGGGTTAGGGTTAGGGTTAGGGTTAGGGTTAGGGTTAGGGTTAGGGTTAGGGTTAGGGTTAGGGTTAGGGTTAGGGTTAGGGTTAGGTTAGGGTTA
>CM074439.1:35146724-35151724 GCA_037101425.1 Elopichthys bambusa | reverse complement strand
GTGAGTGTTGGCCTATTTAGTGTACTTTGGGACTCATATGCGTGGAGCGGCCAGCTGTGCGTTAGGACCGTGCATAACCGCTGCCGATTTCTCCGGAAATCGGTAGTTGGATTTTTCGTTTCCCCTTATTAAAAGCTTTGAGGGGCACTAAATTTATTGTCATTCTGGTTCGCCTGAAGAAGGATAAACATATTTCCGAAACGTCGCGATGGGCCTGAATGACACAGCAGAAGTATGAATGACTCAGCAAAAATATGCTAGTCTGTAGCCTCCATCATTTTGTGGGTGAATGATGTTGAAGAGCATTATTAAAATTTTAAAAGCGAACTTATATGCTTTATTTTATATTTTTTTGTTGTTGTTCACTGCCCCATACAGGGCATAACAACACACGGTGGCCTCCATCATGAGTGGGTGTGATGTCGAAGAGCCTAATTAAATTCGAAATATGCCCCCTACTCTCCACCGAACCCTAACCCTAACCCTAACCCTATTTCACGCAAATAGCCCTATCGGGAATAGCCCTGGCTAATCTAGCCCTCTCTATAATTTTTCGCACCGCTAAAGTCGATATTCTCGGTGAAGTGCAGCCCTCCTTTGTGTGAGTGTTGGCCTATTTAGTGTACTTTGGGACTCATATGCGTGGAGCGGCCAGCTGTGCGTTAGGACCGTGCATAACCGCTGCCGATTTCTCCGGAAATCGGTAGTTGGATTTTTCGTTTCCCCTATACTCGCCAGTGCCATCGTACTCTGGACCACGTGTATTTGTTCTGAAGTGTGCTGTTTGGGTGCTTGCTCGTGCATTGTGAGGTGAATACTTACCGGTGAATATCCTGCAGTGTTGTGATTAATTCCATACCACCATGGAGTTGCGTGTAATAATTTATGAAGCACCATACAGTGCTGAATGGGGATTGGTGACATATTGTGTGGGGGGCCCCGCCCCCATAGCCTATAAAAGCTTTGAGGGGCACTAAATTTATTGTCATTCTGGTTCGCCTGAAGAAGGATAAACATATTTCCGAAACGTCGCGATGGGCCTGAATGACACAGCAGAAGTATGAATGACTCAGCAAAAATATGCTAGTCTGTAGCCTCCATCATTTTGTGGGTGAATGATGTTGAAGAGCATTATTAAAATTTTAAAAGCGAACTTATATGCTTTATTTTATATTTTTTTGTTGTTGTTCACTGCCCCATACAGGGCATAACAACACACGGTGGCCTCCATCATGAGTGGGTGTGATGTCGAAGAGCCTAATTAAATTCGAAATATGCCCCCTACTCTCCACCGAACCCTAACCCTAACCCTAACCCTATTTCACGCAAATAGCCCTATCGGGAATAGCCCTGGCTAATCTAGCCCTCTCTATAATTTTTCGCACCGCTAAAGTCGATATTCTCGGTGAAGTGCAGCCCTCCTTTGTGTGAGTGTTGGCCTATTTAGTGTACTTTGGGACTCATATGCGTGGAGCGGCCAGCTGTGCGTTAGGACCGTGCATAACCGCTGCCGATTTCTCCGGAAATCGGTAGTTGGATTTTTCGTTTCCCCTATACTCGCCAGTGCCATCGTACTCTGGACCACGTGTATTTGTTCTGAAGTGTGCTGTTTGGGTGCTTGCTCGTGCATTGTGAGGTGAATACTTACCGGTGAATATCCTGCAGTGTTGTGATTAATTCCATACCACCATGGAGTTGCGTGTAATAATTTATGAAGCACCATACAGTGCTGAATGGGGATTGGTGACATATTGTGTGGGGGGCCCCGCCCCCATAGCCTATAAAAGCTTTGAGGGGCACTAAATTTATTGTCATTCTGGTTCGCCTGAAGAAGGATAAACATATTTCCGAAACGTCGCGATGGGCCTGAATGACACAGCAGAAGTATGAATGACTCAGCAAAAATATGCTAGTCTGTAGCCTCCATCATTTTGTGGGTGAATGATGTTGAAGAGCATTATTAAAATTTTAAAAGCGAACTTATATGCTTTATTTTATATTTTTTTGTTGTTGTTCACTGCCCCATACAGGGCATAACAACACACGGTGGCCTCCATCATGAGTGGGTGTGATGTCGAAGAGCCTAATTAAATTCGAAATATGCCCCCTACTCTCCACCGAACCCTAACCCTAACCCTAACCCTATTTCACGCAAATAGCCCTATCGGGAATAGCCCTGGCTAATCTAGCCCTCTCTATAATTTTTCGCACCGCTAAAGTCGATATTCTCGGTGAAGTGCAGCCCTCCTTTGTGTGAGTGTTGGCCTATTTAGTGTACTTTGGGACTCATATGCGTGGAGCGGCCAGCTGTGCGTTAGGACCGTGCATAACCGCTGCCGATTTCTCCGGAAATCGGTAGTTGGATTTTTCGTTTCCCCTATACTCGCCAGTGCCATCGTACTCTGGACCACGTGTATTTGTTCTGAAGTGTGCTGTTTGGGTGCTTGCTCGTGCATTGTGAGGTGAATACTTACCGGTGAATATCCTGCAGTGTTGTGATTAATTCCATACCACCATGGAGTTGCGTGTAATAATTTATGAAGCACCATACAGTGCTGAATGGGGATTGGTGACATATTGTGTGGGGGGCCCCGCCCCCATAGCCTATAAAAGCTTTGAGGGGCACTAAATTTATTGTCATTCTGGTTCGCCTGAAGAAGGATAAACATATTTCCGAAACGTCGCGATGGGCCTGAATGACACAGCAGAAGTATGAATGACTCAGCAAAAATATGCTAGTCTGTAGCCTCCATCATTTTGTGGGTGAATGATGTTGAAGAGCATTATTAAAATTTTAAAAGCGAACTTATATGCTTTATTTTATATTTTTTTGTTGTTGTTCACTGCCCCATACAGGGCATAACAACACACGGTGGCCTCCATCATGAGTGGGTGTGATGTCGAAGAGCCTAATTAAATTCGAAATATGCCCCCTACTCTCCACCGAACCCTAACCCTAACCCTAACCCTATTTCACGCAAATAGCCCTATCGGGAATAGCCCTGGCTAATCTAGCCCTCTCTATAATTTTTCGCACCGCTAAAGTCGATATTCTCGGTGAAGTGCAGCCCTCCTTTGTGTGAGTGTTGGCCTATTTAGTGTACTTTGGGACTCATATGCGTGGAGCGGCCAGCTGTGCGTTAGGACCGTGCATAACCGCTGCCGATTTCTCCGGAAATCGGTAGTTGGATTTTTCGTTTCCCCTATACTCGCCAGTGCCATCGTACTCTGGACCACGTGTATTTGTTCTGAAGTGTGCTGTTTGGGTGCTTGCTCGTGCATTGTGAGGTGAATACTTACCGGTGAATATCCTGCAGTGTTGTGATTAATTCCATACCACCATGGAGTTGCGTGTAATAATTTATGAAGCACCATACAGTGCTGAATGGGGATTGGTGACATATTGTGTGGGGGGCCCCGCCCCCATAGCCTATAAAAGCTTTGAGGGGCACTAAATTTATTGTCATTCTGGTTCGCCTGAAGAAGGATAAACATATTTCCGAAACGTCGCGATGGGCCTGAATGACACAGCAGAAGTATGAATGACTCAGCAAAAATATGCTAGTCTGTAGCCTCCATCATTTTGTGGGTGAATGATGTTGAAGAGCATTATTAAAATTTTAAAAGCGAACTTATATGCTTTATTTTATATTTTTTTGTTGTTGTTCACTGCCCCATACAGGGCATAACAACACACGGTGGCCTCCATCATGAGTGGGTGTGATGTCGAAGAGCCTAATTAAATTCGAAATATGCCCCCTACTCTCCACCGAACCCTAACCCTAACCCTAACCCTATTTCACGCAAATAGCCCTATCGGGAATAGCCCTGGCTAATCTAGCCCTCTCTATAATTTTTCGCACCGCTAAAGTCGATATTCTCGGTGAAGTGCAGCCCTCCTTTGTGTGAGTGTTGGCCTATTTAGTGTACTTTGGGACTCATATGCGTGGAGCGGCCAGCTGTGCGTTAGGACCGTGCATAACCGCTGCCGATTTCTCCGGAAATCGGTAGTTGGATTTTTCGTTTCCCCTATACTCGCCAGTGCCATCGTACTCTGGACCACGTGTATTTGTTCTGAAGTGTGCTGTTTGGGTGCTTGCTCGTGCATTGTGAGGTGAATACTTACCGGTGAATATCCTGCAGTGTTGTGATTAATTCCATACCACCATGGAGTTGCGTGTAATAATTTATGAAGCACCATACAGTGCTGAATGGGGATTGGTGACATATTGTGTGGGGGGCCCCGCCCCCATAGCCTATAAAAGCTTTGAGGGGCACTAAATTTATTGTCATTCTGGTTCGCCTGAAGAAGGATAAACATATTTCCGAAACGTCGCGATGGGCCTGAATGACACAGCAGAAGTATGAATGACTCAGCAAAAATATGCTAGTCTGTAGCCTCCATCATTTTGTGGGTGAATGATGTTGAAGAGCATTATTAAAATTTTAAAAGCGAACTTATATGCTTTATTTTATATTTTTTTGTTGTTGTTCACTGCCCCATACAGGGCATAACAACACACGGTGGCCTCCATCATGAGTGGGTGTGATGTCGAAGAGCCTAATTAAATTCGAAATATGCCCCCTACTCTCCACCGAACCCTAACCCTAACCCTAACCCTATTTCACGCAAATAGCCCTATCGGGAATAGCCCTGGCTAATCTAGCCCTCTCTATAATTTTTCGCACCGCTAAAGTCGATATTCTCGGTGAAGTGCAGCCCTCCTTTGTGTGAGTGTTGGCCTATTTAGTGTACTTTGGGACTCATATGCGTGGAGCGGCCAGCTGTGCGTTAGGACCGTGCATAACCGCTGCCGATTTCTCCGGAAATCGGTAGTTGGATTTTTCGTTTCCCCTATACTCGCCAGTGCCATCGTACTCTGGACCACGTGTATTTGTTCTGAAGTGTGCTGTTTGGGTGCTTGCTCGTGCATTGTGAGGTGAATACTTACCGGTGAATATCCTGCAGTGTTGTGATTAATTCCATACCACCATGGAGT
>CM074439.1:35024224-35141724 GCA_037101425.1 Elopichthys bambusa | reverse complement strand
TATTTCACGCAAATAGCCCTATCGGGAATAGCCCTGGCTAATTTAGCCCTCTCTATAATTTTTCGCACCGCTGAAGTCGATATTCTCGGTGAAGTGCAGCCCTCCTTTGTGTGAGTGTTGGCCTATTTAGTGTACTTTGGGACTCATATGCGTGGAGCGGCCAGCTGTGCGTTAGGACCGTGCATAACCGCTGCCGATTTCTCCGGAAATCGGTAGTTGGATTTTTCGTTTCCCCTATAAAAGCTTTGAGGGGCACTAAATTTATTGTCATTCTGGTTCGCCTGAAGAAGGATAAACATATTTCCGAAACGTCGCGATGGGCCTGAATGACACAGCAGAAGTATGAATGACTCAGCAAAAATATGCTAGTCTGTAGCCTCCATCATTTTGTGGGTGAATGATGTTGAAGAGCATTATTAAAATTTTAAAAGCGAACTTATATGCTTTATTTTATATTTTTTTGTTGTTGTTCACTGCCCCATACAGGGCATAACAACACACGGTGGCCTCCATCATGAGTGGGTGTGATGTCGAAGAGCCTAATTAAATTCGAAATATGCCCCCTACTCTCCACCGAACCCTAACCCTAACCCTAACCCTATTTCACGCAAATAGCCCTATCGGGAATAGCCCTGGCTAATCTAGCCCTCTCTATAATTTTTCGCACCGCTAAAGTCGATATTCTCGGTGAAGTGCAGCCCTCCTTTGTGTGAGTGTTGGCCTATTTAGTGTACTTTGGGACTCATATGCGTGGAGCGGCCAGCTGTGCGTTAGGACCGTGCATAACCGCTGCCGATTTCTCCGGAAATCGGTAGTTGGATTTTTCGTTTCCCCTATACTCGCCAGTGCCATCGTACTCTGGACCACGTGTATTTGTTCTGAAGTGTGCTGTTTGGGTGCTTGCTCGTGCATTGTGAGGTGAATACTTACCGGTGAATATCCTGCAGTGTTGTGATTAATTCCATACCACCATGGAGTTGCGTGTAATAATTTATGAAGCACCATACAGTGCTGAATGGGGATTGGTGACATATTGTGTGGGGGGCCCCGCCCCCATAGCCTATAAAAGCTTTGAGGGGCACTAAATTTATTGTCATTCTGGTTCGCCTGAAGAAGGATAAACATATTTCCGAAACGTCGCGATGGGCCTGAATGACACAGCAGAAGTATGAATGACTCAGCAAAAATATGCTAGTCTGTAGCCTCCATCATTTTGTGGGTGAATGATGTTGAAGAGCATTATTAAAATTTTAAAAGCGAACTTATATGCTTTATTTTATATTTTTTTGTTGTTGTTCACTGCCCCATACAGGGCATAACAACACACGGTGGCCTCCATCATGAGTGGGTGTGATGTCGAAGAGCCTAATTAAATTCGAAATATGCCCCCTACTCTCCACCGAACCCTAACCCTAACCCTAACCCTATTTCACGCAAATAGCCCTATCGGGAATAGCCCTGGCTAATCTAGCCCTCTCTATAATTTTTCGCACCGCTAAAGTCGATATTCTCGGTGAAGTGCAGCCCTCCTTTGTGTGAGTGTTGGCCTATTTAGTGTACTTTGGGACTCATATGCGTGGAGCGGCCAGCTGTGCGTTAGGACCGTGCATAACCGCTGCCGATTTCTCCGGAAATCGGTAGTTGGATTTTTCGTTTCCCCTATACTCGCCAGTGCCATCGTACTCTGGACCACGTGTATTTGTTCTGAAGTGTGCTGTTTGGGTGCTTGCTCGTGCATTGTGAGGTGAATACTTACCGGTGAATATCCTGCAGTGTTGTGATTAATTCCATACCACCATGGAGTTGCGTGTAATAATTTATGAAGCACCATACAGTGCTGAATGGGGATTGGTGACATATTGTGTGGGGGGCCCCGCCCCCATAGCCTATAAAAGCTTTGAGGGGCACTAAATTTATTGTCATTCTGGTTCGCCTGAAGAAGGATAAACATATTTCCGAAACGTCGCGATGGGCCTGAATGACACAGCAGAAGTATGAATGACTCAGCAAAAATATGCTAGTCTGTAGCCTCCATCATTTTGTGGGTGAATGATGTTGAAGAGCATTATTAAAATTTTAAAAGCGAACTTATATGCTTTATTTTATATTTTTTTGTTGTTGTTCACTGCCCCATACAGGGCATAACAACACACGGTGGCCTCCATCATGAGTGGGTGTGATGTCGAAGAGCCTAATTAAATTCGAAATATGCCCCCTACTCTCCACCGAACCCTAACCCTAACCCTAACCCTATTTCACGCAAATAGCCCTATCGGGAATAGCCCTGGCTAATCTAGCCCTCTCTATAATTTTTCGCACCGCTAAAGTCGATATTCTCGGTGAAGTGCAGCCCTCCTTTGTGTGAGTGTTGGCCTATTTAGTGTACTTTGGGACTCATATGCGTGGAGCGGCCAGCTGTGCGTTAGGACCGTGCATAACCGCTGCCGATTTCTCCGGAAATCGGTAGTTGGATTTTTCGTTTCCCCTATACTCGCCAGTGCCATCGTACTCTGGACCACGTGTATTTGTTCTGAAGTGTGCTGTTTGGGTGCTTGCTCGTGCATTGTGAGGTGAATACTTACCGGTGAATATCCTGCAGTGTTGTGATTAATTCCATACCACCATGGAGTTGCGTGTAATAATTTATGAAGCACCATACAGTGCTGAATGGGGATTGGTGACATATTGTGTGGGGGGCCCCGCCCCCATAGCCTATAAAAGCTTTGAGGGGCACTAAATTTATTGTCATTCTGGTTCGCCTGAAGAAGGATAAACATATTTCCGAAACGTCGCGATGGGCCTGAATGACACAGCAGAAGTATGAATGACTCAGCAAAAATATGCTAGTCTGTAGCCTCCATCATTTTGTGGGTGAATGATGTTGAAGAGCATTATTAAAATTTTAAAAGCGAACTTATATGCTTTATTTTATATTTTTTTGTTGTTGTTCACTGCCCCATACAGGGCATAACAACACACGGTGGCCTCCATCATGAGTGGGTGTGATGTCGAAGAGCCTAATTAAATTCGAAATATGCCCCCTACTCTCCACCGAACCCTAACCCTAACCCTAACCCTATTTCACGCAAATAGCCCTATCGGGAATAGCCCTGGCTAATCTAGCCCTCTCTATAATTTTTCGCACCGCTAAAGTCGATATTCTCGGTGAAGTGCAGCCCTCCTTTGTGTGAGTGTTGGCCTATTTAGTGTACTTTGGGACTCATATGCGTGGAGCGGCCAGCTGTGCGTTAGGACCGTGCATAACCGCTGCCGATTTCTCCGGAAATCGGTAGTTGGATTTTTCGTTTCCCCTATACTCGCCAGTGCCATCGTACTCTGGACCACGTGTATTTGTTCTGAAGTGTGCTGTTTGGGTGCTTGCTCGTGCATTGTGAGGTGAATACTTACCGGTGAATATCCTGCAGTGTTGTGATTAATTCCATACCACCATGGAGTTGCGTGTAATAATTTATGAAGCACCATACAGTGCTGAATGGGGATTGGTGACATATTGTGTGGGGGGCCCCGCCCCCATAGCCTATAAAAGCTTTGAGGGGCACTAAATTTATTGTCATTCTGGTTCGCCTGAAGAAGGATAAACATATTTCCGAAACGTCGCGATGGGCCTGAATGACACAGCAGAAGTATGAATGACTCAGCAAAAATATGCTAGTCTGTAGCCTCCATCATTTTGTGGGTGAATGATGTTGAAGAGCATTATTAAAATTTTAAAAGCGAACTTATATGCTTTATTTTATATTTTTTTGTTGTTGTTCACTGCCCCATACAGGGCATAACAACACACGGTGGCCTCCATCATGAGTGGGTGTGATGTCGAAGAGCCTAATTAAATTCGAAATATGCCCCCTACTCTCCACCGAACCCTAACCCTAACCCTAACCCTATTTCACGCAAATAGCCCTATCGGGAATAGCCCTGGCTAATCTAGCCCTCTCTATAATTTTTCGCACCGCTAAAGTCGATATTCTCGGTGAAGTGCAGCCCTCCTTTGTGTGAGTGTTGGCCTATTTAGTGTACTTTGGGACTCATATGCGTGGAGCGGCCAGCTGTGCGTTAGGACCGTGCATAACCGCTGCCGATTTCTCCGGAAATCGGTAGTTGGATTTTTCGTTTCCCCTAACCCTAACTCTAACCCTAACCCTAACCCTAACCCTAACCCTAACCCTAACCCTAACCCTAACCTAACCCTAACCCTAACCCTAACCCTAACCCTAACCCTAACTCTAACCTCTAACCCTAACCCTAACCCTAACCCTAACCCTAACCCTAACTCTAACCCTAACCCTAACCCTAACCCTAACCCTAACCTAACTCTAACCCTAACCCTAACCCTAACCCTAACCCTAACCCTAACTCTAACCCTAACCTAACTCTAACCCTAACCCTAACCCTAACCCTAACCCTAACCCTAACTCTAACCCTAACCCTAACCCTAACCCTAACCCTAACCCTAACCCTAACTCTAACCCTAACCCTAACCTAACCCTAACCCTAACCCTAACCCTAACCCTAACCCTAACTAACCCTAACCCTAACCCTAACCCTAACCCTAACCCTAACCCTAACCTAACCCTAACCCTAACTAACCCTAACTCTAACCCTAACCCTAACCCTAACCCTAACCCTAACCCTAACCCTAATCTAACCCTAACCCTAACCCTAACCCTAACCCTAACCCTAACCCTAACCCTAACTCTAACCCTAACCCTAACCTACCCTAACCCTAACCCTAACCCTAACCCTAACCCTAACCCTAACCCTAACCTAACCCTAACCCTAACCCTAACCCTAACTCTAACCCTAACCCTAACCCTAACCCTAACCCTAACCCTAACTCTAACCCTAACCCTAACTCTAACCCTAACCCTAACCCTAACCCTAACCCTAACCCTAACCCTAACCCTAACCCTAACTCTAACTCTAACTCTAACCCTAACCCTAACCCTAACCCTAACCCTAACCCTAACCCTAACCTTACCCTAACCCTAACCCTAAGCGGGAGGATTGTTTACCCTGTAAAGGCGAACCCGCCACCCCGCCGAACCCTAACCTACACACTCCCCAGCCCTAAAACCTAACCTTTGGCCCCCTATCTCTTAACCCACCCCCCCTTTTATTTTAACCCTACCGAAAATAGCCCGATCATAAAATACCCCTACACATAATAGCCCGGATCACAATTACCCCAACATGATTGGCTTTGTAAATATACAGAAATATTAATAATGTAATAAATCCCTATACATACATTGAATTAATTACAGGAAAAAAAACACTAAAGAAAGTTTTATTGGAGTGGGTCATACATGCACACACAATGGTGACGGTAATTACACTTTATTTAAAAACCATTTTCTACTTTTTTATTACTGATGCACATTTATTAGGGCTGAGATTATGCACATATAACACCCTCGCTTTATTAATAAAATTTTGTTTTACCCTTCTTACCCAAATTTTCAAAAATAAGGGTTTTATACACACAGAGACAAACATTTAGGAGTAAAACAGGGGGGTCAGTGATGGCGCGCTTTCGGATCCCCAGCTTCATATGTGTGGAACGGCCAGTTGTGTGAAAGGACAGCGCACAACCACCTTTGGTTTCTTTGGAAATCGTTGGTTGGATTTACAGTTCCCCTAACCCTAACCCTATTTCACGCAAATAGCCCTATCGGGAATAGCCCTGGCTAATTTAGCCCTCTCTATAATTTTTCGCACCGCTGAAGTCGATATTCTCGGTGAAGTGCAGCCCTCCTTTGTGTGAGTGTTGGCCTATTTAGTGTACTTTGGGACTCATATGCGTGGAGCGGCCAGCTGTGCGTTAGGACCGTGCATAACCGCTGCCGATTTCTCCGGAAATCGGTAGTTGGATTTTTCGTTTCCCCTATAAAAGCTTTGAGGGGCACTAAATTTATTGTCATTCTGGTTCGCCTGAAGAAGGATAAACATATTTCCGAAACGTCGCGATGGGCCTGAATGACACAGCAGAAGTATGAATGACTCAGCAAAAATATGCTAGTCTGTAGCCTCCATCATTTTGTGGGTGAATGATGTTGAAGAGCATTATTAAAATTTTAAAAGCGAACTTATATGCTTTATTTTATATTTTTTTGTTGTTGTTCACTGCCCCATACAGGGCATAACAACACACGGTGGCCTCCATCATGAGTGGGTGTGATGTCGAAGAGCCTAATTAAATTCGAAATATGCCCCCTACTCTCCACCGAACCCTAACCCTAACCCTAACCCTATTTCACGCAAATAGCCCTATCGGGAATAGCCCTGGCTAATCTAGCCCTCTCTATAATTTTTCGCACCGCTAAAGTCGATATTCTCGGTGAAGTGCAGCCCTCCTTTGTGTGAGTGTTGGCCTATTTAGTGTACTTTGGGACTCATATGCGTGGAGCGGCCAGCTGTGCGTTAGGACCGTGCATAACCGCTGCCGATTTCTCCGGAAATCGGTAGTTGGATTTTTCGTTTCCCCTATACTCGCCAGTGCCATCGTACTCTGGACCACGTGTATTTGTTCTGAAGTGTGCTGTTTGGGTGCTTGCTCGTGCATTGTGAGGTGAATACTTACCGGTGAATATCCTGCAGTGTTGTGATTAATTCCATACCACCATGGAGTTGCGTGTAATAATTTATGAAGCACCATACAGTGCTGAATGGGGATTGGTGACATATTGTGTGGGGGGCCCCGCCCCCATAGCCTATAAAAGCTTTGAGGGGCACTAAATTTATTGTCATTCTGGTTCGCCTGAAGAAGGATAAACATATTTCCGAAACGTCGCGATGGGCCTGAATGACACAGCAGAAGTATGAATGACTCAGCAAAAATATGCTAGTCTGTAGCCTCCATCATTTTGTGGGTGAATGATGTTGAAGAGCATTATTAAAATTTTAAAAGCGAACTTATATGCTTTATTTTATATTTTTTTGTTGTTGTTCACTGCCCCATACAGGGCATAACAACACACGGTGGCCTCCATCATGAGTGGGTGTGATGTCGAAGAGCCTAATTAAATTCGAAATATGCCCCCTACTCTCCACCGAACCCTAACCCTAACCCTAACCCTATTTCACGCAAATAGCCCTATCGGGAATAGCCCTGGCTAATCTAGCCCTCTCTATAATTTTTCGCACCGCTAAAGTCGATATTCTCGGTGAAGTGCAGCCCTCCTTTGTGTGAGTGTTGGCCTATTTAGTGTACTTTGGGACTCATATGCGTGGAGCGGCCAGCTGTGCGTTAGGACCGTGCATAACCGCTGCCGATTTCTCCGGAAATCGGTAGTTGGATTTTTCGTTTCCCCTAACCCTAACTCTAACCCTAACCCTAACCCTAACCCTAACCCTAACCCTAACCCTAACCTAACCCTAACCCTAACCCTAACCCTAACCCTAACCCTAACTCTAACCTCTAACCCTAACCCTAACCCTAACCCTAACCCTAACCCTAACTCTAACCCTAACCCTAACCCTAACCCTAACCCTAACCTAACTCTAACCCTAACCCTAACCCTAACCCTAACCCTAACCCTAACTCTAACCCTAACCTAACTCTAACCCTAACCCTAACCCTAACCCTAACCCTAACTCTAACCCTAACCCTAACCCTAACCCTAACCCTAACCCTAACCCTAACCCTAACCCTAACTCTAACCCTAACCCTAACCTAACCCTAACCCTAACCCTAACCCTAACCCTAACCCTAACTAACCCTAACCCTAACCCTAACCCTAACCCTAACCCTAACCCTAACCCTAACCTAACCCTAACCCTAACTAACCCTAACTCTAACCCTAACCCTAACCCTAACCCTAACCCTAACCCTAACCCTAACCCTAACCCTAATCTAACCCTAACCCTAACCCTAACCCTAACCCTAACCCTAACCCTAACCCTAACTCTAACCCTAACCCTAACCTACCCTAACCCTAACCCTAACCCTAACCCTAACCCTAACCCTAACCCTAACCTAACCCTAACCCTAACCCTAACCCTAACTCTAACCCTAACCCTAACCCTAACCCTAACCCTAACCCTAACCCTAACTCTAACCCTAACCCTAACTCTAACCCTAACCCTAACCCTAACCCTAACCCTAACCCTAACCCTAACCCTAACCCTAACTCTAACTCTAACTCTAACCCTAACCCTAACCCTAACCCTAACCCTAACCCTAACCCTAACCTTACCCTAACCCTAACCCTAAGCGGGAGGATTGTTTACCCTGTAAAGGCGAACCCGCCACCCCGCCGAACCCTAACCTACACACTCCCCAGCCCTAAAACCTAACCTTTGGCCCCCTATCTCTTAACCCACCCCCCCTTTTATTTTAACCCTACCGAAAATAGCCCGATCATAAAATACCCCTACACATAATAGCCCGGATCACAATTACCCCAACATGATTGGCTTTGTAAATATACAGAAATATTAATAATGTAATAAATCCCTATACATACATTGAATTAATTACAGGAAAAAAAACACTAAAGAAAGTTTTATTGGAGTGGGTCATACATGCACACACAATGGTGACGGTAATTACACTTTATTTAAAAACCATTTTCTACTTTTTTATTACTGATGCACATTTATTAGGGCTGAGATTATGCACATATAACACCCTCGCTTTATTAATAAAATTTTGTTTTACCCTTCTTACCCAAATTTTCAAAAATAAGGGTTTTATACACACAGAGACAAACATTTAGGAGTAAAACAGGGGGGTCAGTGATGGCGCGCTTTCGGATCCCCAGCTTCATATGTGTGGAACGGCCAGTTGTGTGAAAGGACAGCGCACAACCACCTTTGGTTTCTTTGGAAATCGTTGGTTGGATTTACAGTTCCCCTAACCCTAACCCTATTTCACGCAAATAGCCCTATCGGGAATAGCCCTGGCTAATTTAGCCCTCTCTATAATTTTTCGCACCGCTGAAGTCGATATTCTCGGTGAAGTGCAGCCCTCCTTTGTGTGAGTGTTGGCCTATTTAGTGTACTTTGGGACTCATATGCGTGGAGCGGCCAGCTGTGCGTTAGGACCGTGCATAACCGCTGCCGATTTCTCCGGAAATCGGTAGTTGGATTTTTCGTTTCCCCTAACCCTAACCCTAACCCTAACCCACATGGCTCAACCCAATAAAGAGAGGAGTAGGAACAAATTGATAACTGGAGTCAATTTCAAAGATTTATTTAGGGAAGAAAAAAAAAAACCACCACACCCACAAAGTTCAAAAAGCAAATGAGGATAGAATAGCTTAATTACGTAACCCTAACCCTAACTGGGAAACCGCTCAGTAAGACCGTGTAGCTGGCAATATTTCGCAAAGCATGGATACAGCTTCTCTGACTAAATAGTCACCAAACAGGAAGTCAATGTAGAAGCGGCAGAGGGAGCAGATCTCAGTCAGTATTCAGGAGATGGCTCCCTCTGCTGGCGTGGCATTACACAATGTTAATTAAATAAAATACCAATATCAACCACACTTTTTGCTTTTTAGTGTGCACTGTTAAATACACATCCTAAAAAACTTCTCTTATCAATAATTTTTATAACCAAGTTTAGGAGCCCCTATCTGATATCTGAGCGTGTGGTTTTGGATATGCACCTGTAGGTAATTGACTCTACACTGTTCTGTTCCTCACAGAGTAATATTAAAAATTGGTTGGTCATAGGATGCATTGAAGGAAGGCAACATTTTCTAAAAAAAAAAAATAAATCCTGTTGGGGAACATGGCTCAACCCAGTGAATATAACCCACAATATAAAGAACAAAGAGACCAGGAATCAGTTGAGCTTCAAATCAGTTGACAATTCACTCAAGAAAGCTTCCACCCTGTAATCTTCAAGAGCAAATGAGGCTGAAAAAGCGTAATTCGGGATAATGCGGCTTATTGATGTGAGAGTTGAAGTTGTCTGACTAAAAATGAGCTGCCATCAAGGAAATGGACAGCAGCATATCAAACTCTATGAAGCTCACATGAAAAACAAAGTACATGAAGTTAGGTTTAATATTAACAATTCAAAAGGAGATTGCATAAAGAGCACTTCCAGGTATTTGATTTAAGGAAACCTGCTCAATCTCCTATCCCAGTTTTTGTGTCAGTTATAACCATTCCTCCATTTACAAAAGGCACAGCTATAATATATTTTAAGGGAGGAGCCCACCAACCACACTTAATATATGCACCTAAAATTACATTAGACCAGGACTGAAACTAAGGAAATATGACCACAGAAGTAAATTATCATGCGTTTATCTGAAACAGTTGTACACAACCCAAAAATGAACAGATGAGGTATAATCAAGCAACTCTTGGAGAAAAAAAAAAAAAAAAAAAACCATCACTGGCACAGCAGTAACAAACCGACAGAGAAACCTGCATGAATTAATCTGTTTAACAAAAGCAATGTAGCAACAGCTGAGAAGAATGCATGAAAAGAAAAAAAACTTATCTGACCATTGTCCAATGAGAACCACAAAATGTCCATCTGATGAATATCCATTGTTCTTGTTGTAGATGATAGTCCCATGACACTGTGAAACATCCACAATAATACTATAGGGCTGCAACAAATTCTATTTAAAATAGATAGAAAAATGAATGAACTTGCACAGAAACTACCAAAACATTTAAGAAACTGTTGCACATTAAATCTCAACCTGCACAACATATTAGCAATGGAATTGAGAATTTTGATAGCATTTGGAGCAATCATTCATTCCAAATGCTATCAAAATTCTCAATTCTGCAACTGTTTGATAAATTAAATGACAGTGGCATGAATTGTAATTTTTATGAAATGTGAATATGTCTGTTTTTTGTTCTGTTTTTGTTGTCTTTAACACTACTTGTATAGCTATTTTATGTGCTGGTGAGCCAAAGACAATTTTCCACCTCAGTGGACAAAAAAGATATACAATACAATGTTTATAAGAGAAGTACACAAAGGGATTAACAAAGGGATTGGTTTTTAAAGAGTAATTACAGTACAGGCATCATACTACATACATAATCATTACTATAAGAGGAATGCATGCCTACAGAATATTCTATGCCATACTAGCAAACACTGATTTTTTAAGTTTTACGTTTTCTTTTTTTTCTTTAATAGACACAAAGCGGTTTACAATGACACTTAACTTACATAATAAAACTAACATAAAACTGTCAGACACGCCAGGCTCCACCATCACCCAATCACAGCGCACTCCCTCACCAGAGTTCTGAGCACACACACCTGTCACCCATCATCACCCCAATCAGCCATGACATAAAAGACTCACCCACACTTCAGTCAGCGTCCGGTCTCGTTTGCATATAGTACTACTTCTATGCTTACCTCAAGGACTCCAACATACTTACCGTCTCCTTCAGTGTTGCAGTCTTCGTGTGAGTTCCCCTGTGTCGTCTCATCGGTCACCGGTCTCCAATCCTCAGCCATCCACGATCTCCACTCCTACAACACAAAAGGACAGTATTACCACTCAGTTATCCTCCATTCTACCTGCTACTTTGCCATTTACTCACCTGCTTCTCTACATGCTCTTCTGGTCGTTGAATAAACACTTACCGGTTTCCCGTTGTCTCAGTCCCTTCTGTACTGTAACAACTAGATTAGATCAGATTATTTGTCATTGTACAAACAAGCTATAGCATAACTGCTGAAAAAAAACAACAACTTTTTGATGCAAGTTTCATTTTGTAAAATTTGGAAGATATTAGACAGGATGCTGAATATCAAGGGAAAGAGATGCTTGGAGTCGATTCATTGGACAAACCGCAATGCCTCGCAAACGCAGCGTTCATTCTGTATCCATAATGTAAATAATTGATTCAGCACTGATAATTTACCTAATAAAGAAAACTCATAACTTTATGTATGATTTCCATTAATGAGAAATTAAGTTGTCAATGATGCGTTTCTAAATGACTCCCGGGCAAATTCTCGAATGGTTCAATATTCAAAACACACCAGTTCTCCAATAGCTCACTATTTTATCCTCTACACGATTTCTCTAGACAAACGTTCAAACATTTAAGTGAATTAATGCACATTTCCAAAGGACTCCAAAGTTTAGTTCTGAAATGAAATAAAGGCATGAATCAAATTCAAATCATGAATACTGAAGAGCTGAAGAATAAACTACAGTCAAACCAAGATTCAGACACCTTGAACTTTTTCATTAATACAGTTAAAAAAAAAAAAAAAAAAAGTAATAAAATATGACAAGATCTCAGAGTTAAACTGTGTCAGAAAAAAAAAAAAAAAAAGTTATCTTAATTATGTCAGATAACAAGCGTCAGGACAAAGACGAAGGCAGAGGGGTGAGTGAACACAGATGTTTATTTGAAAGAGGCACGAACACAGGTAAACGGTGGATGCAGGTGAGTAAATGAACAAGCACTTTCAGAACAGTCACTTAGCTGAAGGATAACAGATGTTTGTCTTTGCAGGTGAAGGAATATACGTGGAATGGAGAACTGGAGACGGAAGACGACAGGATGGAGACACGGGAAACTCAAGTGAGTAGCAGGTAAGGAATCCAGGTACGTTTGACGAGACCAGACAATGATGTGAGGGAAGTGTGAGTCTTTATAGTGTCCTAGATGATGAAGTGCAGGTGATTAGTACTCGGGAGACTGTGAACGAGTGGGTGGAGTGTGAAGATCTGGTGACGATGCGTTGGTGTTGGTGGGTGTTGGCTGTGACTCCGTGACTTTAAGCAAAACATGGTCAGGTCCAAGTGTCTGAATAATTTTTGGTTCTAAATTTTTATCAATTTTACTAGTTCAAAGAGAAAAAAATAATAAAATTGAACTTTAAAACGAAACTTAGCTACCATGTGCCATGCAGTTGAAAACTTTGTGTGTTTGCTGACAGGCATCTTAGGTTGACAACTAAATCCTTTTAAGCATAAATGTTACCTTTCGTGGGTGGAGAGCACTGACTGCCACGGTGAGTGTTGATATACTGCTGAGCATCATCAATTTCAGTTGTTGGCTCATGATCTTTCAACCAGACTCAAATCTAATAGGGAAGAACACAGAGTAACTGGACTATTGTCTCACCGATCTCCTCCTCTGTGTGCAGCTCAGGTCTCACCCAGCGTCAGTACAGGTTCTCCGGTCAATGGTAAGTTTCTGTCTGTGATTTTGGAGTATAATGGAGTAAAAGCAGCCCAGAACCGTTGGTGGTAGGTCTCTGGAAAAATGTTGAACTTTTTCCAAAAATGCCTCCTTCAGTTCAGCATAGATCTCTGCTCAGTCCTTATCCATAGCCAGGTATGTCTGCAGCGCTTGTCCAGTTAACAGTGGAACAAGATGATAACTCCACTCATCCTCTGGCCACCTACCAGGTTCTGGCAAGGTTCTGGTTTGGCTGGCCGATGGAGGAAAAGCAACATGAAAGACCGGCAACACAGGCGCTGACAAACACTAAACACAGATAAGTACTGACGTAACACAAAATGGAAATCAAAACAAATTAAAGACAACTTAAATATGTTAAGTTAACGTGTTATCTACGGCATGAATTAAATGGATCTGGATGAATGCCGTGGATCTGTTTGTGTGTATGGAAACCATCGTCTTGACATTGTGCATGTGTACCCACATTGCCAGAGGGAACAGCAATAAGGTAAGCTGCCGTGTTTAAGTGCAAGTGCTCCGTGGACCCACAGAGAGAAGTCATTGTCACAAGGGATTCAGAAAGGTAGATAGAAATTACACCATCTCAATAAACAGACAAATATTCTAGTGTATTCCAATAGACAACTCAAACATTCGAAAATCTTGAAAATTAAGATTGCTCTAACAGACATTATTTTCATAAATTAAAAGACATTTTCAAAAATAATGACTTTTAGTTGGGTTTTTGTTGTTGTTGTTGTTGTTTTTAACCTACTATGGAAGTAAATGGTGCCCCAAAGCAGCCTGGTTACAAACTTTCTTCAAAATATCCTCCTTTGGGTCATGAATGGGTGTCCCTTATTTTGCCACACTGAAGGTGGCAACCCTACCTATAACACCCGATGTGCTTGTTACATAATAAGAAGAATGGCATCTACGACTGTTCTGATCCCAATCTAACTTCTGAACTGTAATGCTGCCTGAATCATAATCATGCACTGTTCATTGTCGGCCAGAGAACAGAACGACTAAGCTGGTTTCTCCCAAGGTTTTATTCTCCATTCTGTCACCTGATGGAGTATGGGTTCTTGTCGCTGTCGCCTCTGCCTTGCTTATTTGATAACACTTAATATTTAACAATATTACTGATCTGACTGCATTGACACCATTGGATGAGAACTGAACCGAGCTAGGCTGCGTTTACCAAAAGCATCGTAAATCAAAGTTGATTGTAGAAGCATGGCCATCAATGTTCTCTACAATAAACTTAGCTCACAATGATTTTAAGCTTGTTTCATAATTGATGAAACATTTCTTGAACCAAACTGAATTAACACTGAACTGACTTCAGCTGAACAATGACACCAGCGTATTTTTATAGCCATTTACACCATAGATAATTATTTTCCTGTTTATCCCTGTAAATCTATATTGTACTATATCTATATATATAATCTATATAAGTACTATATAAATTAGTTGTATTTTCTGCCAAAATATTTTTGAAAGCAACATTTATGGCTCAGACTCAGAACAACCATGAAGCACAACAGAACTGCCATGTGCAAAAGAAAACATTACACTGTATATTGAGTCCTCAAAACAATCTACAGTTCAGATAATTTCAACATTATGGCTGTAACTCTTTACTTTCCTGTAAACAAACAGTGCAGTTTTACACATCAGGATGTGAGCAATAAAGACCACAGGCTAAAAATCATTGCATTGATGGTTTTCTATGGGCTTTATTTTGTTAAGATAAACTTTGCACTACAACCATATTATAGTAAAAATATATGCACAATTGCAATTGATTATTAATACAATGATAATCAAAATATATCAAGTGACCTATTCTTTCCTCCACCCAATAGTAGTGCACCTTTTATTTACTGTATATGAGGAACGTTTAAAGTATTTTTGTAACTATAGAAAGTGCAAAAAACCCTGCACAACTGGCTTAATAATGAACATCAATAAACCATAGTCAGGGCAGACGCCATACTGAATTTAACAGATGAAAATGAGGCTGTGAGAGATAGACTCTTTACAATGGTACATACTGTATAGATAAAGGTACTGGATAAATAAAAAAACTTTCAAAACTTTTATGGAGTTTTGATCTACTGATTTTTTTTTTGGGGACATATGTTTTGTCAGTTGAGACAAACTGGCATGTTGTTAAACAGCAGCACGATCCGTTTAACACACTGTACTATTCTATTTAACTCTATTTAAGAAGGCACTACACTAAGGTCTATATATCATACATATTAAAAATACATTTAGCAAAACTAAGTAAAAAGATTATTTGATAGAAAAGCTGAGATATAACTGAAATGTTAGATACGTTCATCTTTATCATTTTAATTTGAAGATGAAGTTTTACTTGAAGGCAGAGAAAGTTAATATTAGTAAACATTATTGCTGCATTTCCAGTTTGGGATGTTTTTTGGTGAAGAGTTAGAGCACTTGTGCAAATTCTGTAGAAATCTTTAGAACATCTCATTTAAGAGTGATTCTTGAATGAAATCTGTTGCTTTTGTTCATAGATTCCAGTGATAAGACCATTCCAGTGATGAATCGCTTAGAGAAGTGTTATAAATGTGCAATCCTGTTCCCGCAGCTGCAAAAAAAAAAAAAAAAAAAAAATCACAACTGTCAGTCAAAACGGATCCTGTCAGTGAGCATCAGCTGCATGACCATTATAACCCTCAGATTTTACAAGAAGGTACAGGAATTCAAGCAGAGATTCCAGTGCTGTGGACATCAATAATGAAAAAGCACAGAGAATGAAGGGCGGAGCCAGAAGTCTCTCTCTCTGACCTCCATTCAGATGCAAAGCCCACCCTGAGCTTTCATTGGCTGCTGGTGCAGTGGGCGGAGCTCTGGCCAGCCTCCAGCACGTCATCTTTGGGTGTCAACCTTCAAAAAGCAATTAAAGTAGGTGTTAAACAGCAGAAGGAAAAATGAAACATCTATTGAGATCTGACAAATGCAAGGAATATTGCAGGCTCAGCAAGTTCATCTATCTGTCTGGAAACCTGTAGGGGACAAAAGAAATTCTAAAATGTGAAACTTGTATTTTTGTTAAAGCACTTTAACAAATTCCTCCATATGCACCATGTTCTGCAACGTGGAATTAAGATATTTTCTGTGAATGTGTGAGACTTCTAGTTATTTACCTATAGTGGCTAATGAATCAGAAGAATAAAGTGCAGTAAACGACAAAACTATTTGATCTACAAACCAGTGTGATTATGATTATGACAATACATGAAAATAATATGGTAAAAAAATATTAATAATAATATTTGCAATATTAAGCAGCATAACAGGCTGTTTTGTACTAGAGATGTGCGAGACTACTGCTGCTGCTAGTCGACTTGAAAATACTAGTCATTTACTTTTTTTTTTTGCACGTTTAATGTTTTATTTTATATTTTTACAAAGGCTATGTTTAAATAACCATCATGTTAATGTTACATTTTAAAATTCATTTAAGTATTATATATCTGGAGCAGAAAACAAAATCATTCCATTTTATCTCAGGTTTAGCATGTGTTGGTTTTCACTCGCGGCGGGTTCAGAGAAACGTCCACTCAGAAGTCTACACAAAACTAGTAGTGTTTTCTTCTATGTCATGTCAAACTAACAGTTAAGCTTGCTTACAGGCTCGTTATACTACCAGTTATGAGGGACAATACGGTATGAAATTTTATATCTGATTAAAGGAGAAACATTAAGAAAGAAACTTACTTGACACTTAGAGAATATGCTTAAATAATGTTTGGTTGTCAAACTTTTGTGAATTTATTTGAGAAAATCTGTTTATAATAGCCTATTAGGTTTGAACTTATTGGTCTTGCGCTATTGATTCAGTTGATTTGAATAAATACGTCTATATTGGCTAATGTTGCTTAAATTTAATATACAGTGATCATAATTCAAGGCAAGCACATCACATGTATCTGACCTGTTTTTAGCAGTATTGACTGTTCATAGATTAAGTAGTCTATTTCAAATGGATCGCATATACAGACCGTCTCCAGGGTTAGGGTTAGGGTTAGAATAGCAAAATTTAAGTTTAAAGTTTATGAAATAAGTGCACATCCCTATTTTGTGTTTTGAAGTGAATGACACAGGAAGCCAGACACATTCAATGTTCAAATGACCGCACCATTCTTGCGTTTAAAATAAGGCGGTTAAAAATAGTCTGTGGGAGGAGTTTGCCACATGTAAACAATGTTCTGGTATCCTTGAGCATATAATGCAAAAGTTAAACAAACAAATGGCCATGAATACACTATTATAACATCTGAACCCAAGTAAAATACTTGATTTGAATAAGAGATGATGGTAACATACAAAACAGTGAATAGATGCGTCGGCTTTCCTTTTAATGCTTCAGATCAGTTATTAGATTAAATGAATTGATGTTCCCGGTGGAAAGGCTGGGTCATGTGATCAGAATGTAAACTGCATGCACCATTGTCAAATCATAATAAATGAATCATAATATAAAATACTGACCTGTGTAAGCTTTCAGCGTGGCTGCTGATCCGACTGGAAGTGTCGGCTTTACTGCGTCTCTCAGCGGGAGCCGTCGAGCCCAAGCCTTCTGAGGAGCGAGGCGGATCACAAACACTCTGGCTGGGAATGCAGTGGTTGCGGATTGCCGTGGAGACAGGTGTGTTGTCATGGTTACTGCTGACAGGGGTGTGAACGCCTGTGCTGGTGCCCATGGACTTGGACACGACCTTGAGCTTGTGTGAGGAGGACTTGTAGTGTTTGGACTTGTGCTGCACACGGCTGTTGTGCTTGAGGAAGAACTCGCAGGACTCCTGCAGAACGCGCCTGCTCTCGCTGATGGGGCTGAAGCACAGAAACAAAAAAAAAAACTGCTGTCAATCGATTAAAAATTGCACAATTTTTCTGTAATTAATCACGATTAAAAACGTTAGAATTTTTAATATTTTTTACAGTCACAGTTACCCTTCAAATTAATGTAGAAACAACTTAAAAACAGTATACTTTAAATATTTGTTGTAATGGCATCTTTTTATGAATGAAGGCCAGTATCACTGCTACTATTACAAGTGAGGCTCCCGCACCTCCTTCCTCGCACCACTTAAGCAGCTCACACGCACACACGTTGCAAAGTCTTGATTTGCCGTGAGCGGTTTTTATTGTGAATTGTTACACCTGTGTTTGACTTAGACTGTTTCTTGTATCTGATTCTCTGCTGCCTGCCTTGACCCTTGCCTGTTCCTGGATTTTGTATGTTTGCTGCCTGCCCTGATCACTGCCTGTCCCTGTTTCTGCTACTGCCTCGTCCATGCCATTGTTGTAAATTTAACTTCAATAAAGCTGCAGATGGAGCCTCACTCAGTTGACCTGTCATTACAGCTACTGATGTCTCTATGAAATACATTTTTTAAAACACTAATTATAGACATTCGACATTAGGGTTAGTATAACTGAAAGCTCTCAATTTCAACATTTATTAGGCTCAACTTTTAATTTAAACCCATTATAATAAATGTCATTTTTACCTGTGCTGTCAAACAGGTAAATATACAGAATTTGAATAAAGTTATTAAACACTTTACATTCTTAACTGCATAAATTAAAAACTGAGTAATCCTTATTAAAGCTACAATTTTCTCCGTTATCTTTGTTCTTTGATGAACAATAATGACAGACGTCACAGCAACTGGTTTATTAGGCTGCTGTCACTTTAAGAGCTGCCGTTGCCAAACATGACGCTGATCTGACGCGCATCTGATTTTCTTACAACTCTTTAAGTTCATTTATACGTTATTCGACTCATTTAAGACTGCTCTTATGAGGATACTCGACAAAATGGGCATTTTGGCATAATTCTGTGTTATTTGTTTAAGCACAAAAGAACTCGATACTGGCGCACGTCTTTCTGTGCACACGATTTGTGTGTGTGTGTGTGTGTGTGACATGACATTCACAGACAGCGCATTCTCTTGTCCTGTGGTGCTTGAATGGTTTAAAAGCATATTTGTGAATAAGAGCGTGATCATACAGTCAAACCAAAATTTACTGAGACACCTTGAACATTTCATTCATTAATACAGTTTATTCACTGTAGTTTAAAAAAATGGTGATAAAATAGAATGGTCTGTCAGAAAAATTAATCTTAATTATGTCAGATAACACTTAAGCAAAACACGGTCTGGTCAAAGTGTCTGAATAATTGTTGGTTCCAAATTTTTTATCAATTTTACTGGTAGTCTACTGTATGAAGAATTTTGGGGTATAATATGTCACAGTTTACTTTATTTTGCTATCCTCACTTAGCATGGACACTATGGTGTCCTGCACACACTAGTAAAAATATATAAAAAATATCTGAATAATTTTTGTTTTGACTGTATAATGTAACGCTGGCCAAATTATGACGGGAAAAAAATGGATGCTGCGTTAATTGCATTAAATATTTTTAACATGTTAAACTGAAAAAATTAACTGCTTCCGTTAACATGTTAATTTTGACAGCACTACGAAAAATCACATAGATTCTGCTTTTATACAGGTAGACATGCAAAACAGTTGCTTTCTCAACATTAAAGGGGTCCTATAACGCCCCTTTCACAAGATGTAATATAAGTCTCTGGTGTCTCCAGAATGTGTGTGTGAAGTTTCAGCTCAAAATACCCCACAGATCATTTATTATAGCTTGTCAAATTTGCCCCTATTTGGGTGTGAGCAAAAACACGCTGTTTTTGTGCGTGTCCCTTTAAATGCAAATGAGCTGCTGCTCCCGGCCCCCTTTCCAGAAGAGGGCGGGGCTTTAACAGCTCGCACTTCGGTTGCTCAACAACAACAAAGCTGGAAAATCTCACGCAGCTAAAATAAGGATTGTCAATAACAGTGTTCATCCTTACATTGTTCAAACCGGAGTCGACACTGATGGAGAGACTCAGGAAGAAGTTACAACTTTTAGACGTTTCTGAATGGTTAGTGGATAAATTTATGTAGTTGCTATGTGACTAGCATTTGCCATCATGTTAATCTTTTGTGCAAATCCAGTGTTGAATTGACCCTTGTTTGTGAAGCAGTCTGGTGTAAAATGACGGCATGGCAACAACACTCGACTACAACAACTCTTCCTCTTCTCTAAAGCAGCCCAACATGGCCCCGCCCCCTTTGTTGTGTGTTCTCAGGGGCGTGGTTTATGTCAATTTTAGGGTTAGTGATGTCACCAAGCCGTTTGTTGTAGTCCGTAAACAAAGAATTCTATAAAGGAAAATATCTCCCTTTGCATTGAACTTTGAGTGTCGTAACTTTGCAGATGTTGTTTATGATCAAACAGCAACATTACACACTAACTAAAGTTAAAAAAGTCAAATCATAATCAACCACCCCTTTAAACCTGGCTGTGAAGACAAATGTGTCTATATCAACTTGCCATGTTAACTTGCCACGTTTTTTTTTATTATATTGCATTGGACAGATCAGGGTGAAACTGAAGTGGAAAACATGACAAAAAGAATAATCTACAAAGCCATAAACAGTTGAGTTAGGGTTAGAGAAAGTGGCCTCACTCTTTTTTGCGCGTTCTCTTGAAGAATGACGCCCACTCCGAGCAGGTTTTCTTACTGCTGACCCAGAACACAGCTGGTATTCCCACAACCAGCGTCATCAGGTACTTGATGAGAAACAGGGAGAGCTCAGGCTGCTCCGCATCAATACTCTACAACAAACCAAAGAACAGTCATTCAGTCAGTGACTAAACACTTTGGTAATCTCACAGCACAGGACTGAATGTCTCACGCGGCTGGAGCAGGGGATGCTGTACTCCTGACAGTGCTCGTGGATCCAGCTGTTCTCCCAGGTGCGGCGCTGGGCTTGTTCGTACAGGTAGCAGCCGAGCAGCACCAGCAGAGGCAGCAGGTAGAGGCCGCTGAACACGCCGATGCGAATCATGAACTTCTTCAGCTTCTCCTGGTTCCGTTCGTCATGCTGGATCACCTGACGCACGTGGTTCAGAGACACGATGCCAGCGAGCAGCAGCGACAGGCCGACCAGCACCCCGATGGCCAGCGGAGCCACGACGAACCAGCGCAGTGCTGCCAGATCATACAGGCCGACGAAGCACACGCCGCTGATGCCGTCTCCCTCCACCTTATTGAGTGCTAGCAGCACGATGGTCAGCGCCGCGGGCAGACCCCAAGCCACCGCGTGGAACCACACGGCCTTCTTCTCTATGGCTTCACAGCTCCACTTTGGCCCTGCAGCCAGAAACCAGGTGATGGTCAGAATGACCCACCACACCATTCCCGCAGTGGAGGAGAAGTAGAGCAGCATAAAGAGCAGCGAGCAGCTGCGGCTCTGGCCTCCCAGCACGACCGTTGACACACGGCCCAGCACACTCGGCTCTTTGCAAGCAGCTGCATTATCCAACAGAAATCCAACAAAATAGACGAGAGAGACAAAACTGTAGCAGACAGAGTAGAAGATGATCGGCCGCTCGGGGTAGCGAAATCTCTTGACATCAATAAGGAAGGTTAAAAATGTGAACAGAGTTGCACATAAGCACACAATGGAGCACACGCCGATGAAGGTCTTAGCGAAGCGCACTTCATGCGGTTTCAGGTACATGTTGTCGCAGGGCGGCGCGCAATCTTGAGCCCCGAGGAAAGAGCCGGGGCGAGTCTTCAGCTGAAGCGGGCACCAGAATCCCAGATCCCGACCGGACGGCAGAGAGCTTCCGGACATGTTCACTTCTTCTACGGCTGAAACAGCAGATCCGTGTGGAGAAAAGCGGCATGATTCCAATCTATAAGACAAAAAAAACAAGCCAAACTATAATTTACAGCTCTAAAAACTCAGGATGAGTAAAAATCAATTATTGCATTGTATACAACATGTTTAGGTGGAAAAAACAAATGCATGATACACTGTGCGAAAATGAAATATAAATGTTTGTCCACAGCAAAAGATCAATACCCTCTGGTACTCTTCGGTCATTTTTGACTGGAAATGTTTTGTTTTTTTAGAATTTTTTACTTCATCAGAATGAAAGTTTTGGCACTTGCTATGTGAACACAAAAAAAAAAAATCATGGACATGATTAAAAAAAGGTTAAATGGTCCTGAAAAAAATAGTCACGCTTGTGCTCCTTACTGTCAAAAATTAATGCATTGGAAATGAACGGGAGACAAATTTCATCTGGTGGAAACTTTTGGTACTGCAACCAAACAAATTCTTACTGAAAGCTCATTTTTTGAGATATCAAGCTCAAATTTGGAACACAACTTGTTTAGATGTATGGCTTTGCTTGCAGTTTTAGAGTAAAAATACTATTTTTGTGCGTTTTTCTAAACAATAAACGTAAAATTCTGTAACCTTTTTTAAGTTAACTTTTTTAAACTTTTATCACTTTTTTATCACAATAATTTTCGTCTTTGAAAAGAGATCAAACTGAAGTCTGTGCTCTAAAGCATTCAAAATTTATGACAGTTTAAATTGGAAATTCCATTTTCAGGTCTATGCTCAAAAAGTGAATAAATGGATTATAACTACAGCATAAATATAATTTAGTACCATAAAATCCCCTAAAAATACAAAATATTAAATAAAAAACATTATCAAACCAAAATACAGTATATTAATTTTATTAAAATAAAAAAAAACATAGTTAATTTTTGACCGACACGTGAAGTGGCAGTTTCAGTAAGATTCAGTAAGTGCTGAATTCACCTGTTGGAGTTTGGGTTCCTTGCCGCTGTCGCCTTTGGGTTGCTTAGTTGGGGACACTTGACATTTGATATTCAACAATGCTTTGATCTGCTTGCATTGACACCATTTTCTTTAAGAGCTGCTGTGCAGCCAAAATTATATACCAGTTATCACTGTAAAGCTGCTTTGACACAATCTGTATTGTTAAAAGCGCTATATAAATAAAGGTGACTTGACTTAAATCTGTCTGAAGTGTTGTGTCTTTTTACATTGTACAACACTTTGCTCAACAGCTGTTGTTTTAAAACAACTGACTGATCCTGTAGATGTAACTGACATTTTATTGTATAATCCCAGTACTGTTGCAACGAACAGCTTATGATGTTACTCTATAGGCCTTCTGTTTAATTAATCAATTCAAAATGTGAAAATATACCATCTGCTCTCCTTTCCAGCAGCTTTGAAGTTTGTGTTTGTTGACAGTGTTTCCCACAAGACTATGGAGACTACCTCAGTCCCTCTAGCAGATGAAAACGCTGTACATTTTAAAGTGAAATGCATTAATCTGGAGTTCAAGAGCTCCAACCCCTTTTTAGTTACCCAACTGAAGAGAGTAAAAAGTCCTTGCATTGACTTTAAAGTGGACTCAAATTTGTTTTTAGTTGTGATAGTGTCTCAGTATACATCACATTCACTGGTGTTTTTAGGAAGCCAAACAATCTGAATACAATAACATTAATAATAATTTTATATGAGGAACACTGCTTGAAGGTCAAGAGGTCACCCTGCGATCAGTTTTTCACGCTGTTTTTCCAAATGTGTATGTTTTTTCAGTTGTCAAAGGTTAAGTTCGCAGACTCGCAGCCAACAGACCCAAATAATCCATAATGATAATTTGTTGTTCCATTTTCATGATCAGCTAGTAGTCACAGCCCTATTCACCATCGGAACACGTGCACAGATGAACAGATGAAGGTCTCACCGGTCGCAGCGCAGCTCTGATGGCCAGCTGATGCCGAAGGTGAGCATGTCTCTGCTGCAGTCGGACCGCACGCGCTCACACAGCTCTCTGCATGGACGCAGCACACGCGTGTGATCCCGGCACTCGGGAACGAAGGCCTGGCACAGGAACAGATGCACATCAGGAGAGCAGCGCAGGCTTGCCAGCGGCATGAAGTGCTGCACAGACGAAGAAAAGAGAGAGGGAAGGTATTTCTACATAGCTGTGCTAGTTTGATGTATTTCACGCCATTACACACTTTTTTCCTCTAACATAAATTCATTTACACTTAAATCAACATGTTCATTTACTCACTTTTTGTGAGTGTGTGTGTGTGTGTGTGTGTGTGTGTGAGACTGCTCTCCCCTCCAGTTTCCTTCCTTCCTGCTCTCTTGTTTAAATCAAAGGCTGTACCCACAGGGCTGAGGGCGTTTTTCCTGTGTTACGCAGAGCCTTTTATTTGATACAACTATAAAAGCAGTCGCACTACAGTGAAATCAATCCCAGTGAGGAAGCACAGGAATGTGCTCTGGAAGGTACACAGACATTAAAGACATTTACTGATTAAAGACTGAACTGATGTCTGTTCACTAGAAAGAGAGACCACCCTTTAGCTGAACTGAGGTGTGTTTCCTGAAAACATTGTTACACAACTATGGTCACAAGTTCTGTTGTTATCAGCAGTTCAACGAGTAGGTGTTTCCCAAAACCATATTTCCAACGAACATTCGTGAACAGCTAGGGCTGTGCGATTAATCATAATTGATTTTTTTATTTCGGCTTCCAATGATTATGGCATTCCGTCCAGCGCACCTTCCTTTCCTTCATAGAGATGCAGTTTCGTTCCTCTCTAAGCCATACTTAACATCAAATCAGCGAATAAGTGAAAGATGTGAAATGCTAAACTGTGGGATGTGCTTGATATTAATAACTTTAATGTTTAATCTTTAATCTTTAATGTTATTAAAGTGCATTAAGTTGTGAAAGATGCTCCCTAGGTGGCCTCCTTTGCACGTTCCGAGACGGGGCCAAATGCACATAAGCAAAGTATACAGTGGGCTTAGGATACGCGCCTAAACAGTCAAATAACCTACACACAAAAATAACGAAATGCCTCATTAAACACAGTCGGTTGTGTCTTAAATGAACGTAAACAGTTGAGAAATAAAACGCACGTGTAACAGTATATCTTAAACTCTTAAAGTGACATCAGCCTAATAAACCTGCTGCAGTAATTAGTTAGTTCACCCAAAAATGAAATTTCTGTCATTAATTACTTACCCTCATGTCGTTCTACACCTGTAAGACATTCGTTAATTAAGATATTTTTTATCAAATCCGATGGCACAGTGAGGCCTCCATTGCCAGCAATGTCACCGTCACCTCTCAAGATCCAGAAAGCTACTCAAAACATATTTAAAACAGTTCATGTGAGTACAGTGGTTCTACCTTAATATTATAAAGCGACAAGAATACTTTTTGTGCGGCAAAAAAACAAAATAATGACTTTTCAACAATATCTAGGGATGGCCGATTTCAAAACACTGCTTTGGAGCTTTACGAATCTTTTGTTTCATGAAGCTTTCATAGAATCACTGTACTCACATGAACTGATTTAAATATGTTTTTAGTAGCTTTCTGGGCATTTGAAAGTGTTAATTATCTTGCTGGCAATGAGGCTGCACTGAGCCATCGTATTTTATCAAAAATATCTTAATTTGTGTTCTAAAGATGAACGAAGGTCTTACGGGTGTGGAACAACATGAGGGTGAGTAATTAATGACAGCATTTTTTATTTTTGGGTGAGCTAACCCTTTAAAGATGAGCTTCACTAAACTTTACCTTCATCTTTTCTGCAGCGATGTCCTGGTCATAGTGCTCGAGCATGTTGGGGAAGAATGTGGTGTTGTAGGGCATGCCATGACACCACTGCACGTGCACAGGCTCACACGTGAACAAAGTGTGGCTCGTGCAGGAGTCCAGCAGGAAGAAAGCGATGCTGAACCACAGCAGGATCCGCATGGCAGCCGCCGGAGTCGACTCCAGATGATTCAGTCGAGTCCTGATGATTCAGGAGGATCTGCGAGTCATCAGCGGGAATCAAATCTGCAAAACGCAATCTCTACATTAACACATGAGGACGAGTATGAACAGAGATACTAGACGCCTGAAACTATTATATAAAACTGACTAGTTTCCAAGAAACTCTTACATGATAAGATGTGAAATGAGACGTTCGTTCATGGAGAGATTAGAAACAGTTGGTCAACAGTTTGTTTGTTTTTAACATTCATCACGTGCCTTAAATGTCATCTTGTGTAGGTTTTTGTTTTGAAAATCGTGTTTTGCTTTCTTTAAACGATCGTAAACAGCTCTGAAGAAAAAGCATTTTTGTTCAAAGAAAAACACGCAGCTCGTCCTACCTTCAGCTCATCCAGTGTCGCACAAACTCTATCTATTTGTTCTTCTATACAATTAGATTATGTCTTACTATACGTACAAACTCCTCTACTTCATTCTCCAGGTGTGTCTTTCTTTTGAAAGTCTCCATATATCCGTATATAATCCTCTATGTCCGAAGAGAAACAATCGTAGTTCTTGCCTTCCGAAAGAATGTCATTCTTGTTTGCGCATGCGCAGAAGAACGATTTCACCTTCAGAGAGATTGAGCTAGTCTAACACTAAATACAATACATACTTTTAAGGACAAACGGATTCATTTATTGTGGCCATTAAGCAGAGGTGTATAATAACAACTAAGTACAAGTACTGCAAATTTTAAGTGTAGTTTTGCCACATTTCTTCTTCATGTTTGAGTTTTAGTTCACTGCGTTTTGAGGAGAAAAGTAATTCTTTATTACTGTATGTATGCTCCCACATGCATTCCACATGAAAAAAATAATGAATGCTACAGCATACTGTAGTATTAACTATAGTGAACTGATAAACTGTAATAAATACTGTAGTATATTTTAATTTTACTACAGTACACTGTAGTATAATATACCCTATAGTTGTAGAAAACTTAGTACAGTATTGGGTAAAATAATTTGTTTATATTACTATAGTTGTTATATTACCAGAGCTATAGAAATTACCACAACAAATTAATTTAAGTACTTTACTATAGTATGGTTCAACAGATCTCAAGTAATCTAAAAAGAAGAAGAGGATGTAAGTTTTTAGGCTATAATAATTAACTAATTAACTATTATATATTGAACGACACAAAGCTAAAAGTCAAAGTAACAATTATACATGCAACCCCAGAGAATTGTAGACATGTACAAATGTATCTGGATGCATTTTTAGGAAATGTTCTGTTACATATTTTTACCGATTTTATGAAGCATTTGATCATTTTCGAATAAACTTGACCTCCAGGACTTTTATTTAGCTTTCTACATACATCAAGACCTGTAGAATGGGCCTGTCAAGTAACTGTTTTTCAGGTTTCTCACATGCAGTGAGTTGAGAGAGACACTAGTATTAAAATGTTTGTCCCAGGACTCTTATGTTGAAGTTGGGTTCCCATTTCCTGTGCCTTGTTTTGTAGTCCCCTTGTAGTTTTCTTACTCATTAGTTGTTCCCAGGTGTATTGTTAGTCTCATTACCCCTAGTGTTTCCCTTGTTCTCTGTCAGTTGTTTTGTGTATGTAATAGTTGCCTGTTTACTCCTCCTGTTACTAGTTATTTGTTCTTCTGCCAGCACTAATTTCTATCTGCCTTCTCTCATCCTGCCTGTTACAGCAGTCTCTACCAGTTTGAAGGAAGCAACCTTTTTTTTTTTTTTTGAAAATGTTATTGAGATCATGCATTAAGAAGCATTCTTCAATATTTATTGATAATAAAACTATTAATTTACTCTGAAATTGTGTTCATAACCTCCCTGAGTCTGAGAGGGCATCTGCCGAGAACAATATCAATATGAAAGATTAGCTTTGAGATTTTGAACTTCACATTTTCAGTAGAGCACTTCTAAACACTTCTGTGACGCTTGGCTTTGTTTTTCGTCTTCAGACCACCATCTAAGATTCAACTGACTATAAACAAACATGTCCTGTATCATTGCTTGAGTGCTGAAAACACCTGAGAGGTTCTACAGCAGCTGCGATTGGAATATGTACTCAATTCCACATAAAACCTCAAAACCTGAGGATTGAAACTGCAGCAGTCATTATCCTCTTCAGTTCAGGGATATACAAGGTCTGGCAGTGCTGCTTTCAACATCTCGCATGAATCGCAGAAACAGCCGCTGTGACTGACCTTTAGAAGTCAGTTTAGTCCCTGAACACATGGAAAAAGATCATTATTAGGTTTATTTGAGGGGGTCTATTTGGGCTTGAAGATTAGATCTCATCTGCAGTTCAGTGGTCTTTCATCCAAAGCAACAGAAGAAGAATCTGTGATCTGTGATGAGTTTAGCTTTGGAAGAACAGGACCAAGCAGTTTTACACTGAATTCAGAGCTGTCACAGTGACAACAGAATTAAAGGATTAGTTCACTTTGAAATGAAAATTATGCCAAGCTTTACTCACCCTCAAGCCATCACTAATACAATTCATGGAAAGATGGCAAAATTAAAATGTATTAAACATATACATAACAAAAATGGAGAAATATTTGTCATTAATATATATAGTATTCAACTTACGAAGAAAGTGTAAAACTCTCGCAGTTCTCAAATCTTACGCTACGTGACGCCAGTTTACACTTTCTTCGTAAGTTGAATACAGAAGGCAGTCTGGCAGAAGATATTTTACTTCATAACTTGTTAAATATGAATATTTTTTTACATAAATGCATCGATTCACTTCAGAAGGCCTTCATTAACCCCCTGGAGCCGTGTGGAGTATGTTGGAAGTCCAGTTTGCTAGCATGGGTCAATAGAGACAACCCCAACTCTGTACGATGTTCTGATGCAGAGATATAGGTCTGCTAGGGTACTCTGTTTGGTTGCTAGGGAGTGGCAGCTGCCTATGATGATACTTCAAAGGCTGCTTGTCAGTATGAATTATATAAACCAAACCTATGACCTTCAGATTTGAAGATGTCCCTCTTTGGTGTTTGGGTTGCTAGGGTGCTCTAAATGGTTGCTAGGGCGTGGCTACAGTTATCAGATTAAACCAATTGACTGCATGTCTGCCCAAATCAAAAAAGCCAAACTCGTGTATCTAAGTATAAGAAGTATGCAAGAGAACAAAAGTGACGCTTTACCAGAGGCAAGAACCACTAATAATGGATCAAGAGAATTAATCCAAACCAAAATGTAGAAGTATTGTATATATAAAAGGGTTTGCTTTTGCACAAAGAAACCAAATGAAAAAGGTGAAACTGTCAACAACAGAAAAACATCTGAAGAAAAGCACTTTTCTTGAAGCAGAAGAACGCTGAGGGAGGAAACAGGCGGATGAACAGCAGAAAAACATCTGGATTCTGCTCAGCGTTCCTCAGTTCAACAGTCTCTGCTCTTTAAAAACAGGTACTTTTGCTCTACTATTAAACATGAATATTCATCTATTCTACACTGTGATGTTTCTGGATCTAAAGTAATTTACACTGATATATTATGTCATGTTTACATGGAAAGAGGGTCATTTATTGCAATGTTCCAGCCCAGTTTTTGATGTTGAAACTTTGTGTATTTGAAACCTCATGTAAGTGATGCTTTCCTCATTAGCAGTGTTGTATTGTAGCTGAAGCTCTTCTCACTGAAATGAAGACCTCGTTATTCATTCTGCTGGTCATTTGCTGCAGTTGTGTGTGTCAGTGGAGACCCAGCAAACAATCACAGCTGGACACAACATCCCAGACCAACAACACAGGTATTCAGATACACAACACTGTAATAATTCAGTCATTTTTACTGTCTCTGTATGAACTGACAAGCTGTTTTTGTCCAGAGAGTTCTTGTGACGGACGTCTGCTGGATCTCATCTTTGTGACTGACAGCTCTCGCAGTGTCCGGCCTGATGACTTCGAGAGGGTGAAGTCCTTCATCAAGGACGTGCTGCTGTTCCTGGATGTGGCTCGCGATCAGACGCGTGTGGGACTCGTGCAGTTCAGCAGCATCATGCAGAATGAGTTCTTCTTAAACAGCTACTTTGAGAAGCAGCAGATGGAGCGGGCCGTCCGGAGCATGGAGCACTTGGCGTCGGGCACCATGACCGGGTTAGCGCTGCAGTTCACGCGGGAGCAGGCGTTCTCTCTGGCGCCGTGGTGGTGACAGACGGCCGCAGGACTCTGTGGAGGAGGAAGCGGCTTATGCATGACAGGACGGGATAGAGATCTTCGTGGTGGGTGTCTTTCGTTTTGACATGGCAACCCTGCGAGCCATCGGGAGCGAGCCGCATGCGGAACGTGCATCTGGTGGCCAATTTCAGCCAGATAGAAACTCTCGTTTCTGTCTTCTACTCAAAGCTGTGTGCAGGTCAGTCTGTTCACTTCACTCTGTAAAATATATTTCCACCTTCCTTGGTTTAATAGGCTCATATCATATCTGTCAACTAGTAATCCTAAAGATGAGCGAGTTCAGGTGTTGGAGCTGAAGTCTTGTTTAGATGTTTACTTGTTAAACATCCAAGATGTTCATGTCTTTCTTCAGTGGAAAAGAAATTAAGGTTTTTGAGGAAAACATTCCAGGACTTTTCTCCATATAGTGGGCTTCACTGGGGTTCAACGGGTTGAAGGTCCAAATGTCAGTTTCAGTGCAGCTTCAAAGAGCTCTACATGATCCCAGACGAGAAATAAGAGTCTTATCTAGAGAAACCATCAGCCATTTTATAAAAAAAATAAAAGTTGATATACTTTTTTAGGGTTCCCACTCGTCCTGGAAAACCTTGAAAACCTGGAAAATTGATGACAAATTTTTCAGTCCTGGAAAACACATGGAAAATTAGAGAAAATGGAAAATCTTGTTGTTGTCCTGGAAAATTATTTTTTTTAAAACAATCACCATTAGTTGCAAAAAGTGCAGTGTTCAAGAATGCTGAGTTTTGACATGTGAGAGTAGTATTTTCAGTGATGTTTAGTTTTGTGTTGCTACTTGCAGCAGTTACCTAATGTTATTAACTGCTCAAATGCATGCAGTGAATGTTAACTGGTAAGCATCTATGTAATTCCGTAACTTGCTAACTACAGTGCGTGCATAATTATTATGCAAGGTATTTTTCTGATCATATTTTTTTTCCTAGCACATTTTACCATTTCCAAACCAATCAATAATAATAACTACTATTAATTTTGTATTTAATCATTTATAAGTCATATATAATTGTTCATGAAGACTGGAAATGAAAAACGCCTTATATTCAGGTGTGCATAATTATTAGGTATGTTTTGTCTTTTACAGATAAAATGAGCCAAAAACAGATTTAACTCAGATTGAAATGTCAAAAATTAATAAATGTCCATGAGAATGATGCAATACTAATGCAATACAAGAAATTGCAGTTAAGGCATGACCAATGGACAGCAAAACGCTCATTGGGTCAGCAGGGTCAGACAAAAACAGGTGGAGTAGAAAAAACACATGTGGACTGCAAAATAATTAAGAATTAAGGTAAAGAACTAAGTGTGAAACCATCTGGAACCATTTAGTCTCCAGCGCCACCATTTTCCAAAACTGCAACCTACCTGGAGTCTCCAGAAGTGTGTCAGGTGTCAGGAACTCAGAGACTTAGGTTAGGTAAAGAATCCTAAAAAATGCCCCCCATTTAAGAATCACATACTGAATTGTAGTAAAATACAAGAAGACCAATTATTTTTTTATAGGCTTTATAGACAGACAGATTAAGAGTGAATTAAGAGTCTTGTACGACCAGCACCATATACTCTTGTCCCACTGTTTGAAGAATTTATCTTCCAGAATCTGGCAGTAAGGTGTGGGAGTTCATTTTTAGTCCATCTCTTATCCTGAAAAGTCTGTCTTGCAGACATAATGATTTTCCAAAACCTACTGCCAAAAAATAGATGTGTGCATTAAGTGTAAATGCAGACTAATAGACCTGCCACATATTTTATTACGTGTTATGGATTTCTTTGTTGTTCACTGACTTTGTCTTTGACTAATATTTTTATTTTCAAATAGTAAAACAAAACATTAAAATAGTTCCAGTGATTGACACTGGCAACTAGAATAATTTGTCATAATGTTTGATTAATAATTTTTTTCTCGCAATTGCGAGTTTAACAAAATTGTGATATAAACTCACAATTGCGAGAAAAAGGTCAGAATTGCAAGTTTATATCATGCAATTCTGACCTTTTTACTTGCAATTCTGACTTTTTTCTGGAGTTTATATCTTGCAATTCTGACCTTTTTACTTGCAATTCTGACTTTTTTCTGGAGTTTATATCTTGCAATTCTTGATTCTTTTCTTAGAATTGTGAGATGTAAACTCAGAAAAGTCAGAATTGCGAGATGAAAATTTAAAGCAAGTCTCTTTTTTAAAAAATGTTTTTATTCTGTTAGCGGAAACAAGCTTCCATAGTCATAATGTATGATTAAGAGCTCTTATTAAAAACTGACTTTATAGTCAAGTATAAACTGACTAAAGTCATGTCAATAAACTGTAGCTATGCCTTTTTCAGACTTAGAGAGCAATATATTAGGCTATTTTAGACCGTGATCCCAGTCTTTTATTCCTGTTGTGGTAAAATTGAAAATGTTCTGAAAAATGATTGCTGAAAAAAAGTGGGAACCCTGTTTTTAACCACAAATGCTCGTCTTGCACCGCGCAATGCGCCACGCATTACATAATCACGTTGGAAAGGTCACGCATGACGTAGGCGGAAGTTGTGATTCTATTCCTGTGTTTCCTAAGAATGCTTTACTCAAACTGATACACCAGTGTGCAAATAAGCATTAAACTGGTGTTTTTAATATATTATAAATAGATACTCATCTACAAAAGTAATACTTTGTAAATTATTCTGTCTCAGATCAGCTGTCAGTGTCACAATCGTGTAAATGTGGGAAGATGATGCTGTTTCACAACACAACCAATGAAGTGCTGATGATGATTTCACGGAAGTATATCCTTTATCCCACAGACTTACCCATAATGCACTGCACAATTTATATACAGCATCTCCGTCATCAGCCGATGACAGAAAAAGCTGTTGAGAGATGTGGGGCCTGTACCATGATGGTAGTTGAACAAACTCAGGGTAATAGGATTAGTTTTGAGTTTCTTTAAGCTTTCTTTGATCCTGAGTTTGTGGAGCGCGTGCACATGAACACATGACATCAGTGGTGAATAGCCAATCACATGCCTTGCAACAGAGAGAAACTATGATTCACTTCTCACGAGACAGGAGGCGCGATTCAAAACTCTTTTGCTGAAGGTTAAGAGATTGAAGAAAAGGACAGAATAGAGGACAGAGGACAGATAAAAGAAATTGTGTTGCTCTATCAGTGCAAGTAAAACTTGTGAAGTTAGTTTATATAGTTGATATTAGCGATAGAGACTCACATCATATTTAAAGTTTATTTACAGCTTATTTATAAAACCCACTTTCCTAAAACCCAGGATTGGCGCAAACTAATCTGAAATTTACCTGGCTAGCCAGCTAATCCGGCTTCATGGTACAGGCCCCTGATGTTGAATTAAGAGCCACTAATAAACAGCAGCATATTTACTTTTCACTTTTGTTTTTACTTTGTGGCCATCTGGTGCTCAAAAGTTTGAGTAGCACTTACAAAACTTCAAATCATTCACACTGAAATAAGTAAAATATATTAAACGAATTTATAAATTAAATCTGCAATCTATGTATTTTAAGTCGTCAGCTTTATTTCTACAGCGCTTTATACAGTACAGATTGTTTTACAGCAGATTCACAGTAATAAACAGGAAAATAACAGAATCAAAGATGCAAACTTCATCAAATATGAGAAATTCAGATTCTGCTGTAAAGAAGCTCTACAGAAGACAATAGAGCCATTATTTAGATCAAATTCTGTTCAGTTTGATCATGTCAGTGCAGTCAGATCATTATTAGTGAATATTTAATGTCAAAAATTAACTTTCTTAACAGAACAACACTAGAAACGGTCATGAAGAAGATTGAAGTTTTGGAGATTCAGCGTGAACTCGTGTGACAACATTCCTTCATCCTCGTCTGAATGACATTCTTCCCAAAATTTTGTGCATGTACTGCATAATTCTGTGTATGATTTTACATGTTTATAGTAAAGTAAAGAAACATGTAGAAGTGCATTTAAACTTCCCGAAGCATCTCCACTAATGTTCTGAACGTCGCTCAGATCTTCAGCTCATTCGACCTGTCGTTGATGCTCAGATGAGCATCAGGAGGATGACCTGCTAAAAGAAAGATATTTTATTTCAGCTTTACCATAATAAATCCAGTAAACCTCCTGCTCATCTAGATCCACATCACTGCACACTTCACCTGTCTTACACACCTGAGAGACTAAAGCTGATAAAAGAGGCTGGATGGCCTGAATGAAGTCATGATTGAGGTGAATTGTGCAGTGTTGTGTAGAGCAGTGAAACACTGTTGTATTAGAGTTACTCATCGAACACTGAGACAGAAGGGCAGCTGTGGCCAGCGGTGCAGGACGAGCACAGATGAAGCACGACAGCCTGATCTGAAGAGTCTCGACTGGCGTGTTGATCTAGCGAATGTCTAGCCCTGACCAGACCACTGACAGACCCGGCAGGCGAGAACGATTCGCAGCTCAGACTGACAGAGACTGAAGAGAATCTCACCAGGATCAGCAGGATCTTCAGGAATCACTGATCATCTGATCGAGGCTGTGCGAGAGAGCGAGCAAAACAGCAGTTAAAATTAACAGACTACAAACATCATGGATGTAAAATCTAATATCACAGACAACCAGCAGAAACACCAAAAATCGTCTGAGTAAACAATTATATTTATTCAGATAACTCTTCCACGTGCACTACTGTGAGACACTTCGATAGCCTCTACTTCTGAAGATAAAAACACACAAATGCAACTGAATTACAATATACCTGATTTAGATCACAGAGACATTACAAAACACCGTTCAAAGGTAAAAATACACGCTTTAAAAATCCAGACCAGCAGGGCCTAGCAGTGCCTCCACACTATCAGCTTCGCTCTTCTTCTTCTTCTTCATTGGTTACTCGCTCCTCTGACGCTTACTGCCACCTGCTGGACGTCATGTGAGATGACATGCTCTCTAGTGAATTTACATTTGCACACACTCTTCTCTCACTCTCACACACACACATCCTTGTTTATACTACTTTGTGGGGTCCAAATGACCCCACTAAGATAGTAAGAGGAGGAATTTACGACATTACAACATCTTAAAAGTCATATATAAGAATGTTTGACAAAATCTTAAAAGTCACTATAGTATGGCCCTTCCCTACACTACACCTAAGCCTACCCATCACAGGAACCTTATGTAATTTATATATATATATATATATATATATATAAGAATGTTAGAATTATGTTAGGTTCCTGTGACGGGTCGGTTTAGGGAAGGACGGTAGTAAATTGATATAAAAGATTTTGTCCTTGTGGGGTCCAATTAAAAGAGTCAAAGTCAAACATTCGTACTTTAAGGGGCCTTCTGGACCCCACAAAGTAATAAATATAAGTTCACACACACACACGCACACACACACACACACACACACACACACACACTTGTATATGTGGTTTATGGAGACTCTCCATAGGCATAATGGTTTTTATACTGTACAAACTGTATATTATCTCCCACTACACTACCCCTGCAGACAGTTTCCTACCCATCACAGGAAACTGTCTGCATTTTTTTGAATTTCAAAAAAACACTGTTTAGTATATGTTTTTTAAGCCATTTGGTTTACGAGGACACAGGAAGTGTACCCATGTTATTATACACATTTGTGTCCTCATAAACCATGTATACAACAACAAACACACACACACGCACACACAAACAAACACACAGAGAGAGAGAGACAGAGAGAGAGACACTCACTCACCAGCCAAAGAACCAAAATTAATCAGTTACTGTAGAGGCTAATATGCATGTGTCATAGAGTGACATGCAGACTCAAAAGTTGGTATACACAATCCGAAACACAGAAGAAGAGTGACATACAGGTGATTCTTCAGGCTGGGCATGAACAGCGCATGCGCGTCATCCGAGTGCGCTCCAGTGAGTTTGAGCTGCAGCGCGTTTCATTCCAGCCGCGTCTGTTTGACATGAACACACGCGCGCTTACAACTGAAGAACGCGATTTAAACAAGTTTCAAAAACTATAGAAAGTTCTGCGTGCAGTCCTCGTTATCACGAAGCTCGACAGATTTTGTAAGAATGGGCTGTTCGTCATCCAGCACACAGACGCTCGCGCAGGAGAACCGACCGGGCGTCAAAGCGGAGGAGGCGAACGGAGAAACTCTGGGTAAGTCATTTCATAAACATGTCATGTTAATGATAACTAAAGCCGTATTGTAAAAGCTTGAAATGTTTTTATGATCATCATAATTTAGTCAAATGTTATATATGTTGCCATCTCTGGCATCTTTTCATATAGGCAATCTTTAATTATTCAGATAAGCAGCATCATATCTCTGTGCTGTCAGTGAGTTCAGGCTGATGATGATCAGTACAGACAGCTCAAAGCCCGGTCAGGACACGCGCAGCCCCGGGCGTCGATCTGTTCCTCTGGTCCGACCGGTCCAGATCATTTCACATCGGTGCTTCCATTGAGAGAGTGTGAGAGGAGAGTCACAGCTTACACTGTCGGACCAGAAACTCTGCATCATTTTCAGTGGTTTATTTGCATGTTTCTCTAGGCTGTTTTCTCTGTTGACCTGTCTTGTTTCTCTCATGGGTTTTGTGTCAAATGTAAAAAAAAAAAAACACACACACAGAGAGAGACACACACACACACACACAGAGACACGGACAGTGTTTCTGTTGTGGTTTATTCTCATGATCTTCACGTTTAATTCAGGAACATAACTTGGCTTGTGATCATGATTGGGTTTATGGTTAATGTGGAGCAAGAGAAACACTTTTGATGGAGGAGAGGGTTTTAGTTTAGGGTAGGCTTTAAGCAAAGCTTAATTTAAAATAGATGAGGGAAAACATAAGAATAAAAGAACATAATGTAATGTGTGTCTAGAGTCGTCACTTGTGGCACTGCTACATGAACCCTGGTGGTGACGTGTTCGATCCGTACCAACACACTGTGACAGTATGACTGTCTGTTTCCACACATGATAGAGAGAGAGAGACATATTGTGTGTCGTGAGTCTGGTCACTGTTTGCTCTGGAGTCTGTCATCTTTGGCTGCTGTAACAGCGCCGCTGACCATCAGGAAATTACTTTTTCTTTTCTCTGTGTGTCTGAGGAAATGAGCTCAGAACGGGGCAGAACCTGCAGGCGTGTGAAGCTTAGTGAGTGTGTGTGTGTGTGTGTGTGATGTGGCCCAGGTGTGTTTGGGTCTATTCCACACACACACACACACACACACACACACACTCAGAATTGAAGATGCCTGACTATAAGAGATTGTTTTATCATTCTGTTGTCTGTAGAATCAGCCTTTCACACACAGAAAGTGTCACTGTCAGCGAAATAAATTATCTTTAATTGTGGTCTAATATCTGTGATTCAGAATTTGTATATAATGTAATTATTAAACCTGTCAGATGAAGCAAGATAAACACTGGGTGGTAAACAAACGACTGGACTGGAAAGCATGATGCTCTTCTAAAGTTGAACACACAGGGACGTGTGAAAAAGAAGAAGAGAAAACCGTAAACACTCAATATGTATTAAAAAAAAAGACTCGGGACTGTTTCTGTTGGGTTTCCATGAGAGCATCTTCCATGATGCTTCATTAGTGTTTGTAGAAAGATAAATATTAACCATTTAAGTGAGGCAGGAATGTGTTTTTAATTATTTACTCCTTGCTACAGTATGTGTTTTTGAGTTCAGATAAAGTGCTGCATTTTTAAAGAAGTTACATTTGGGATGTAGTAAACTTTATGCTGTTCAGACTACAGACAAATAAATGGATTTGACTCCGATATGATTTTTGATGCATGTGTGAATAAAGGCACGTCTATAACTTTGCTTTGAGGCATAAGCTTAAAGGGGGGGGTATCACACACAGTTTCAGCCAATCTCATGTTAATCTTGAGTACCTATAGAGTAGTAGTGCATCCTTCTTATCACTAAAAAGTCTTTAGTTTTATCATATTTATAAAAGATACATACACTGTACTGAGTATTTCTGAAAACAGCTGAGCACCAGGGGGCGTGTCCTGTGAGCAGAGCTGAAGAGTGACAAGCTGTCACAAGCACGCGCAGCTTTTGTGTAGCGATCGTCTGCAAGTTATCGATGGTCAGCTAAACATATGTATTTAAATACACACAATACACCATCGCATTATCCATGGATACTGTCCTGTGACCTGTGCAGCGCTGCCAACGACTTCCGTAAACCTGCACACGCGTTGATGGGTTCTTGCTCTCTTGCTCTGGTCGACGTGTGTGCGCACGCCCTTCCGGGAGAAGTGCCCGCACAAAGAATTCCGCCCTCGTTTACATCACTCATGCCCATACTCGAAAAACAGATCCCGAATCATGTAAGGATTTGGAAGAGAATTTTTGGCAGAGAAATACTCCGTCACTCGTCCAACTCGTGTTTTTAAACTGTGGCCATGTTTAGTATGAAAATCCAACTCTTTAACAGTGTAAATAAGTCATGAAATAACATTAAACCCCCCCCCCCCCCCCCCTTTAAAAACTGAAGAATTCCATCAAAGAGCATCTTCAAATCCATGTGATCTGAGAGCTAATTCTTCATTTACCCTTCTGCTGTAGGTGCAGTTTATATAATGGGTCAAGAAAATGGAGAACTTTTTGGCTTATTTACATTTCGTAGCTAAAAGAAATAATTGTGATGACAAACAATTATGTTTGCATGTTTAAAACATGTTAATAAACTTTATTTCCTCCCTGCTTGTGTTTTTTTGCCAGTCAGTCGTAATGGGATTGTAGCAGAAGAAAATGAGACCATCTCAGATCAGATGCAGTTGCCAGTTCAAAGCACTCTTCTGGACGAGATGGGCCCAGGACCAGGCGAGGCGGTGGATGAGGTCCAGATTGAGGCCTCAGAACCAGAGCAGACAACAGTCAGTGGTAGTGATGCTGCTCTGGAGGCGGTGGATCCGGCAGACGTTCTTGCAGCATCAAGTCCTGAAGCCCCTGCTGAAGAGCAGCATGTTCTTCATGTTGCTTCGGAACTTATTGACACTACAGCTACAGAAATCACCCTAGCCCCGGAACCAGCATCAGATCCAGTCCAGACACCAGTCCAGTTCACTCCCACTCCAGAACCCAAGCCTGCTGAGATAACGCCAGCTCCAGAATTCCCATCAGAAGTCCCAGACCCAAGCTCAGAGCCCACACTGGAGGAAGCTAATGCAGCAACTGAAGCTGTGCCAGTGGAACCAAGCCCAGCTCTAGAACCAACTCCAGCTCCAGAACCTACTCAAGTGGAACCAAGCCCAGCTCTAGAACCAACTTCAACTCCAGAACCTACTCAAATGGAACCAAGCCCATGTCTAGAACCAACTCCAGCTCCAGAACCCACTCTAGTGGAACCAACTCCAGCTCTAGAACCAACTCAAGCTCCAGAACCTACTCCAGTGAAACCAAGCCCAGCTATAGAATCAACTCCAGCTCCAGAACTCACTCCAGTGGAACCAACTCCAGCTCCAGAACCCACTCCAGTGGAACCAACTCCAGCTCCAGAACCAGCTCCAGTGGAACTAAGCCTAGCTGTAGAATCAACTCCAGCTCCAGAACCCACTCCAGTGGAACCAACTCCAGCTCCAGAACCAGTTTCAGAACCCACCCCATTGGAACCAATCCCTGTTCCAGAACTCACTCCATCTGAGCCAATCCTGAGTGCAGAATCAGCTCCTGCTGAGGACCCAACTGCATCTCCAGAACCTGCTCCAGTGGGACCAAGCCCAGCTCTAGAAGCAGCTCCAGCTGTAGAGCCAACACCAGAAGAACCGAGTCCAGCAATTGAGGCAGTAGCTGCAGAGGAGAATGTGATCTGTGCAGCCGCCCCAGAGGGTAACTCATGGGATTACGGGGCAGTTGGGCTCTTGGGGTCACACATGAAAAGATTTAAAACACACTTGAGAAATAAAGTAAAGCGTCGGTCACTACATATACAGTAAGGCAGTGCATAACTAATGCTGGGTAACAGAACAGGGATTGTTTACTGTAGTCTAGACAAAGACACTACAGTGCCACACACAGAACATGTCAGTTTTCTTCACATCTGCACAACAGCCTCTTGCTGACACTTTATCGCTCTTTGTGTCGAGCCAAAAGTCACAATAATCTTGCGCTCTGTTGCCTCAGATTATGTAAGATGAGCACTTAACATGTCCTGCGATGACGGCAGCTGTTGGTGACACACGGCGCTGGGCATTGCTACAGTGTTGCTTTTTACAAGATTAAATGATAGTAATCAATATTCTGATTCTGATATATCCATTTATTTAAAATGTGAACAAATGGATGTTCATGAGCTTTTCTATGGCTTATTTGGGCCGAATGTTCACATGAGCATCTTAGCGCTCACAGACACCCCTGACATACACTACAGGTAAGAGAACAACAAACTTAATGCGGGTAAAGGTCTCAAACCAAACATCTCTGTGAAACGCCTGAAGACTTGTATAAGAGGCAGAAAGCAGGGCTCTGGGAGAGTTTTGGTCAGTGTAGCTGATGGATGGATGGATGGATATCACTGTGGACTGCGGACCTCATTGGTTCTTGCTGAAGCTTAAACCTGCTGTGTCACACGTTATGCGTAACAAAAACGTTATTGTTATATAGTATGAAGGTGTTCAACGAACTTTGGCAAGCTGTTTTGAACTCCCGAAACAATATCCAAACAAACTCCATTTAGTTCAAAAGGACGTCACACCAATTCATTCTTCAATTTCGCTTGAAGTATACAGAGGCTTTTATCATAGATCGGACTCATTATTGACCGTTCAGAAGACTTATGTGTGCCAGAGATGCTTTTTACATTCCAGTTTATTAGGTCAGTGTTATTAAAAATAATGCAAACAAGTCTTAAAACAGTAAAGCATGCCGTGAAGCACGAAAAGTCTGCTTACATTAACTCAGCACACTTTTACTACAGATTCTGTGTGTTTTCTGCAGTGAATCGCTGCAGAATGATACTGTCACGGCTGTTCACGGGCAGAAATATGAGCATCAGATTTCTTGTGTGTGTTTCAGGGGCGGCCCGTGAAGCTTCACAGCCTGACATTGAGGAGATTGCAGCGGATGCAGCTGGTGAGACGGTCCTACAGGGGGTCAGAGGTCAAACCCATTAACTGTTGTGTTTTAGCTCTTTCTTTTGATACTGCAACCATCGATCTCTTCAGTGCTTAAAAAAATATTTGGAGATAACTGAGCAAATACATTTATTGTGGCAATCTAAAATCTATTTGGTTCCTCAGCAAAGTCATTGATATACTGTAGATAACAAATGGGGGTTGTATGGATCCCATTTGTATATTATGAAATGAAATAAGCACAAGCTCTTTCAGGATAAACTCCAGCCTTTATGTTTGTGTTTCAGTGGTGGGTGAAGATGGAGCTGATCTGCTGAAATCCACAGAAGCTGAAGATTGATGTCAACGGCCTCGCGCACACGCAGCCGAACTCAGATCCAGAGAAGTCATGTGCCTTTTTTTTCAGTAGCCTTTAAGTGTTTGGTACAAGTTTGTTTCTAAGTAGCATTAGCATCATTAGCATTGTTGTTAATAGACAACAGCAATATATCTTAACTCATCTGAACGAACATGAGCCAAAGCTCTAATAACTGTGAATCAACCAAATTATGTTTAATAATGTGCCTTTTAATGGGTCAGAAGGGTTTCGTCTCTTTTATGTATTTAGTGCTTTTTGCACCTCAGAGTTTCTGCTCAAGTTGCAGATGCAAAGCAGTTTAACTCTTCACATGCATTAATCAGTGATGGCAAACGGTAGTGTATTAATCAATAGTGCATGTTATTTTAGTACTCTTGTTTGTGGTGACTGATGGTTACACTTAAACTCCAGATCACTAATGAACCTCATCTGATCAGCTTTAAACTGACGCTTTAAATCTTTGAAGGAAAGCGGTCACTCACTCAGTGAATCATATCAGTGTAAATGTGAAAGTTTAGCTGCTCTTTATAAAAACTTTGATACATAGAGCTTTTATTGAACTGTGATCTCTCCACACATATCCTGTATGTCTTTTTCTACATTTATATGTGCACAGAATAAATACTGTTACTAATAATATGATTGTGTATTGATTTTTCTTTTAAAAAAATCTGTGTAGATGTTCTGTGGATTTTAATAATATTATTTTAACATTGCAATTGATCTTACAGTAAAATAAATAAGAGTCACAGAAATGAGTTTAAACAGTTTCTTGTGACACACACACACACAGTTTGTTTTTGTGAATTGTGAGGACTCTCCATAGGCGTAATGGTTTTTATACTGTAAATGTAATATAGTTTTAAACCGTACTCTCTCTCCCCCTACACTACCCATCACAGGAAACTGTGCACATTTTTACTTTCTCACAAAAACTCATTCTATGATTTATGAATTATAAGCCTTTTGAAAAATGGGCACATGGAGTAATGTCCTCATAAGTCACCCTCTCCTTGTAACACCTGTCATACCCATGACATTATACAAATTTGTGTCCTGATATGTCACAAAAACACACACACACACACACACACACACACACTCTCTCTCACACACACAGTCAGACATTCACACAGAAACTGACACACACACACATGCATACACATTCACAGAGAAACTGACACACACCAGACACACTCTCTCACACACTCAAGCAAATCACACTCTTACTGACATGCACACTCACACACACAAACACACACTCACACTCTTACTGACACAAACACGCTCACACATACTCACTAACACACGCTCACTCACACACACAGACATACACACACTCACGCAATCTCACGCAGGCTCAATGACACACACTCACATGAACTTACAGACACACTGACATTGACTTCTGTAGTATGGAATTCTATGTAAGTCAGTGGGGTCCACCAACTATTCGGTTAGCAGTAGAAAGAAATTCATACAGGTTTGAACAACTTGAGGGTGAGTAAATGATGACAGAATTGTCATTTTAGGGTGAACTATCCCTTTAACGTTTCTTTGGTCTTAAAGGACTACATTTCCCATCATCCTTGAAACCGGAAATAAGATTGTGCACGTGTGCTGTCAGCCAGAGCGTAAGCAGCAGCGTGCAAACAGGAAACTTACAAAAAATAGTTTTAAACCTAATTAAACAGACAAAGTTAATTGAACAGATTAACTGCGCTTCAAGGTAAGTGTTGTGTGCTGCAGGCGCGTGTTGTATCGCTGTATCGATCAGTAAACACGATGAACTGTGTTGTGGTGGTGTGTTAGAAGAGAGTAAAGCACACATCACAAATATAAAGATTTACAGGCCAGTTAAATGATAGGTTTACATTTTTTGAATGAAGCGTTTATATTAATTTTACTACATCTATATCTATCTATGACATCACTGTTTTCTACAGAACTGCTTTATAGACGAAATTAACTTCACTGAATTATGACTATTGTCTGAATTGAACTGTTTAATACTGTGAAGCTGCTTTGAAACAATCTGTACTGTATAAAGCTGACTTGATGTATGGTATGTTAGATATCATATATATGGTATTATGTATATATAGTGGATTGCCTTTAGCTGATTCAGATGAAACTGTGTTTCAGATGACTGGAGCAAAAGACCGAATGAGAGAGAAAAAGATGAAGAATCAGCCGAAAAACGTCACATACTCCAGTTCAGGTGATCGGAGCTGATAGTGACTCTATTCAGCAGAAATCATGGTGTTTATTCTTGTATCATTTGTGTTCATTAAATAAATGCTTATCTGCAGGTCACAGTACCGAGAGAGGTCAGGGGTCGCAGGTATGCGGCTGGGTCAGAGGTCATCAGGCTGGGGGTCATAGTTACAGTCAAGATCTGCCCAAATACATAACAGGTGATCAAAAACATTCATAATTTTAGAATAGTTCATCCAAACCTTGAGATTTCTGATGTTTAGCAGAATATAAACATAGTCACAAACGCAAAGGTTCCCAGGAAAAACAAGAACTGATAAAACGTGTACCTTGAGTCAGTGTATGTCGCTTTGTACAAAAGCTTCTGCCAAATGCTTAAATGTAAATATGTATAACTAATTTTTAAGTCTTTAAGAATTAAAGTTGTTTATGTTGATTGTGTCTCGCAGCCTCTTACTTCGCTAAAGCCCGCGCCGCTGAAGTCAACGCCATGCTAAAGGCCGTCAGGAAGCCTGCGGGCAGCTGCCACGTCTTCAACGCTCTGCCGAAGCACATGCGCAGACGAGCCATGAGCCACAACAACAAGAGACTGCCGAGCCGTCTGCGCGAGAGCGCTCAGAGACTGGTACTGCTGACCCTTGACCTACTGACCCGGCAGTCATCGGTCTCACACAATCTGACGCAGAGGTCACAGGTCACTCAGCGTGTGTGTGTGTGTGTGTGTGTGTGTGTGGGTGTGCGCACAGGCGGAGCGAAGTCAGGGTGCACCAGACAAGGAGAAGAAACCACTGCCCAAAAGCAGGAGTCGGCGAGCACGCCGTCGTCACGGAAACCTGCTGCTGGAGTTCAATCGCAGACAGAGGAAGAACAAATGGCTGGAGACGCACATCTGGCACGCCAAACGCTTCCACATGCTGAAGACCTGGAGCTACTGTCTGCCGCTTAAACCCACGTCCAAGAGCTTCAGAGCCAGTTACAGAGCCATGAGCGCTCACGCCCTGCTGCAGGTGTGTGTGTCAGCACAGCATCAGTGTGTTTACGTCATGTCTGTAGAAGCTGCTGTGACACTTGCTCAGATGAGATATTTCACAGATGTACCTCATGATTTCAGCCAATGAAATATAAATGCCGCACACTTTATCTGCTCAGACTCTGCGTTTACATGAAGTTCCTAATAAAAACAACAGTTACACAGTGATTAACTGTACAAAACATAATCCTGTGTTCATATTTCACTCTTAAAGATGTCATGAGCAGTATAGTTTATTATATTTATTATATTGTCAACCATCAGCTTCAGCAGAAGAACAAACAAGCAAACATACAAACAGCTCCGCAAGTAACTTGTCATTTATTCAGTCCTTAAAGGTGCAGTGTGTAAATTTTTAGTGGCATCTAGTGTTGAGGTTGTGAACTGCAATTAACGGCGCACACCCCTCCCTTTCGGAGAAGCTACGGAGGCCGCCTGGCTGTCGTGTCGTCGTCTGAGAAAGCAGAGAGTAGCTTGTGTGAAGCAATGAGGTTTCTTCTTACTTCTAACAAAGAACTGCTTCTAATAAATCAGACAACGACTACTACTTCTTTGTGCATTTTTAAAGTAGTGACGATGCAAGCTCCCTCTAAAAACACGAACGATTTAGCAGAAAAACAACATAGTGACGAAGCGCGCTCTGTAGAGTGTTTGTCCGTTTAGGGCTCCTTTAGAAACATGCCGGCACATAATGGCGACTTGACATGTAAGGGGACCCGCGGTGTATGAGAAATGGCTCATTCGAAGGTAATAAAAACAAAACAGTTCATTACGTACCACTGAAAACATAGTTATGTATATTATATTGCATTTCTGCCAATAGATCCTCCCAAATTTTACAACTTTGCACCTTTAAAGAAAAACAGAGGGATAAACATTGTCTCTGTGTCTCTCTCTCTCTCTCTCTCTCTTTCTCTTTCTTTCTCTCTCTCTCTCTCTCTTTCTCTTTCTCTCTCTCTCTCTCTCTCTCTCTCTCTCTCTCTCTCTCTCTCTCTCTCTCTCTCTCTCTCTCTCTCTCTTTCTCTCTCTCTCTCTCTCTCTCTCTCTCCTAGGATTTGTCATATTTCTGTTGCTTGGAGCTTCGAGGATCTGAGGATCAGATACTGAGAGCGCTGGCTCGACTGACCAACAAACAAACAGGTGTGTGTGTATAGGTTTGTCTATGTTAGTGAGGGCCAGATGTCTGAAATATTATATCAGCTGACAAGTGAGGGCATTTTACTGGTGCTCACTGTTTTAAAAAGGCTTATAAATTGGCCAAAACATGCTTTTCTTTAAATCTAGTGTTTTGCACATGTTTAGGGTTTGGCCGTAGAAAATATTATTAACCTGATATAAAATCAATAGAAATCTATGCAATGTCCTCACTAATATACTGAAACAAACATGAGTGTGTGTGAGAGTGTTTGTGTATTTGTTGTGTTGATATCGTCTCTGATCTGGTTGTGTTGTTACAGGTCCCACGTTTGCAGCGGCGTCGTGTCTCTCAGGTGCGCGTCAGGGCAGCATCCACCTGTACAGAGCAGATCAGTTTCCTCAAGGCTCTCTGGGTCCAGCTGACTTCCTGTGGCGGCCCCGGGTCCCTGATGCATCAGACAGACAGCTGTGGATCTGGATCCATCCGGCCCTTAAACAGGTCAGACACACTAACATGAGTGCGCCGACGCGAACGCTTGACCGACACGTTACACGCGTGTGATTGCAGCTCATTGTTGATTTGGTGGCGAATTTGACAATTTATGTGACTGATGATGATGGTATTAAGCGAAGCTGGACACAAACTCACTTGTTTGTCATGTGACACTTTGGATGTTTTCACCGCTTGTTTTCTGCCATGATGAAAGTGGTGTAATCATGTGACAGGACGTGCTGTTAGAGCTGCAGCTGGTGTGTCAGTGTTTTGAGGCCGTGTCCGTCTCTGAGGAGCCTCTTCCCGCCGTGGAGCCATCTGCAGGGAGGAAGAGGAAGACCGGCAAAGGTGACGCTGGGCCTCCCGCCAAAAAGCTGTTGGGTGACGGGACGCGTCCTGCTGGAGCCCCGGTGCGCTGGGAGTCCACAGACACGGCCATCACCATCAGGTGGCTTCATCTGATGATGTCACATGTTCAATTCACATTTATTTCTGAAGCGCTTTTTACAATACATATTGTTATGCAGAAAGTGCGTTTCTACATTACGATTAAGACTGTGAGCATAAACATGTGATCATTCATCATATCCTTTTTAGTGACCTCACCATGGAGATTGTGCGCTATCGTCTGATTGGTCCGCTGGCCCACACGGTGCTCACAGACACACTCCATCCAGCCAGTGAGGTGAGAGATTTCTGATGACATCACACTCATGCTGATGATGCGTTTTGCTCTTTGACGGCTGATGATTTACTCTCGTGTCTGTAGGAGGCGTTCAAGCCATTGAGCAGCGGCGAGGCCGACAGGAGTGTCCATCAGCAGCAGACAGACATCTTCCATCTGCTGAGAGGTGAATGAAGACTGACATCATGTGACATCGCTATAGGTGGCAGTGGATGTCTGATGGTGTGTGTTTTACAGGAGTGTGTTCAACAGCAGAGCTCCCAGCAGGCTGTGTGTTGGGACTGACTGTAGATGACCCCAGACTGACTTTACCTCAGAAACGTGGTAAAACTGTACCTGACCTACAGCAGAGCACAGGTACACATGACCGTGTGTGTGTGTGTGTGTGTGTGTGTGTGTGTGTGTGTGTGTGTGTGTGTGTGTGTGTGTGTGTTTGACCCTGAGCTCCGGGAGCCTCTGCGCCTCCATGCAGATGAACCAGGTTCGAATCCTGGCAGGGCCTGAGATTCTCTCTCTCACACACACACGCGCACCAGACGTGATGATGTTTGTGCTGTCATCTTTCACATGTTAGAAGAGGAGCGTGTGAGAGATCTAACTCTCAGAGGAGTCGCGGCTCACTGCAGTCAGAGTGCGCTGTGGGACGCGTCGCTTCGGGAGCGTGTGACACACGACCGACTGTCAGAGCAGGTAACAGCAACACTCACACTGACCGTATGAAATGGATCATGTGCTTCACTGACCTTGGTCCATTTATAATGTGGTAAAAATGACAGTTTGTCTCATTAAAGGGGTCCTATAACGCCCCTTTCACAAGATGTAATATAAGTCTCTGGTGTTCCCAGAATGTGTCTGTGAAGTTTCAGCTCAAAATACCCCACAGATCATTTATTATACACTGCCCTCCAAAAGTTTGGAAACACCCCTGGCAAAGTGTGGTTTTGGACGATATCAGCATAAATCCTTATCATCATTTTTTGGTGCAAATACATTAAAGTAACTTGACATTATCATTGAAGACCAGCAATAATAATTTTCATTTTGATAATGGCATACATAACATAATAATGGCAATATATACAGTCAGACATGACCCTTTGCCAGCTGTGATACCTGGTTACTGGTTTAAACTTGGCCCAGGTTTGTAAAAGATTTTTGGGTCAGCACACCTTAATAGCTTTAACAATTAATTGCCAATTAAGTTTAGAATACAATGAACCAATTAGGTCAGATAGTTTCCAAATAGCTCTTGCCAATCAAATGACTTGTTTGGCCCATTTTATAGAGAGTTTCCATGTGTTTCTTGACAACATGGCCAGGTGCAAGCAGCTTTCTCTGGAAACACGTCAGTCTGTAATAGTTCTAAGGAATGCAGGCTATTCAATGCGAGATATAGCCAAAAAGTTGAAAATTTCACTGAAAGGTGTCCACTATTGCTTGGAAGAAAGGCAAAGTCTGGGTCCAATAAAGACAGAAAGAGGAGTGGAAGACCAAGAAGTACCTCTTCTAGTGAGGACAAATACGTAAGTGTCCAGCCTTCGCAACAGACACCTTGTCCAGAGCTGACAGCTGATTTCAACAGTGCACGTGATGTACCAGTGTCATGTACTACTGTCCATCAGAGACTCCAACAAGCAGGTCTACATGGCTGAATATCAGCTAAGAAACCACTGCTAAGATCAAACAAGAAAAAAAGACTGTAGTGGGCAAAGAAGCACAGAAACTGGACAGCAGATGATTGGATGAAGGTGCTCTGGATGGATGAATCCAAATTTGAAATTTTTGGCTCAAAGAGACGATTTTACGTGAGGCGCAGAGTTGGTGAAAAGATGTTACATGCCTGTATCACACCCACTGTGAAGCATGGAGGTGGCAGTGTCATGGTCTGGAGCAGGAAAAGTTGGTGACCTGTATCATGTCCAAGGAATATTGAACCAGCATGGATACCACAGCATTTTGCAACGACATGCTGTTGCTTCTGGTCAGCGCCTTATTGGTCATGGCTTCACCTTCCAACAAGACAATCACCCCAAGCTGTGCAAATCCTCTTTGAAGAGGAAAGTCAGCTGGCATCATGTCTGTCATGAAATGGCCTCCCCAATCACCTGACCTCAACCCAATTGAGCTACTATGGGAGGAACTGGACCGTGATGTCCGTAAGAAGTGTCCAACCAGTGTGAATCGTCTTTAGGCAATCCTTCAGGAGGCTTGGAGTAATATATCAAGTCAATGTTTGAATTAACTGACAGCTCGGATGCCCAGATTATGCAGAGCTGTAATAGCTGCTAATGGTGGATATTTTGATGAATCAAAAATTTAATTTCTATGTATAAACTGTTTATGTAATAAAAAAAAAAAAGTTTTCATAGTATGTGTTGTCCCTTATCAGTGCAAAATTATCACAAATTAAAAAGGATTCATGCCAATATTGTCCAAAACCCCACTTTTCTAGGGCGTTTCCAAATTTATGGAGGGCAGTGTAGCTTGTCAAATTTGCCCCTATTTGGGTGTGAGCAAAAACACGCCATTTTTGTGTGTCCCTTTAAATGCAAATGAGCTGCTGCTCCCGCCCCCTTTCCAGAAGAGGGCGGAGCTTTAACAGCTCACGCTTTGATCGCTCAATAACAACAAAGCTGGAGAATCTCACACAGCCAAAATGAGGATTGTCAGTAACGGTGTTCAGCCTTACATTGTTCAAACCGGAGTCAACACTGATGGAGAGACTCAGGAAGAAGTTACAACTTTTAGACGTTTCTGAATGGTTAGTGGATAAATGTATGTAGTTGCTGTGGAGTTGATTCAACTCATCCACTAGCATGTGTTCTCATGTTCATCCTTTGTGTTGAATTGACCCTCGTTTGTGAAGCAGTCCGGCGTAAAATGACGGCATGTCAACAACACTCTACTACAACAACTCTTCCTCTTCTCTAAAGCAGCCCAACATGGCCCCGCCCCCTTTTGTTGAGTGTTCTCGGGGGTGGAGTTTATGTAAATTATAGGGTTTGTGATGTCACCAACCCGGGAAGAAGCTCGTTGTAGTCCCTACCAGCTGTTTAAAAAGTGATTTCTGTAAAAGAAAATGTTCCTTTGCATTGAACTTTGAGCGTTGTAACTTTGCAGATGTTGTTTATGATCAAACAGCAACATTACACACTAACTAAAGTTAAAAAAGTGTGTGTGTGTGTGTGTGTGTCAGGAGCTGAACCACAAGAGGAGCGAGCTGCTGGTTCCAGGTTCCCGTCTTTCAGCGGCTCCTTCTGGTGTTCCAGTGCTGCTGGTTCATCAGGCGGGCCGTGTGCGTGGAGAGGAGCGTCTGCACTGGGGCTCTGGCTGGGATCTGCTGCTACCCAAGGGCTGGGGAATGGCATTCTGGGTCCCTCTGGTATGCACTGACACCTTTCATGTTTGTTCCATCTTCTTCTGACATTGTTCATTTTTATCACATTTCTTATTTTATTTAGTGGAAATGAGCGTAAAGACTCCAGGAACATTGTAAAATGGGGTCAACCCATCTTGAGTGGCCCAATGGAGGTTGCTTGGTCATCACAATTTTCCTAATTTCTTTTTATTGATTACCTCTATGTATTGGTATTGCTTAACATGCATTTATTTATTTATTTTTAAATTGTCCTCACTTTGGTGTTGTGCCATGACACAAAGATGACTGCTGTGGTTAAACAAAGTAAAATAAAACAAACTGGTGGTTTTGCAATACCAATACATAGAGGATATCACACAATAAAAGAAAAGCAAAAATGGTCAAGCAACCACTTGAGACATGGGCGTCGGAAGCAAAAAAATGTGGGTGGGTCGTCCCCCAGAAACATGCCATTTCCTGTATTCTGGTCCTGTAATTGTTTTAAAGCCTAAAACAGTTACCACATACCTGGCAAGGTTTCCCAAAAATAAACACAGCAACAAAAGTCTAGTAAGTTGTTTTGAACAAAAGCAGTTAATCCATAGTGAGACACAGCAGAAAGTTATGTGTGACACAAACACTAGATGGTGCAGTGATACTGTGCTGCAGTCTTAAGACTCTCAACTGTGTGGTTCAAAGTACAGGTGCTGGTCAGAATATCAGTAAAAAGTTGATTTTATTTCACTAATTTCATTCAAAAAGTAAAACTTGTATATTATATTAATTCATTACACACAGACTGATATATTTCAAATGTTTTCTTTTAATTTTGATGATTATAACTGACAACTAAGGAAAATCCCAAATTTAGTTATCTCAGAAAATTAGAATATTACTTAAGACCAATACAAAGAAAGGATTTTTAGAAATCTTTAGAAAACTGAAAAGAATGAACATGAACCCCTTATGGGGTTAAGGTCAGGCGAGTTTGCTGGCCAATTAAGAACAGGGATACCATGGTCCTTAAACCAGGTACTGGTAGCTTTGGCACTGTGTGCAGGTGCCGAGTCCTGTTGGAAAATAAAATCTGCATCTCCATAAAGTTGGTCAGCAGCAGGAAGCATGAAGTGCTCTAAAACTTCCTGGTATACGGCTGCGTTGACCTTGGACCTCAGAAAACACAGTGGACCAACACCAGCAGATGACATGGCACCCCAAACCATCACTGACTGTGGAAACTTTACACTGGACCTCAAGCAACGTGGATTGTGTGCCTCTCCTTTCTTCCTCCAGACTCTGGGACCCTGATTTCCAAACGAAAATGCAAAATTTACTTTCATCAGAGAACATAACTTTGGACCACTCAGCAGCAGCCCAGTCCTTTTTGTATTTAGCCCAGGCGAGACTCTTCTGACGCTGTCTGTTGTTCAAGAGTGGCTTGACACAAGGAATGTGACAGCTGAAACCCATGTCTTACGTCTGTGCGTAGTGGTTCTTGAAGCTCTGACTCCAGCTGCAGTCCACTCTTTGTGAATCTCCCCCACATTTTTGAATGGGTTTTGTTTCACAATCCTCTCCAGGGTGCGGTTATCCCTATTGCTTGTACACTTTTTTCTACCACATCTTTTCCTTCCCTTCGCCTCTCTATTAATGTGCTTGGACACAGCTCTGTGAACAGCCAGCCTCTTTTGCAATAACCTTTTGTGTCTTGCCCTCCTTGTGCAAGGTGTCAGTGGTCGTCTTTTGTACAACTGTCAAGTCAGCAGTCTTCCCCATGATTGTGTAGCCTACAGAACTAGACTGAGAGACCATTTAAAGGCCTTTGCAGGTGTTTTGAGTTAATTAGCTGATTAGAGTGTGGCACCAGGTGTCTTCAATATTGAACCTTTTCACAATATTCTAATTTTCTGAGATACTGAATTTGGGATTTTCCTTAGTTGTCAGTTATAATCATCAAAATTAAAAGAAATAAACATTTGAAATATATCAGTCTGTGTGTAATGAATGAATATAATATACAAGTTTTATTCACTTTTTGAATGGAATTAGTGAAATAAATCAACTTTGATGATATTCTAATTATATGACCAGCACCTGCATCGGACACAGCTTAGCCAGTTATAAGCAAGAACTGGAAGTGTCTGTTTTTACAACATGTGCTTTTATACTTTTGTCTGCCTATCGTCAGACGACTGTTAGCGCTATAACATCATAGTGTAAGTGTAACTGTAATTCTCTGCTGCAACAAACACTACATGATGCCTTTAAAAGCAACAGGCGAACAAATGATGAACATTTACTTAAATACCAGGTTGTTTAGTGACAGATATGATAAGATGCTTTGTTTACGGAGTGCAGCAGGCGTGAGTAGTTAAAACACTCAATGGAGTTTCATTTATCAGGGCATTCTTCAGGTGGAATGGATTTGACTGATGCCTTTATATACTTTTTAACCACAAATGCTCGTCTTGTCGGACATATTTTGAAGTTGGAGAAAATTAGTTTTTTTTGCCCTACGACACGCGTGACCTTTCCACCTTTCCACCTTTCCAACTTTCCAAAATTATCAGGAATTTTAATTGTGAAGTGACCTAATACTTTAATTCAGTTGTCTTTAACCACCTGTTTCCTCCTTTGTTGTGAGCAACTGTACAGCGTTACTGATGCAGCAAAGACTGTCCGATGGTCATAAAATACTTCCCCGTTACGATCACAAGCCCAAAACCAGAGCAGAATGCCGGTTATTATATTGAATAAGATTTTGTTTTGCAGTAATTTTGTACAGTTCATTCTTAATCTCTTCACTTTATGCAATATGCACACTTTAAACTCTGAAGGAAGCATCTGTGTATTTTTTAATATGTGAAATGTTAAAATTGTCCACTAAAATGTTTGAAATTTAAAAATAAAGTGAAGTTGGTGTGCTTTATAAGTGATCCAAACTCATCTGAACACTGTTTACTGTGAACTCTTTACTGTCGTTCTTGATCACTCCTGACCAGAACAAATCACAGCCTCCATCTCAGATCTGGGAGCACAAGCAGAGCATAATGACTGGTGTTAAATCATGTTTTGTCTCAGTGTGACACCTCCTCACACTCTGTGTTTACTTCAGTTCACACATCAGATGCTCATTATGATCTTTTATCATGTGTTTTAATGTGTTCTGCAGGTGTATCGTGGCGTTCGTGTTGGCGGCCTCCACATGAGTATCAAACACTCCCAGTTCATGGGTCAGCCTCACTTCCCTCACGATTACCCAGACTGCCCTGCAGGAGTGCGCTTCCAGTCCGAGCAGGAGGTGGAACTTCTAGAAAAGTTCAAAAGGTGGGAGAAATGTTGTTTTATGTGTATTTTTTTTGCACAATGTCTCTATGATGATAAAATAGAAAATCAATTTTCGCTGCTTTCAGACGTCCTCCGTCGAAACGCACCAACTACATCAAACACGGTTGCTTGGCACCGTTCCGTTGCCCCTGGCAACAGCTGACGGAGGAGTGGGAGGAGCTAGTGAATCTGAGCGTGGAGACGGCAAGCGGCACCAGAGACGGAGCGCCGCACTTCACTGTTATGAGGTCAGTTGCCCATACACGCTGAGAAGAGAGAGAGATTCGCTTTTACCTTGTAGACTGTGTAACAAACTGAGCATGTGCGGACTGTGAGTCATGTGATGTGTGTTGCAGGAGTCTGAAGGTGTTGCGTCAGCTGTCGGCGTGGTGCCGCCGCGTGTCGCGCAGGAACGCTAGCCCTCCGCTGACCCGTGCGGCGGCCGTGGTGCTGCAGCAGGACTGGAGACGAAGTCTGCTGTGGGTGCGTGTGCGTCTGCTGGGTAAAGGCCAGCCGGCACTGCATGCCATGGTGTGTGTCCCGACAACCTCTGACCTCCAGCTGCTGCTTAAAGACGGAAAGAGCAGCGGCCCGCAGGAGCCCCGACACAAAGACCACCTGAAGAACCTGCGTGAGCACAAGACTGACCCGGAGCATCCGGCGCGGCTCCTGCGGGGTGTGTGGCCACAGCCTCTACCCAGCGTTGTGTCCCACTGTAACCGGTCGACGCTGGGCTGGGTTCAGCAGGGCGACTTCTCTCTGGCCGCCGGCCGCGGCGAGGCGCTGGCCTTCATCAGCGTGACCGGACTTCTGCACATGCTCCTTCAGCAGCCGCAGGAACAGCGCGGCGTCGTCCTCCTGCGCAACCCCTCGTCTCTGCAGTACCGCTACGCTCAGATTAGCATTGACATATGAAGACAGTCGGTCACATGACTGCTCAACTTTTTTTTTTTTTCTTTTTTTTTTTTTAATTGAGAGAAACTCTTTACATCATAGGAAGTTTGGATTGTTTTTTTTCTGCTAGGATTTGAAAGAGATTTGACTTGCTAAGACATTTAATTTTGTTTAAATACTTAGTTATTAGCCAAGAATCAGTGTTCAATTAAAGTCCCTCTAGTTTCAGGTAATGTAAATGATGCGTCTTCCTGTACAGTAAAAATAAGTGCAAGTAAAAGCTTTTTTTTTTTTTTTTACCTTTGTGAGATCTGATAGTTTAACACAGAGTGGGAGGTTTTTCCTTCAGGCAAAGTATCAAACTGTTGTATCATGTTACACTAGTTTATTAAAAAATCATAATGCTCCCATAACACTTAGACAGTTATGCATTCAAAATGAACCCTTTTCTAAACTCAGTTAGACCTACACACACACTCTCACACTCACATACACTCATTTGCTCACACACGCTTTCACACGCACACACAATCACTCTCGCACACTCATTCACGCACACACTTATTCGCTCACATTCACACACACGCACACATACACTCTCACACACAAACACTCACTTGCAAACAGTCTCACACTCAATCACACAAACACACATTCTCACACTCACTCACATACTTACTCTCACACACACACTCACACACTCTCGCGCATGCACACACTGAGTGTTAGTTCCTCTGTTCCTCCTGCAGGTGGTGCGCTCCCTTTATGGTTCATCCTGCTGTATTTCGCTGTTGCACGTTAATTTAGATGCCAGTTTTCCATATTTACTGTCGTCAGACTGCGGCTGCACTTTATCTGTACAACTTTTGCCTGAAACACACAAACACAGTCACTTATAACCGGAATCCCTGACGGCTCGATACCTGGAGCATAATCAGGCGTTACTGAGAGATACCTGGAATCTGGCCCATGGAAATGAATACACGGTCCATCTTGATTCTGGGACGAGCTCTTGCTATCAGGAACACTCCAGTAAATGCCAGCAGACACCTGAACGACAAACACACGCACACACACATCTTACACCACAAATATACCAGATATTGTTATAAATAATAATTGTAGTAATCTTCAAGAAAAACTCACCCAACCACAAACATGATGATGTATATTATAGATAAACCATAAAATTCTTCATAAAATAAAATGCCTAGAAATACAAAGATATTTTGTTAGGCATTTTTGTGTTTCCAGGGAGGAACAAAACACATTTAAACACGACTGACCGGCAACGATGGCGCTGGCGGTGAAGAAAACATAGTTGATGGGCACAATCTCAGTGGCGTCGAACAGCTTCATGGCCTGATTCAGAAACCTGAGCCAATCGAAAGAGACGAGCAAGATTCTTCAGAGATAATACAGAGAAGTGTACGTGTGTAAATGAAGGGTCGGACGCACTTGATCTGGAAGGCGCAGGACGTGACCATTATGATGAACATGATGTAGAAGATGGGATAGGTCAGCTGCAGGTGACTTCCACGGATCGTCTCCGTGATCATTCCTGAAACGGCCTTCACTGAGATCACCGTCACTGACGCTGAAACAAACAGGCTTTCACTGGTCAAAACATCAGGATAATTATGAAACTAGACAAATACAAAGTACTTCTATTCTGAATCTGATAAATGATAATATCTGGATATTTTTTAAACCAGCTTCTGTTGGATCTCAGGCCTCTTTTATTTCCAACTAATGAAAGGAACCAGATTGTGAAGCAGCACATAAAATCTCAGAAAACAGATTTACATTTTCTCCATCAGCTGATGGTTGTGAGTAAAGACTTGATTGAATAACCAATGCTCTTTCTCATCATTTTCAGTCTCATATGTCTATAGCAAGAGCAGAATCTGTTCTTACCGAGTAATGCCACCAAGATCATCATGATTACGATGTGTTTCACATTCCTGCACTTATAGAAATACATCAGGACAGCGAAGAGAATCGCTTCAAACAACTGCAGAGAGACAGATAGATGAAAGATTCGTTCTGAAGTACAACGTCATTAATGTGAAATTGGTCTTTCCTTTCACTTTGTGTTTGTGTTTTTGACACTTTTCTAATGGCTTCTTGTATAACGTGATTGGTCGGATGTGTGCTGTATCTCGACATACTTACAAAGTAAATAAGGAACTGCCAGCTGACCAGCGAACGCTCCACCATATTGGCCGTCACATGAGGGGACGAATGAGGGGCGAAGGTCACCAGACAGTAGGTGCCTATCAGAGCTAAAGCACCTCCTGTGAAAGAAAACACCTTTATTACAAGAGCTTCAGTCTGAGCTTGATGTGTTCATTGTTCATCTTACATTATTGGTGGAATTGACAATGCTGCAAACTCTCCCCAGTCTTGCTTTATATATATAATTTCAACAGGAGGTGTGAAAAGGAATCTGATCTCACCGAGGATATCTGAAGCTCGTAACGTTTCCTTGAGGAACACCACAGAAATAACAGCACTTGCTGAAAGAGAGAAACAGAACCAACTTTACAAGCTTTTAAACACCATTCAAAGAGTAAAATACCTGACAGACTGTGTCGTGATTTACCGATGACAGACACACAGCCGAGAGGAGCGATGAGCGACGCCGGAGCAAATCCGTATGCAGCAAAGTTTCCCAGCTCTCCCAAACCCATGAGCAAGATCCCACACCACCACAGACGGCTGGTGTAGTACGGCTTCGTCCCTCGCTGAGACTGACGCATGTGCGTGTATTTCTGCACGGCAAACACCAGCAAAGAAACACTAAACCACCAAAACACTGTAAAGAGTGTTTGTTTGTGAGTGTGTGTGTCCATGAGACTGAGATTCACCTGGATATTTAAGGAGATGCTGATGAGAAAGTTTCCACATACTGCAATGCAGATCCCCACGATATAAACCTATGAACACAAAACATACAATCTGAACACATATCGATACAACTGACCATAATATTCTTCTAAATTGTTTAGACTGTATGGTGGGCATCCAGGGGATGACCCTCCAGTGGTTTTCCTCCTATCTAAAAGAAAGGAAAGGAGTGTGAGTGTGTGAGAGAGAGAGTGTATGTGAGTGTGAGCGAATGACTGTTAATTTAGGTGTGTTCTCTTCTACATCAGATCAGCTACAATGTGGTGTCCCTCAAGGGTCAGTTTTAAGACCATTGTTATTTTCATTGTACATGCTTCCCCTAAGCTTTATTTTTCAGAAATACAGCATATCTTACCACTCTTATGCAGATTCCCAATTTTATTTCCCAGTTGGTATAGACAAGAATTGTTCTTCAGAGAATGCCTTAAATTGCTTCAGAGATATTAAACATTGGCTGGCAAATAATGTCTTACAATTAAATGAGAGCAAAACCGAAGTCTTGAGTTTAGGTTCCTCTTTGTCTTGCTTACCCGGCCCAGTTGCCCAGTTAGATCTGTTGTCGTTGAACTACAAGATCATGTAAGGAATCTTGGAGTGATTTTTGATTAATCTTTATTTTTCAATAAGCAGATCAGTGCAGTTGTCAAGAGTAGTTTTTACCACCTGAGATGGACTGCTAAAATAAAGCATTGTTATTTCCCGTAGTGACTGGGAAATTGTGATCCACTCACTTATTTCATCAAGGTTAAAGTATGGAAACTCATTGTATACTGGTCTGCCCCAAACCACGTTATCCCGTCTACAGCTTGTGCAAAACGCAGCAGTCAGGCTGTTAACAGGGTTAAGAAAGAGGGATCACATTTTCCCAGTTTTAGCATCCCTACACTGGCTCCCGTGAAATTCAGGGTTGATTTTAAAATTCTGACCTTTTACACCCTTACTCTCTTCTGACCAGCTGCTTTTAAAGGTTCCTCATTGCCGTTACAAATCAAAGGGTAACAGCGCCTTTTCTGTGATAGTTCCTAAACTATGGAATAATCTTCCTTTCCATGTGAGGTCATCTTCATCGCTAGCTTAAATCTTCTTTAAAAACTTTTTTTTTTCTGTGGCTTTCGAATAGATTGTTGAATAGTTTTTGAAGCTGATAAAATATATAATGTATTTAAATATTTTGATTGTTTTATATTTAATAGTTAATTATTATTATTTTTGTCATTTTACTTTTTTTAAAACTTTTTTTCTCATGCTTGATCTGTAAAGCACTTTAAGTCAACTTCTGTTGTTTTTAAATGTGCCATAGAAATAAAAGTTGACTTAACTTCCACACTGCAGACAAACTGTAGCAGAGAGACACTGAATTCACAGCTGTAGTGCTGAAGTTTGAGTTTAATCTCAGATTAGAGGCTGTAGTTTAAGTTTAATGTGAGATTAGAGGCTGTTTAGCTGTAGTTTAAGTTTAATGTGAGATTAGAGGCTATTTTAGCTGTAGTTTGATTTTAATGACAGATTAGAGGCTGTAGTTTGAGTTTAATGTCAGATTAGAGGCTATTTTAGCTGTAGTTTGATTTTAATGACAGATTAGAGGCTGTAGTTTGAGTTTAATGTGAGATTAGAGGCTATTTTAGCTGTAGTTTGATTTTAATGACAGATTAGAGACTGTAGTTTGAGTTTAATGTCAGATTAGAGGCTATTTTAGCTGTAGTTTGATTTTAATGACAGATTAGAGGCTGTAGTTTGAGTTTAATGTCAGATTAGAGACTGTAGTTTGAGTTTAATGTCAGATTAGAGACTGCAGTTTGAGTTTAATGTCAGATTAGAGACTGTAGTTTGAGTTTAATGTCAGATTAGAGACTGTAGTTTGAGTTTAATGTCAGATTAGAGACTGTAGTTTGAGTTTAATGTCAGATTAGAGGCTGTAGTTTGAGTTTAATGTCAGATTAGAGGCTATTTTAGCTGTAGTTTGAGTTTAATGTCAGATTAGAGGCTATTTTAGATGTAGTTTAAGTTTAATGGGAGATTAGAGGCTGTTTAGCTGTAGTTTAAGTTTAATGTCAGATTAGAGACTGTAGTTTAAATTTAATGTCAGATTAGAGGCTGTAGTTTGAGTTTAATGTCAGATTAGAGGCTATTTTAGCTGTAGTTTGAGTTTAATGTCAGATTAGAGGCTGTAGTTTGAGTTTAATGTCAGATTAGAGGCTATTTTAGCTGTAGTTTGAGTTTAATGTCAGATTAGAGGCTGTAATTTGAGTTTAATCTTATACTAGAGGCTGTTTTAGCTGCAGTTTGAGTTTAATCTCAGATTAGAGGCTGTTTTAGTTGTAGTTTGAGTTTAATGTCAGATTAGAGGCTGTAATTTGAGTTTAATCTTATACTAGAGGCTGTTTTAGCTGCAGTTTGAGTTTAATTTCAGATTAGAGGCTGTAGTTTGAGTTTAATGTCAGATTAGAGGCTGTTTTAGTTGTAGTTTGAGTTTAATGTCAGATTAGAGGCTGTAGTTTGAGTTTAATGTCAGATTAGAGGCTGTAGTTTGAGTTTAATGTCAGATTAGAGGCTATTTTAGCTGTAGTTTGAGTTTAATGTCAGATTAGAGGCTGTAGTTTGAGTTTAATGTCAGATTAGAGGCTATTTTAGCTGTAGTTTGAGTTTAATGTCAGATTAGAGGCTGTAATTTGAGTTTAATGTCAGATTAGAGGCTATTTTAGCTGTAGTTTGAGTTTAATGTCAGATTAGAGGCTGTTTTAGTTGTAGTTTGAGTTTAATGTCAGATTAGAGGCTGTAATTTGAGTTTAATCTTATACTAGAGGCTGTTTTAGCTGCAGTTTGAGTTTAATCTCAGATTAGAGGCTATTTTAGTTGTAGTTTGAGTTTAATGTCAGATTAGAGGCTGTAATTTGAGTTTAATCTTATACTAGAGGCTGTTTTAGCTGCAGTTTGAGTTTAATTTCAGATTAGAGGCTGCAGTTTGAGTTTAATTTCAGATTAGAGGCTGTTTTAGTTGTAGTTTGAGTTTAATGTCAGATTAGAGGCTGTAGTTTGAGTTTAATGTCAGATTAGAGACTAGTTTGAGTTTAATGTCAGATTAGAGGCTGTAATTTGAGTTTAATGTCAGATTAGAGACTAGTTTGAGTTTAATGTCAGATTAGAGGCTGTTTTAGCTGCAGTTTGAGTTTAATCTCAGATTAGAGGCTGTTTTAGTTGTAGTTTGAGTTTAATTTCAGATTAGAGGCTGTTTTAGTTGTAGTTTGAGTTTAATGTCAGATTAGAGGCTGTAGTTTGAGTTTAATGTCAGATTAGAGACTAGTTTGAGTTTAATGTCAGATTAGAGGCTGTAATTTGAGTTTAATTTTATACTAGAGGCTGTTTTAGCTGCAGTTTGAGTTTAATTTCAGATTAGAGGCTGTTTTAGTTGTAGTTTGAGTTTAATTTCAGATTAGAGGCTGTTTTAGTTGTAGTTTGAGTTTAATGTCAGATTAGAGACTAGTTTGAGTTTAATGTCAGATTAGAGGCTATTTTAGCTGTAGTTTGAGTTTAATGTCAGATTAGAGGCTATTTTAGCTGTAGTTTAAGTTTAATGTCAGATTAGAGACTGTAGTTTGAGTTTAATGTCAGATTAGAGGCTATTTTAGCTGTAGTTTGAGTTTAATGTCAGATTAGAGGCTATTTTAGCTGTAGTTTGAGTTTAATGTCAGATTAGAGACTGTTTTAGCTGTAGTTTAAGTTTAATGTCAGATTAGAGACTGTAGTTTGAGTTTAATGTCAGATTAGAGGCTATTTTAGCTGTAGTTTGAGTTAAATGTCAGATTAGAGGCTATTTTAGCTGTAGTTTGAGTTTAATGTCAGATTAGAGACTGTTTTAGCTGTAGTTTGAGTTTAATGTCTGATTAGAGACTGTAGTTTGAGTTTAATGTCAGATTAGAGGCTATTTTAGCTGTAGTTTGAGTTTAATGTCAGATTAGAGGCTATTTTAGCTGTAGTTTGAGTTTAATGTCAGATTAGAGACTGTTTTAGCTGTAGTTTAAGTTTAATGTCAGATTAGAGACTGTTTTAGCTGTAGTTTAAGTTTAATGTCAGATTAGAGACTGTAGTTTGAGTTTAATGTCAGATTAGAGGCTATTTTAGCTGTAGTTTGAGTTTAATGTCAGATTAGAGACTGTTTTAGCTGTAGTTTGAGTTTAATGTCAGATTAGAGGCTGTAATTTGAGTTTAATCTTATACTAGTGGCTGTTTTAGCTGCAGTTTGAGTTTAATTTCAGATTAGAGGCTGTTTTAGTTGTAGTTTGAGTTTAATCTCAGATTAGAGGCTGTTTTAACTGTAGTTTGAGTGTAATTTCAGGTTAGATGCTGTAGCCTACACTGTTAATTTTGTACCTCCATCCTGGATCTTCACCTGTAGTTCCCACAAGGCATGTAAAGAGAGTGGATAACCACATTCACAAACACACTGTACAAGTGAAAAGAACAACAGACACAACTTCAACACAACCGTGCGCATGTTCATCTCTCTGACGCAGCTGTTCAGAGCTCTGTGATCAGAAGAGCGTATATTACTCATACAGAATTACATGTATCATATCTCATACATGACGCATAACCATGTATCTCTCTGAGACAAAAACAAAAAAATTATGTAAAATCCCAATCATTCAGAGAATCAAAACTGCTGAAAAGCCATGTAACAAATACTTTTGACTTCCATAGAGAAAACATGCAGAAAGACAAATCATCAGAAGAAATTTAATATATATATAAAGCCATATAACTAACAAGACTAAGGCTAGAATTCGAGGCTCAGTCCACACTTATTGTTATTAAAAATAACAGCAGTATCTTCAACAAAACAGCAGTTATGAGTAGAAATACATACGGTTTCTCCGGTACAGGAACGAGAGGCAGAGCTGGGACTTTCTGTGTGTGTGTGTGTGTGTGTGTGTTCATGCTTACAGGACTCTTTGTGCAGGGCAGGACAATAGTGTTCTGTGAGTGAGTGTGAGTTGCAGGCGTTCAGTGCTGTGCTGGACGGACAGTAGATCTATTATCTTACATTACAGCACATTCTTGCATGCTAACACACTGAGAATGTGTGTTTAAATGTGGGATTGTAAAGTTTAGAGTAACAGAAGTGGCATTTGAAACAAAAAATGGCCAACATTACAAATAAAAATGGCTCATTATCATCTTAAAGATAAAGGTTTGTTTAAAGACAGAAAAAAGAAAAAGCATATTTTTTCCCCCTCCTTAAGTATTATTTACATAAAAAGCTGGTCTTCTCAACATGCTGCTGATGTTAATATAGAGATTTACATTTATTAATTTTCCATGTACTTTGATCCAGACGGTTTTTTAAAAATATATTATTACTTGGGTGAAGACCACAAAAAAGCCCTGAGATGCTCCACCCTAATTATGATCGTGACATATAGACAGAGAATGAGATGCTCGTTTGATAAATACACGGATCCACTTGTTGTCTATCAGTAGACACGCCCATCATGACACTGTAGGATATCCAACAGAGCTGAGCGAAAGTCATCAACGTTTTAACATTTTTAACTGACATAATGTTTTTGTTTCATACACACATTCGTCATCTGCGGGATTCTGTGTCGTCACTGTCGTGCACGCGCCTGCAGCTCTGCGCGTGTTTGGAAACGCTGGAATATCGCGGTGAGTTTATGCCGATCTAAATCACCTCACATATTACTCATATCCGTAGAAACGACATGTGAATTAGAAACGTGTTTAGAGCGGAATCGCCGCGCTCGGTTTAACATGCTCGTGATTCATGTGTCAGATGAAATGTTTCTGTGAGGAAATCTGCTTCGATGGAGATGAAATGGTGCTCAGTCCTGTGTGTGTGAATGTATTATATCTGCAAATGGTTTTCTCATGTTTGCACCGTGTGTTTGTCTCCAGATGCCTGCTGAAACTCACAGTGACAGACTGTTTTCCTCAGTCATGACGGGTCAGAGCACCTGTGCTCCAGAGGAGGGCGCTATACGCATCAACGTTGGAGGCTTCAGGCGTCGACTGCTTTCCAAGCGACTCTCTCGATTCCCCGAGACGAGGCTTGCGCGCTTGCTGAGGTGTCGCTCCAAAGAGTCCATCCTCGAACTGTGCGACGACTACGACGATTCTGAGAAGGAGTTCTACTTTGACCGTAATCCAACACTCTTCCCTTACGTTTTACACTTCTACAACACGGGACGGCTGCACGTTATGGATGAACTCTGCGTCTTTTCCTTCAGTCAAGAAATCGAGTACTGGGGCATCGACGAGCTGTTCATCGACTCGTGCTGCAGCGGCACCTTCCACTGCCGCAAGATGGAGCCCGACGAGACAGACTGGGACGACAAGAGCGAAGAGGGAAGCACTGCTTCGTCTTTTGATGAGATCCTGGAGTTCTACAGTGACGCCGGTAAATTCGACAAACAGCTGCTGGGAAGCGTCCGCCGGAGGATCTGGCTGATGCTGGACAATCCTGGCTATTCGCTCCCCAGCCGCCTCATCAGTATCTTCTCAATTCTGGTCCTTTTGGGCTCCATTGCCACCATGTGTTTGAACAGCATGAGCGAGTTTGCGCTGCTGGACGGTGATGGCCGGCCCCGTGAGGACCCTCGCTTCGAGGCCGTGGAGCATTTGGGAATCGGGTGGTTCACGTTCGAGCTGCTTGCCAGATTCGCCGTGGCGCCGGACCTCCTCCGTTTCTTTGCACACCCGCTGAACCTGATCGACCTGGTGTCTATCTTGCCTTTCTACCTGACCTTGGTCATTGACCTGGTCGCGGAGAGCAGCCCGGCGCTGGCGAACCTGGGTCGAGTTGCGCAGGTGCTGCGGCTGATGAGGATCTTCCGCATCCTGAAGCTGGCGCGTCACTCCACGGGCCTGCGGTCGCTGGGCGCCACGCTCACAAACAGCTATAAGGAGATCGGGCTGCTACTGCTGTATCTGGCCGTCGGCGTGTCCTTCTTCTCCGTCATGGCCTACACCGTGGAGAAGGAGGACAACGAGGGATTGAACACCATCCCGGCCAGCTGGTGGTGGGCGACAGTGAGCATGACCACCGTGGGCTACGGGGACGTGGTTCCCGGCTCCGTCGTGGGCAAACTGACGGCCTCTGCCTGCATACTGGCGGGAATATTAGTCGTTGTGCTTCCGATCACTTTGATATTTAACAAGTTTTCTCTGTTTTATAAGAGACAGAAACAGCTGGAGATCATCATGCGGAGCTGCGACTTCGATGGGGGAATGAAGGAGGCTCCGTCTGTCAATCTGAGGAATTATTATGCTCATAAAGTCAAGACACTGATGGCCAGTCTGTCCAACATGAGCCGCAGTTCCCCCAGCGATCACAGTCTGAACGTCTCTCTGCATTAGACTGTTGACGTCACTGCGGCATGTTTTCTTTAACAGCGAGACACACAAAGCAGCTGATCAGTGGTTAAAATAACAGTGTGTGAATCAGCATCTTCTCCTGGGTTTTCTCCTTATTGTCCATCTCATTCTTTGGAGGGAACAGCAGGTGTACAGTATATCAGTGGAAGCTGTCGGTCTCATGGGTTCAGGAGGATTTCTGTGCATCAGACGGCTGCCGGACTTTGCTTAGCACTGACTCTCCCCCGACTGTCACTATATATTTTCATGTTTTTCTGTATCACTGTTGTTCAGTAAGGAAAAACAATTGTAGTGACCAGAATTAGTAGTACTGATACTATTTTGTAAATGTGACAAATCCATCTGATATGTGAGGAGCAGAAATTAACTTTGAAACAAATGATTTTCAGTGAAGTTTTGTTGCTTTTGAATGAGTTTTACACATCTGTAAAGGTGATGATACACAGGGCAACTTTTTGAGCAATGTTGCTTGGGCACTTTCCCATTCAAACTAAAGTATCCAGATAGAAAATTGTTGCCCATTCTCAATAGGACAGTGCCCAAGCAACATTGCTTAAAAAGTTGCCCTGTGTATCATCACCTTGAGGTAAACAAATTTTATGGCAATCAGAGATCCGTTATGTCGTTCATATCTCTGTTGTTTAATTTGAACTGTAAGCACAGAATGTGATCCTGACGGGCTTGTGCTGCTCCAGAACACAAATTCAAATATTTTTTATGAAATCCGAGAGGTTTCTGTCACTCCATAGAGATCCAATTATGTTATTTTTTGCACAAACAAAGCACTCACTCAAAGAAAATGTATCCTGTTTTTAAGACTTAAGATTTTTTGCATTGTCACATTATTATTTATTGTTGCGTGTGTGTGTGTGCGTGACCAGCAAACTCAATTACTGCTGAAAAATAGATGACCACATCACAAACTGTCAACTATAATGGGATATATAAATTTATATATATATATATATATATATATATATATATTGTAAAGGATTTTATGTTGGATGTACTGCTTTAAATTGTAACAAATTGTTGTAAAAATACTGTTGCACTGATGAGAATCTATTGAAAACCATCATTTAAAATAATGGCAATTACAAGAAACTGAAGCACATTGTCTGGATGCATTACAGTAATTACAGTGTTTCTTTTGCATTATTGTAATAATGATTATTGTCATGAAGATAGTCTTATTGCTCTTAGTGGAACAATATCTTAATAGCTCTGAAAATAGGCTTAATTTTCTTTATGAAAAATACTCTTTTGATTGAGTTGAAATGTGACCTGGACAGATGATCTGCCACTTGCCCTGTTCACTAGTCTAGTCTGCTCATGAGGTCAGTCTCAGACATCAGACTCGTCTCTACCCGAGGAAGCGGTGCGTGATCTGGTTCTCATGTGGATCTGGTTCTCGTGGGAGAGCCGCCATGACGATGAGCGCCGTTCCCTTGGAAACACGCTTTCTGATTCCTCTGCTTAGAGTGTTTCTGTCGCAAATGTGAAAACTGATTTAAACTGCAGCTTTGTTCATATGAAATCATATATGGACATAATTTTAGTGACACAATATCACTCATATTTTATTTAATATTGTTGTATATTATGCTTTTATAATGAGCTGTTTACAGGACTGTAAAATCTTCACGCTCCGCTGATGATGAACAGGTTGTTTCCAGAGTCTCCTGATGAAGATCTGAGAGGAAGCAGAGGAACCACCATTAACTGTTCCTGTCACTGCAGTCCAAACAGTGCAGGGCATGATGGGTACCTCTTCATTACTGATGACACTGTGCATGTGAACACTGACTCCTCTCCTCTCCTCTCCTCTCCTCTCATCCTCTGTCCTTCAGCTTCATTAATGATCAGTCGGACTCTGTCTCCCTCTGTTGGTGAGAAGATGCAGCACAGGAACAGTGTCTTCAGCTGCACAGAGGAAAAAAGGTAAAAACCATACAGAATACAGAATAATTGAGTCTGCCTATGTTTCACAGTTAAACATCTAAACTAGCTGGACTGGCATCAGTCACAGTTTAACTGGAAGCTCATCCCGTTTTTTATTAATTAGCTGATAACCGTTAGTTTGTCATAGTAAGATGAAACAATATTTTATACTGTAGATGAAAACAAAACACTTTTACAATGTATAAATTCCAGCCATTTCCTTTGCAACTCCTTCAGTGGCTCTCAAGCAGATAAGATATGCTAAAATCTATCAGTCTTATTTCTTATTTTAATTAATTCCTTCAACAACTGTGATTTTTATTTCAAAGCCAAGATTCCCACAGTCTTGGAAATCCTGGATATACGGATATGGATCATTTTAAAAGTGTGATTTAGTTTTGGGAAAGTCATGAAAATTTCTATAATGAAGTGCAAATGAGTCTACTGTATATTTTTGGTCCATTTTGCAGAATGAGAATGTATGTAAACTTGAAGCAGAAAAACTTTTTATTCTTGAATCACGAGTTTCGAATTTCGGATGTATAAGAATCAAGTCAGCATTGCAAAATTTAAACTCACAATTATGTTTTACATTTTTTTTAATTCAGTGTGTAAACAAGCTTCCATAAGAATGACTGTACATTTTCACTTGTGAATCAGTGAAGATCCTAAACAGAAGTTCGGGGGGATCGAACTCATCTAATCTTTCTATTGACCAGAGTATATATCCGGTGTCAGCTGCTTCGACATTCCTTCACCTCCATACTAAAGGAGCAAAAAACAGGGATGTGACATCATACTCTGACCCTCGACACACTCGCTCACACTCTCAGTGTTTCACCCCTAGATGACGAGCACAGGCATGCAGCGATGCAGGACCTGATGGGTCTCCTGATGCAGCTCTGCCTGGAGGCCCTGCTGGGAGAACAGCCACAGCTGCTCGATGGAAAGCAGGTGTGTGTGTGTGTGTGTGTGTGACCAGCAAACTCAATTAGTGCTGAAAAATAGATGACCACATCACACACTAATCTGAACTTCTCATCTGAACCCATCACGTCTGCCCAGCTCCGCGATACTTGCTCAGATGGAGTGTTTTGATGAACTGGAAGTGACAGTCGTGTGTGTGTGAATGACACTTCAGCTGTCTTAAGGCTGACGTTAATCACATCAAACGTCACCGCGTGTTCTCATGATTTCTGGCAGCAAAAATGTGAAAGTAGAACAGAAGAATCAAATGCAGATAGTGACGTGCTCAAACCTCAAGCATAAGTGTTACATTTCTCAAAATATCTTCTTTTCCTAACCCCTTTCCACTGATTCTTCTGTAGTTCTGCGAGTGTTTCTGTCATCTTGCGGATGTTTCTGTAGTTCTGCGGATGTTTCTGTCATCTTGCAGATGTTTCTGTAGTTCTGCGGATGTTTCTGTCGTCCTTGATATATTTCTGTAGTTCTGCGGGTGTTTCTGTCATCCTGCGGATGTTTCTGTAGTTCTGCGGATGTTTCTGTCGTCCTTGATATGTTTCTGTAGTTCTGCAGGTGTTTTGTTGTTCTATGGCTGTTTCTGTCGTCCTGCGGATGTTTCTGTCATCCTTGATATGTTTCTGTCGTTCTGCTGATGTTTCTGTAGTTCAGCTTGTGTTTTTGTCGTTCTGTGGGTGTTTCTGTAGTTCTGCAGATGTTTCTGTCGTCCTTGATATGTTTCTGTCGTCCTGCGGATGTTTCTGTAGTTCTGCAGGTGTTTTGTAGTTCTGTGGCTGTTGCTGTTGTTCTGTGGGTGTTTCTGTTGTTTTGCGGGTTTCAGGTTTCAGTGCATTGCTGTGTTGTTGTTGTTGCTGGAGTGTTTGGATGGTTGGATAATAAAAAGAGTCTATCGTCTATCATTGATACGGCTCTAGATGTGGCTTAATTTCCACTGCTCTGCTTTATTTTGTTGTGTTGTGCTCCAGAGAGCTGCTGTAGTAAGACGATCACTCACTCAATCATTCTGAGCAGTTCTTGAACTCAGTCTTACATAACTCGACTACCGTAGGTGTCCATCAGCACAATCAGCTGTCCAGCATTTATCAAACTTGATTCTTAAGTAGATTTAATATTAATTACTTGAATACTTTTACAGAAGGATTTTTCTTTGACTTTGTCCAGGACTTTGACTTTATTATATGTGCAAGTTACAGGGTGCATAATGTGCGTCACTGTTTTTGTGTGTGTGTGTGTGTGTGTGTGTGTGTGTGTGCGCGCATGTGAGAAAGAGAGTGTGTGTGTGTGTGTGTGTGTGTGTGTGTGCGTGTGTCTGCATGAGTGTGTGTGTACTGGGCTCTGATTTAGGGATCAGACTAGTTAATCACAGAGCATGAGTGGAATGAATGCAGCAGCTACACAAACACATGCTGTGCAGGAAATGATGTGTGTGTCTGTGAGCATGTGCTCTCATACGGGAGCAAAAAGGAGTAAGGTTTATATGTGTGTTGTCATTTATTGAGCTATAAATGATGATGATGATGATGAAGGTGTAATGCTGAAGGACACGTGTAGCGTGTATCTGAAGGTTTCAGACATGTGAATCCCTGCTGCATACTAGAACAATCTCTCTGAGGGCCTGAAATAGCAGTGCAGACACTGGCTGGTGTTAACTAATTAGTGCTCATTAACCCATCGTCTCACACAAACACTGTCTGTCCTGTCTGTGGCCTCTGCAGGTCTTTCCATTCTCCATTGGAATATGATGTACTTTTAATTAAGTATTACATCTGCGAGGCACCTTTTTATGAAGCAAATCTTTACATATTACTTGAAATAAATTCAAAGACAAGTTAATAAAAAATCACCATTACATTAGTGCCACTTGGTTTTGCAACATTTGTTCTGTTAGTTGAGCCAAACCGTTTGTCACAGATGATTAAGAGATTTCACTCAGAATTCCTATTTTGTCAAATGTGAATTCTGAGTGAAATCTCTTAATTATCTGTGACAAATGGTAGAATAATTATAAAAACATAACTGCTCTCTGTGAATCTCTGAATTGTGGCACGTTTAATCTGAGAGGATGCGTTTGGCTCGTCCACTGTCTCGCACTGAATTGTGGGAATGTATTAGCGGGACATGAGTGTGAAAGACAGAAGTGTTGTGAGTGATTCTGCCCCTATCTTTGGGCTGGGCCCGTCTGCTATCAGTGCAGATAATCAAGCATTTGTGGAGAGTCTCTGACCCTGAGAACACACAACTAATGCCTTTATAATGCAACCTTTTACCAAAGCAGCCTTTGTCCTAAACACACACACCAGTCAAGGTGACACGATATGATCCTCATTAGACGTCCAGAGGGACATTAGTGCTCGTAATGCCTTCCTAACACACACACATACTCGGAGCTCATTCTCCAAACTCCTATAGCAACATGAGTCTGTCTGCGCTAATCACACACACCTTCTGCCACAGCAGCGTCGTTTATGGCTAGCAGAGACAGACAGACAGACAGAGCCTCAAATGAGGGTGAGCATGAGGGCCCGTATCGCGTATTTGTGCCCCGGTTAATCATTGTGACGCCAGTGGCGTCGTAGGGGCCGTGGGTCTCAGCGCCGATGGAGCCTGTGATACGTGCCATTATCTTATCAGTGTCATCAGCGCAGCGGGAGAATTGACAAGCTAACGATAAGACGTGTTTAATTCTCCAGGATAATGCGGCTCTAACGCAGTGAACACGCTCACATGGAGTCGTAATGATGTTTAGTGACGTTCGGAGCACATAGAGGGCGCCAAACCGCTAGTGTTTGCTCTCCTGCAGTCATCAAACTTCCTGAGAGAGAGAGAGACAATCCCACATTAGATCTCTGAAATTCTCAGTTTGATCTCCTGGACAGCCATGAGATTAAATGGAGGAAATCTGGAGACTTTGCATGCATTTTATAGCTCTATATTCTTAAGGCCTGTTCACACCAAGGACTGTAACATTTATAACTATAACAATAATGATAAATATATAAAATTAAAAATTATTCTAAATGTAAAAGAATAGCAGAGTTCACACCTCAACTAACCTCACCCCCATGTCATCCAAGATGTTCATGTTTCTCTTTCTTCAGTTGAAAAAAAATTAAGGTTTTTGAGGAAAACATTACAGGATTTTTCTCCATATAGTGGACTTCATTGGGGTTCAACGGGTTGAAGGTCCAAATGTCAGTTTCAGTGCATCTTCAAAGGGCTCACTACATGATCCCAGGTGAGGAATAAGAGTCTTATCTAGCCACCTTCCTAATATTGTGTTGGTCCCCTTTTGCTGTCAAAACAGCTCTGACCCGTCGAGGCATGGACTCCTCTAGACCCCTGAAGGTGTGCTGTGGTATCTTGCACCAAGAGGTAAGCAGCAGATCCTTTAAGTCCTGTAAGTTGTGAGGTGGAGCCTCCATGGATCGGACTTGTTTGTTCAGCACATCCCACAGATGCTCGATTGGATTGAGATCTGGGGAATCTGGAGGCCAAGTCAACACCTCAGACTCGTTGTTGTGCTCCATTCCTGAACCATTTTTGCTTTGTGGCAGGAGCATTATCCTGCTGAAAGAGGCCACCAGGGAATAACGTTTCCATGAAAGGGTGTATTTGGTCTGCAACAATGCTTAGGTAGGTGGTACGTGTCAAAGTAACATCCACATGGATGGCAGGACCCAAGGTTTCCCAGCAGAACATTGCCCGAAGCATCACACTGCCTCCACCGGCTCGCCTTCTTCCCATAGTGCATCCTGGTGCCATGTGTTCCCCAGGTAAGCAAAGCACACGCACCCGGCCATCCACGTGATGTAAAAAAAAAAAGTGATTCATCAGACCAGACCTTCTTCCATTGCCTCGTGGTCCAGTTCTGATGCTCACATGTCCACTGTTGGCTCTTTTGGCGGTGGACAGGGGTCAGCATGGGCACCCTGACTGGTCTCTGCAGCTCCATACGCAACAAACTGATGCACTGTGTATTCTGACACCTTTCTATCAGAACCAGCATTAACTTCTTGAGTAATTTGAGCTTCAGTAGCTCGTCTGTTGGATCGGACCACACGGGCCAGCCTTCGTCCCCATCTGCATCAGTGAGCCTCGGCCACCCATGACCCTGTCGCCGGTTCACCACTGTTCCTTCCTTGGAGCACTTTTGATAGATACTGACCACTGCAGACCGGGAACACCCCACAAGAGCTGCAGTTTTGGAGATTTTCTGACTCAGTTGTCTAGCCGGGAACATTGCTCAAAAAATTGCCCTGTGTATCATGTGTATCACCCTAACACATCAACTTTGAGGACAAAATGTTCACTTGCTGCCTAATATATCCCACCCAGGTGCCGTGATGAAGAGATAATCAGTGTTATTCACCTGTCAGTGGTCATAATGTTATGCCTGATCAGAGTAGTTATCGGTATAGTTATTGTTTTTGGTGTGAACGGGCCTTAACTCAGTACAGCTGCTTTGTTGTCTGTTCTTGTTTCTCTTAAGCAGCAGAATTAAAGCTATATGGCTTCTCCTCAGACTGTCGTTGTTAGAGCTGACAGTAAAATTCCCAGTTTTTCTCACCCATCTCTATTGGACACTCATAATCATGCATTTCTTTCTCAGAAGTATTTTATAACCAAGTCGATACTTTGCTGTGGTAAGCACACAGTCCAGCATCGTAGTTTATTTAAAACAGCCTTTCACTGATGGTATCGATGCGTGTGTATATCAGTGTTGTTCAGCAGGTGACGGCGTCCTCTCAGTAGCTGCGCTTTAGCTCTCTTTCCTTTGCACCGCGTGGCCGTCGGTCCCAGGATGAGCTGGAAATAAAGTGCAGCCCCTCCCTTCCGGGAATCTTTTGCCAGCTTTATTACGAGCAAAGGTCTGCAGCAGCTGGCACAGCGAGGTCCGCCCGCACTATCTTATCTCCCATCGGCCATAAACACTCCACTGAGAGGAGCAGCGAGAGACAGCGGAGCAGAACATCTTCTTTTCTGACCTTCACACATTCTGAGACTCAATAGAAACATTTGGCTCTGGAGGGGGAATGAACGACAGGACGGTTCACTTTAGTGTCATTCTGCTTATCTGATTATATTCATGCAAAGTCATGCGTGCCTCAAATCCACTTACCATTGACAATAACAACGTTCTTGTGTGGTCTTCTTATATCTTAGGGTCACTAGAAAAGTTCATTGCATCCTTTACATTTGGGAAAAATGTGCTGATTTGCTGCAGTTCCTGTAGAATCAAGCGTTCAGTGAACGTGACTCAGATCCTAAATGTTTGAAAACTTTAATACTGTTCACTGGTAGCAGGATTTTACTGGGCCATCTTGCCATTTAATCACCAATTAACTACTGTAAACTGTTATCTTTGGGAAAGACACACCTTTGAACACTATCGTGGATCAGCAGTGAGTGACAGAAGGTGATAAAACCATACAGTGAGAGAGAAAAGCTGTGAGGAAGATTGTGTTGTCGAGCCGCGGGTGAAGGGCGGCAGTAAATCTCTCAGACGGGTTAGTCAGGAGAACGAGGGTCCGTTAGTTAGTTAGTTAGTGAGCGGGTCAGAACTCACTGTGCCATTCATTCTCACTGCATGTTTATACAAGAGCGCATGTATAAACTGATGATGCTTCAGTATACGAAAGAATGTAAATCTGGTTATTGACCCGGCTGCTCACAGTGGAAGGGTAGTTATTATACCTGACTGATATGAGTTATCTTAAAGGTCTGATAAAAACATGGTGACTCAACCATTCTGTTTATTATGCTGAAAATGTTATTTGACATTGTTTATTTCAGGGCTGTTGTTTGAGTGTGTTTTTGAGTTCTGTAACACACCGAGGCTGTTACGCAAGCGGCGTCATAAACTACTGTTTTACTGTCATAAAGCGAGGTGTGTTTATGGCCTGTGTATCTGCGTCTGTGCTCACACTCTTTTATAAGCAGCTTGTTAAAAATCAAATGCAAATGTTATTGAATTAAAGAGCAAACAGCCGCTGCTGGTCTTTACGGACTCGTGAATGTGTGCGCAACGTTGATTGATGCTCTGCTCTGATTTTTTGCAGGTTTGATGTTTCATGTCATCAGCGGGGAAACGATGTGTGTTTATTTCCTGGTGAAAGGAGTTTGTGCTCATGTCACGTTCTGTTCGTATCTCCAAACGTGTCTCTCATGGTCCATTTGACAAGTCAGAAAACACTGTGTAGGAAGTCATGATCAGACACTTCTCAAAGTTCTCCTTTAGGTCATTCCATCTCAAGTACTCCACAAAAGCATAACAGTTGGTTGCTTGACCATTTTTAATTTTCCTAATTTCTTTTGAGTGATTATTGCAATACATGGTCCTGAAAAAAAAAATGGTCAAGCAACCACTACTGAACCACCTCAGATGGACCGAGCCCTGTAAACGCCCTCAGCCACATGGAGTGGTTTTGATTGGCCGCTGTGTGGCAGAAACCAAAAGAGATGCTTGTCCAAAAGCAACAAGAAAAGCCATTAAAAGTGTCTCGCTGCAGTTACAGTGCGTGTGAACATGAGCAGCGTGTCTCGTAACAACAGCAGCAGCAGTTACTAGCACTGTAGCAAAAGAAACAGATTGGCCTTTAGAGACGAGTGCACGTCCTGCTCTCATGATCCAGTTTCAGCTTCAGTCCGGTCACAGAGTCTCAGCAGGTCCAGATGACCCGATGGCACACAATAGCACACAGGTCCGCCAGTGTGTGTGTGATTGTGCTTCATGTCACAATGACCTCATATGATCTGAAACACACAGAAAGATCAGGAATAAAAACACTCAGCGTCACATACGGTTCTGTATCAGTAAAACACAAGCATTTATTGACAGGTAGCGCTCCTGAAGGTACAAGCATTTCTAAAGGACATGATTTCACAGAGAACGGCATGATTGCAGGACACTGTGAGACAGGTGTGTATGATGTGAGACAGGTGTGTATGATGTGAGACAGGTGTATGGATGTGAGACAGGTGTGTATGATGTGAGACAGGTGTGTATGATGTGAGACAGGTGTATGGATGTGAGACAGGTATGTATGATGTGAGACAGGTGTGTATGATGTGAGACAGGTGTATGGATGTGAGACAGGTATGTATGGATGTGAGACAGGTGTGTTTGATGTGAGACAGGTGTGTATGATGTGAGACAGGTGTATGGATGTGAGACAGGTATGTATGGATGTGAGACAGGTGTGTTTGATGTGAGGCAGGTGTGTATGATGTGAGGCAGGTGTGTATGATGTGAGACAGGTATGTATGGATGTGAGACAGGTGTGTATGATGTGAGACAGGTGTATGGATGTGAGACAGGTATGTATGGATGTGAGACAGGTGTGTATGGATGTGAAACAGGTATGTATGGATGTGAGACAGGTGTATGGATGTGAGACAGGTATGTATGGATGTGAGACAGGTGTGTATGATGTGAGACAGGTGTGTATGATGTGAGACAGGTGTATGGATGTGAGACAGGTGTGTATGATGTGAGACAGGTGTGTGATGTGAGACAGGTGTGTATGATGTGAGACAGGTGTATGGATGTGAGACAGGTGTGTATGATGTGAGACAGGTGTGTGATGTGAGACAGGTGTGTATGGATGTGAGGCAGGTGTGTATGATGTGAGACAGGTGTGTATGATGTGAGACATGTGTATGAATGTGAGACAGGTGTGTATGGATGTGAGACAGGTATGTATGGATGTGAGACAGGTGTGTATGGATGTGAAACAGGTATGTATGGATGTGAGACAGGTGTGTATGATGTGAGACAGGTGTGTATGATGTGAGACAGGTGTATGGATGTGAGACAGGTATGTATGGATGTGAGACAGGTGTGTATGATGTGAGACAGGTGTGTATGATGTGAGACAGGTGTATGGATGTGAGACAGGTGTGTATGATGTGAGACAGGTGTGTGATGTGAGACAGGTGTGTATGATGTGAGACAGGTGTATGGATGTGAGACAGGTGTGTATGATGTGAGACAGGTGTGTGATGTGAGACAGGTGTGTATGGATGTGAGGCAGGTGTGTATGATGTGAGACAGGTGTGTATGATGTGAGACATGTGTATGAATGTGAGACAGGTGTGTATGGATGTGAGACAGGTGTGTATGGATGTGAGACAGGTGTGTATGATGTGAGACAGGTGTATGGATGTGAGACAGGTATGTATGGATGTGAGACAGGTGTGTATGATGTGAGACAGGTGTGTATGATGTGAGACAGGTGTATGGATGTGAGACAGGTGTGTATGATGTGAGACAGGTGTGTGATGTGAGACAGGTGTGTATGATGTGAGACAGGTGTATGGATGTGAGACAGGTATGTATGGATGTGAGACAGGTGTGTATGGATGTGAAACAGGTATGTATGGATGTGAGACAGGTGTGTATGATGTGAGACAGGTGTGTATGATGTGAGACAGGTGTATGGATGTGAGACAGGTATGTATGGATGTGAGACAGGTGTGTATGATGTGAGACAGGTGTGTATGATGTGAGACAGGTGTATGGATGTGAGACAGGTGTGTATGATGTGAGACAGGTGTGTGATGTGAGACAGGTGTGTATGATGTGAGACAGGTGTATGGATGTGAGACAGGTGTGTATGATGTGAGACAGGTGTGTGATGTGAGACAGGTGTGTATGGATGTGAGGCAGGTGTGTATGATGTGAGACAGGTGTGTATGATGTGAGACATGTGTATGAATGTGAGACAGGTGTGTATGGATGTGAGACAGGTGTGTATGATGTGAGACAGGTGTATGAATGTGAGACAGGTGTGTATGGATGTGAGACAGGTGTGTATGATGTGAGACAGGTGTATGGATGTGAGACAGGTGTGTGATGTGAGACAGGTGTATGGATGTGAGGCAGGTGTGTATGATGTGAGACAGGTGTATGGATGTGAGACAGGTGTGTATGATGTGAGACAGGTGTATGGATGTGAGACAGGTATGTATGATGTGAGACAGGTGTGTATGATGTGAGACAGGTGTGTATGAATGTGAGACAGGTGTGTATGATGTGAGACAGGTGTGTATGAATGTGAGACAGGTGTGTATGATGTGAGACAGGTATGTATGGATGTGAGACAGGTGTGTATGATGTGAGACAGGTGTGTATGGATGTGAGACAGGTGTATACAGATGTGTTGACTGAACATGGTAAATTAAATGGAAGTTTTTTTTTTTTTTAATTATAATGTTGTTTTAATATGTTATGTTATTTTCGAAGATTCTACTGTATATAAGTGTTGATTTGTTTTTAATTTTTATTTCATTCTGGGCTGTGTTTCCCAAAAGCCTTGTGAGCCCAAGTTGATCATGAAGACCAGTGCCACCAATGTTCTCTACGATCAACGTAGCACACAACGTTTTTGGGAAACGCAGCCCGGTCAGTTGAGTGCGATACACGCTTGGTTGGTTTACTCTGGTTAATGGATGTGATGTCACTGGTCGGCATTATGCTGAATGTTCCATAAAGATGTGAAAACACAAGTGCAGGGCTGATGTTCTGCCGTGGTTTTGATTTAAGGCCTTTTTAATGAATCAGCACATGCAGGCATAGTTTCCGCCATCGCTAGTGTGCAAAAACATTTCAGCTCTGCCAGAAAAATATACAAGGTTCAAATCTAAACAGGACTCTACCAGCATGTCAGGCTTGTTTCTCCTGCTAATTGTTTTAGCAAGCGTGCCTCAGACTATGAGTGATTAATCAAAGCGGGAAAAGCCGACCATCAGCTGTGGCATGTTTTGCATTTCCTGTACTGCTGGATTGGCCATTATTAGCAGTTAATTGGAACCTTGTTTGGCAAGAATGAGTCGGACAAGACATTCATGGAGGGAATAAGAGGATGCGTGTGTTCATCACTGCTGAATACTGGAGCTCAGCGTTTATTCTCAGATTGTGTGGAAGTGCTGGTGTGTGTGTGCCAGCGAATCAGAAGCTCATGCTGCTATTTCCTTCTTTCTGAGCCGTTATGAGAGCAGAGTCATGAAATATGTGTATTAAAATGAGTGCAGTGGAGCAGGGAACGTCTCACTAGCGGAGCAAAGACTTTGAGTTGCGGCCTGAACGGCCCGTAGCAGCGAGTGATCGATCTGCTCGTTCCTGAAGAACCCAAACCTGCCGTCGAGCGCAACCATGTCAGCTGAGCAGGTGTGTGTGTGGTGATGGTCAAGCGTTTATACGTGTTTCCTCAGGTCAGCAGGTCCACAGGAGACGGTCAGTATCTGTGAATGAGAGCTTGTCCATGCGTGTCTGCAGAACCAACCTCAGGGAGGAAATAGTAGTAAGACCTGAAAACACAGCGGAAAGGCTTGTGGGGTTTTTTATGGAAACGAAAATTTAAACTTCAAGCATGCAATCACCACATTAAAGCGGCGTGTTCTGGAGCTGACCGCTGGCATGCTGTTCCTCTGCCAGCGCACTGCTTTTCATTAGACCTCCCGATTTTTTCAGTTGATTTGGCAAATTAACTTACAAGAGGCAGAACACACCATTCAGACTGGAAACGAGCGTAGCAGCAAATTGCGTTTATCAAAAACACACTCAAGAACTGTTTACCTTATGTGATCTGATGATGCAGGACTGAGGAAGTGCAGCGGGGAAACAGAGCAAACCTGTAAACCTTCACTTTATGACTCGACTCCATTAGTGATATCTGTCATCAGTGATCAATCTGAGCTTCAAGTGGACACACACACACACACACACACACACAGGTTTGTTTTGCTATCTTAGTGAGGACTCTCCATAGACGGAATGGTTTTTATACTGTACAAACTGTACATTCTCTCCCCTACACTAACCCTACCCATCACAGGAAACTGTCTGCATTTTTACATTTTTAATAAAACATTATTTAGTATGTTTTTAAAGCTATTTTAAATATGAGGACTCATGAAATGTCTCATATATGTCTCTGTTTCATGTTTACGTTGTAATACCAGAGTAATACCCATGTCATTATACACATTTGTGTCCACACACACACACACACACACACACATACACACACATACACACACACACACAATAAACACATACACTCGCTCACACACACACACTCTCACACACACACAAACTCTCACACACACACACACACTCACACACACACACTCTCATACACACACACACACACACAATAAACACAATAAACACATACACTCACAATAAACACACACTCTCACACACACACACACACACAATAAACACACTCTCACACACACAATAAACACACACTCGCTCTCACACACACACAATAAACACACACTCACTCACACACACACACTCACAATAAACACACACTCACTCTCACGCACACACACTCACAATAAACACACACTCGCTCACACACACACACACACAATAAACACACACTCGCTCTCACACACACACACTCACAATAAACACACACTCGCTCTCACACACACACACTCACAATAAACACACACTCACTCACACACCCACACAATAAACACACACTCGCTCTCACACATACACTCACACACACACACACAAACTCACACACACAGTCAAACAATAGACACACACACTCACACACATGCACAGACTCACACAATAGACACACACTCGCTCTCACACACACACTCACACACAAACTCACACACACAGTCACACAATAGACACACACTCACACACAATAAACACACACAGACTCACACAATAGACACACACTCGCTCTCATACACACATACACACACTCACACACACTCACAATAAACACACACACACACAAACTCACACCATAGATACACACACACACAATAAACACACTCACACACACGCACAGACTCACAATAAACACACACTCGCTCTCACACACAAAATAAACACACTCTCACACTCACACACAATCTATATATAGGGTGAATTTATATTTCATGCTGACTCAGATTTTTGAGGTAAATATGATTATGGGCTCATATGGATTTATTTCATGTACTTTAGATCTGCGGGATTAATAATTAAAGACTGTGATCTTGTTTCAGACTGTCAGCCGTCGATCACAGTGAATATATATATATATAGAGAGAGAGAGAGAGAGAGAGAACAGGTGTATGACCGAATCGTGGTATTAATTCATTTAAAAATTAAAGTTAATAAATATTTGTACTGTAACTGTAAAATAAAAACTGACGCATCAGAAATGATTCAATCGTTTTAAAGTAATTGCTCTCCTAAAGAAAAAATCATGATTCTCAATTAAACCAGCTTGTGTCGAGGCATCAGAGATGAAGAAAATCGTCAAATACATTTACACAGATTCCCCTCGTCCTTCCTCTTCCTCTCTTTCAGCATCGTTTGATTTGACTCACCTGAAGTTCTGATTGTGTGTGAACGTTTGGCTGATTTTGAGTTCAGGTTGTGGAGACGTGTGATGGTTTTTGAACGATAGGTACAAAGTTTTGGTAAAAGAAAGATTTAATAGATTTTAGTAGTTTATAGAAACAACCATCACCAGGATTGAATAATCAGCATACACACATCTGTGAATATCTGTGGATTTATGCGGCCTGTAAAGCGTTTCGTTGCTGATGAGGAACTTGTTTGCTGAGATGAGCTCGTTCCAGAGATCAAGTCTCAGCCCGTATGTGCCAAAGTCGTAAATTCGTGAGTATCAAGTTCTCATCTCTGTTCATTTCCTTTCTTCCAAATGAGCCTTGTGGACCAGAAGCATCTCTTTTGTTCCTCCTTCCAGACTCAGTCATGACTACATTGTTCCGAAATCCTGCGAAGATCCTGGTCCGCTCCAGCTGTGCGGCGCAGGAAACACTGGAGATAATGATGATGTTTTAACACGGTTCTCTCGCGCTCCACGGCAGCAATCTGTTAAACGTTGACCTCGCCAGGTCAGGCAGAACTACTACGTCTACTGTGCCAAAATCTGTAAAAGTCCAGCAGCCTTATTTACGATTTCATTTATAATCATCAAGTGTGCCGTTACAGAGGGGGCAAGCAATCAATTTCACCATTTAGAGCCGTAATGCATCCATGGCGACATTAGGAGGGATTTATAAATCTAGCGGTCGGAGTAATGCTGGACGTGGAGCTTTTACAGGCAGCTGTAAGCGAGCGGCGAGATCTGCACAGAAAAGTGCGGCACATCCCGAGGTCAGTCTCTGAGAATCCCTCCCACCGAGGCGTTCCTCTGCCGCACATGTGAAATCCATCCATCCCGGCAGCGTTTATAAGCTGCTCTCGCTTGCACCATCAAATGGAGAACATATTGGCAGAAAACATGGGTTCTCTGAAAGCCCCTGCCGAAACAGCTGAGACGTCTGTATCACATTCCGGCTTCAGCCTCCTTTTAATTGCTTGGCCACATGTCAAAGGAAGTTCTGACTGACCTGCTGAAAAACTCTTAAACTGGACGGATCCAGCCGCTGTCGGGCCCTGGGCCTCCAGAAGGTGTTTAATAAAACCCTGGTACATCCTAAAGCCCGCAGCCCCATAAATCAGCTCTCGTACTTACACATCCATGCGGCCCGTCTGCGTGTATCTGCAAGCGACGTGTGCCAGAAGGTTTCGCTGAACACAGATGCTGTCGTAATGCTTCACTGTGACTGAGAGTGATTATGACATCACTGTTTTCTGCAGAGCTGCTTATAGCTGATTCGACTTTGCTTCATAATTGACAAATTTTGCAACTGTTATTGAACTGAATCAACACTGAATTGATCTGAATAAGGTCTTCTGTAGAGCTGCTTTACTCCTGAATCCGAATTTGTCTCATATCTGATGACATTTGCATTGATTCTGTTATTTTCCTGTTTATAACTGTGAAGCGTATATTAGCGGTGTAACGGTATACAAACATGTTCGGTACAGCAGTGGGAGAAAACTAAAAATAAAATTGCTTCTTTTTTTCTTCTTTTTTATTAAACAGTGGTTTATTGATGAAATTGTCTCTCTCCTTAAATTCAATAATAATTAGTAATTTCTTAAGGATAAAAAAATCAATCTCAGCTAATGCTGTAAACTATATACAGGAAGCACTTTCTTGCACATTACTATAATACTAAGAAACTATTACATTCAGTTGCTATTTATTTTTAGATATAATAATCAACACTCAAATAAAAAACATGTAAATTGCACACAAGGCAGGTTTTGCATTAACTTCTAAATCCAATTATAAAATTATTACTCCAATTTTTGAAATATGATTATTTACACAGTTACTGTCATAACTTGTTTTAATGACACATTTATTTAAACATATATTAAGTAATTAAGACATTACTAACAGGTAAAGTAAATATAGTTAATATAAAAGTTAATATAGTGCATATATTCCCCTCTAGAGTTGATTTCTCTAGTGAACTAACGTGCTGTGGACACTAAATGACTTGCCTGAGGTAAATGTTATGCTACGTGAGATATTATTCTCAAGCTGTTTTATTGATGCCTTTCTGCGGTTGAAAGATTAAGACCTCTGTATACTTTGTTTTTTTTTTTACACATATGCTAGTGTATGCGCACAGTCCAACATGTCCTCCAACCAATATGCCCATATAGGTAGTTTGTCACTTCCCTGAAATACGACCCATAGGAGTGTTTACTAAAGTTGTGCCCCTATCGACAACAGGACACTTTCATTTTAATGCATTGTACCCTTTTATCTACGTCACATTTCGGGTTTCACGTAGCTCAATTGGTAGAGCATTGCAATATACAACAATATGCAATCATGTGATCATGCGATCGTGGGTTAGATCCCAGGGAACGCATGTGCTTATAAAGTGTACATGCACTATAAATCACTACGGGTAGGTTTAGGGTTGGGGTAGGTGTAGTCGTTAATAAAAAAAATAGTTTTGCTAAATGGAAATAGGACAAATTGTAGTTAAGGGACTGTATAAAAAGTCCACACATTGCATTTAAAAGAACATGCATTTTGATTGGTAACGACGGTCATACGTCATTTCATGACGACAGACGTAACATGACACTGTCATTATTTTTACGCCGCTAGAAGGCGCATGACTTTAAAACGTAAATATAGGTCGTAATAAGGTGCTTGAAAAAACGACCTATAGGGTTGTTTTTTGGAGGAGGACAGTCTTGCACAGTTGAACACACAGTCTTGCAAAGTATACTTCATTTAACTTGTACGCAGACAAAGGCGTTCGACACATGCGCAGTTTTGAGCAATCTCTTGCCACGAGTTACAACATCTTTGTATTCTTTCATGCTACAGTTGTACAAATGACGGTACTTTCTAACCTCTTTGCACAATCTCATGTCTATGTAGGCCTCTGTCGTCGCTGTAGTTTGCATGCGTTCCGGTCTGTTCTGTTTATGCACTTTTTCTTTGACTACCTTGTTAATCGACACCCCCAGGGCACGGTTGCCACCTTGTGGATAAACTGATTACTGCAAAAAAATTAAATGCACATGTGCGACCTGTATGTACAAGTACGCATGGTTACAAAAATTCGGCTGTGTGTACAGTACGCGCGTACTTTTCTGATGACAAAATTTGTGTTGCGTACTGTACACCTTGCGTACGCGTAAAAAGTGAACTATACTTTGGGCTTTACACGTAAACATATGTATGCATATACTGTCTGTTCTTCTGCTCTTTTTCCTGTTGTGGTGGTTAGCAAAAAGCGTTGCATTGCCGCGTGTGCCCCCTACTGGATTGGAGTGTGGATCGCCTGTGAATAACTGTATTCGTCGTCTGACTGTATGCACCGAACCGTGATGTCCTAATATATATAAAGGTGACTTGACTGGATTAGCTGATGCAGGGGAGGTTTGTGTTTTATTGCGCCATGCAGGTTCTGGTTATTGGCGGAGCAGGTCTGAGCAGAACTGACCCACCTTCATCTGACCAGCGGCCGCCTCCCTCTTTCTCTCTCTCCTGCTGTCATGGTGCCGGTGCTGGTATATAACAGCTCATTTGGACCTCCCAGAACCCACATCCACAGCCGCCAGTGTCCCACACCAGCAATCATTTCTCCCTCACGTCAGTGTCGTAAACAGCTTACACTCCTATTAAAACCACAAATACCTTCTCAGAGTTAAGTAGACATTAATAGAAACAACATTTCCTGTGACTGTGAGTACGATATTCAGAAGCACATTACTGTGAGTGACTCAAACGTGTCTGATTCGTTCCTGTGAATGAGCCTCTCGTGGATATCACAGCGCTTTCCAGCAGCAGGAGCGTATGTTACGTTTGTGTGTGAGTGTGTGTGTGTGTGTGTATGTTAGAGTGTGTGTGTATGTGAATGCTTGTATAATTCCTCCATTGATGTCTGAAGGTGTGTCTGCGGTGTGTCTATCAGATCCAGGTGCAACTCAGGGTTCATTCAGCCATATAAAGACCATCTAACAGGCCAGTAAAGCATCCACCGTCTACAGGCCAAAACTGTGACGCTGTGGACAATGACTGAAACTCATTTTCATTGAGAACATATGCTGTATTTTTAAGATGGAAGAATGCGGTTTTACAGATGCTAGAAACATGGCCTTCAAATGAAAGATTGGTATCAAAGAGCACACCCAGGTTCCTAACTGACGACGAACACTTAACAGAGCAGCCACCAAGTGTTAGACAGTATTCTAGGTTATTACGTGAGGAAGTTTTTGGTCCAAAAATTAGAATATCTGTTTGTTCTGAATTTAGTAGTAGGAAATTGCTAGTCATAGTCTTTTTTTTTTTTATCAGCTATGCATTCCGTTAATTTTGTGAATTGGTAAGTTTCGTCAGGGCGTGAAGAAATATAGAGCTGAGTATCATCAGCGTAACAGTGAAAACTAACGCCATGCTTCCTGATGATATCTCCTAAGGGTAGCATGTACAGAGTGAACAGCAATGGTCCTAGTACTGAGCCTTGTGGTACTCCATATTCAACTTGTGATCGACATGACCTCTCTTCATTTACTTCTACAAACTGATAACGGTCAGATAAGTATGATTTGAACCATGACAATGCAATTCTACTAATGCAAACATAATTTTCGAGTCTATTTAAAAGAATATTGTGATCAATAGTGTCAAATGCAGCGGTAAGATCCAGTAACACTAACAGAGAGATACAACCACGATCTGATGATAAGAGCAAATCATTAGTAACTCTAATGAGAGCAGTTTCAGTACTATGGTACGGTCTAAATCCTGACTGGAAATCCTCACAGATACCATTTCTTCAGAAAAGGAAGATTCAAGATCAGCCTGTAATTGACATTCTCTGATCCTCACTGACGCCTCTGTCTCTCTCTCTCTCTGTCTGTCATTCAGGTTAATGAAGTATTGTGTGGGATTTTCAGATGTGACTCACAGAGACAACGTGACGGGAAATGCTGCAAACAGCGTCAGCAGGCGAGGACGATTCACTCCTGATATCTGCATGCTTTTGTTTCTCACTGAATGTAAAGCTTCACGTGTTTCTTCTGTAGTTTTTCCCAGAGCATAATTGATACAGGAAGTAAATGACTCAATGAATTAAAACAACAAATGATGAAGCATTCTTATTCAGGATGTGTTATTAAAAAATAATAGTGTTTCAGATCTCTAAAATCAAGTCAGATTTATTTCTACAGTGCTTTATACAGTACAGATCATTTCAAAGCAGCTTCGCAGAAATAAACAGGAAAATAACAGAATCAACGATGCAAACTTCATCAGATATGAGACAAATTCAGATTCAGGAGTAAAACAGCTCTACAGAAGACAAGAGAGTCATTATTCAGATCAAGTTCTGTTCTCGTCTGATAGTGTCAGTGCAGTCATATTAATAATATCACTGAATATTAAGTGTCTATATAAACTCATTGTGTTTGTTCGAATGTTCTGGTGAACTGGTGATGGCTGAATGTGTGGATGTGTTGTGAACAGAGGCTTGTACCTGAAATGTCACGTTTGGGGGTGTTTTGATCGCAGCCCCCTGAAGCGGCGCAGGATGAGCTCGTAACCACAGCAGGTTCGGCTGACATCCTGTCTCACTGTCGCTGCTCCGTCTCACTGAACCTCCAGGAAAAGCTGCTCGCCACCCTTCAGCATATTCCAGGTAAATATCAACTTATACAGAACTTCTTTCTTTGGTCTTTCTCCTTAATGCCAGTGAAACGGATTGGAATCGTGTGTCGGGGCCTTTGAGAGGGATGTGATGAGAGTGTTCATCACTTCCTGTTGGAGATCCCAAGACAGACTTGGATATCATTAAAACAAAACGGCTTGCCAGCAGTGCTGTCATACATGAGCGTGTGTGTGTGTGTGTGTGTGTTAGCAGCTGCTCGACGACTGCTGGTCTGTTTGTGGAGCTGTAAGCGGAACTTTAGTGGCTGATTGTTCGGCAGCCATTACAGAGAGTGTGTGTGTGTTTCTGTAGTGCTTCTGCGGAGGATCAGTGTGTGTGTGTGAGAGAGAGATTATAGACGGTGTGTCCAGACACACAGATATGTGTGCTCATAACTGACCGATTAGTGGGTATTACTGATCAGAGGACAGCTGACACAACTCAACATGAACTTTACATCTAAAATTAAACTGTTTCTGTACAGCACTGCTCTTATTTGTCAGTCTGGATAACAGCAGCAACAGTAAATGTGAGATGTATATCATTAGAAGAAGTTTATATTAGATCAGGTTAGTTCTGTGTGGATGTGTTGCTAGAATGATCTGTGCTGTGAACCAGATCAGATCAGATTAACTAGTTTATCCCTATAAAGAGAGACCAACGTGTTCAATGAAGACCAGGAGTCAGATCTGAAGTTCAGTTCGTTGACAGAGTTCTCACATTTCCAAAGGCTGTAGAAAATGAGTAAGAGGATCACTGAAGAAACTAGGACACAGAAAAACCAAAACAGACCTGTGGAAGATCAGCTGATGTCATTTCTACAGGTTCTGATAAGAAAATAGTACAGATAACTTTAGAAATACATGCACACAGAGCAAACCTGATCTAATATAAACTTATACTAATGATTTATATATATATATATATATATATATATATATATATATATATCATATTTCTTTTAAATCAAATAGATATACTGTGTCTCTTGTGTAACAGTGTTTGAATTCTCAGGACGTTTGTGATGTTTTCATGGTTTGTGTTTTTCTTTTGTACACAACCTGTTGTATAAATTGCAGGACTTGTTCTGTTGTTTAAAAAAATAAGCATTATTGATGTAAAAAGTAAAAAGAATTATATATTTATAAATTAAATATAATTTTAAAAAAAACCTATATACACTGCCGTTCAAAAGTTAGGAATCTGTAAGATTTTGAGTGTTTTTAAAAGAGTCTCTTCTGCTCACCAGGGCTGCGTTTATTTGATCAAAAATACAGTAAAAATTGTGAAATATTATTCCAATGTAAAACAGCTGTTTTCTATGTGAATATATAGTATGCTGTTCTTTTGAACTTTCTATTCATCAAAGAATCCTGAAACAAAAATTGTATACAACTGTTTTCAACAGTGATAATCATAATCATACATGTTTCTTGAGCAGCAAATCATCATATTAGAGTGATTTCTGAAGGATCATGTGACACTGAAGACTGGAGTAATGATGCTGAAAATTCACTTTACTATATATTCACATAGAAAACAGCTGATTTACATTGGAATAATATTTCAAAATATTACTGTATTTTAAAAAAAAATTATTATTTTTTATATTTTCATTCAAATAAATGCAGTGTTGGTGAGCAGAAGAGATTTCTTTCAAAAACAAAAAATCTTACCGATTCCTAACTTTTGAATGGCAGTCAGGGTTTTTTATATATATATATATATATACACACACACTCACCAGCCACTTTATTAGGTACACCTGCTCATTAATGCAAATATCTAATCAGCCAATCATATGGCAGCAACTTTAGACCTGTAGACATGATCAAAACGATCTGCTGAAGTTCAAACTGAGCATCAGAATGGGGAAGAAAGGTGATTTAAGTGACTTTGAACGTGGTTGTTGGTGTCAGACGGGCTGATCTTTTCAGAAACTGTATTTTGGGATTTTCAGGCACAATCATCTCTAGGGTTTAAAGAGAATGCTGTGAAAAAGAGAAAATATCCAGTGAGTGAAAGTGCCTCGTTGAGGTCAGAGGAGAATGGCCAGACTGGTTCAGCTGATAGAAAGGCAACAGTAACTCAAATAATCACTGGTTACAGTCGAGGTCTGCAGAAGAGCTTCTCTGAACACGTCCAGCCTTGAACAGATGATCTCCAGCAGCAGACGACACACTGGTGACACTCCTGTCAGCTGACAACAACACACTGAGGCTCAGTTCACACAGACTCACCAAAACTGGACAACAGAAGACTGGAAAAACTGATGAGTCTGGATTTCTGCTCAGATGGTAGGGCTAGAATCTGGCGTAAACAACATGGAATCATGGATCATCCTGTCTTGTGTCAGCGGTTCAGGCTGCTGCTGGTGTAATGGTGTTTTATATATTTTCTTGGCACACTTTGGGCCTCTTAGTACCAACTGATCATCGTTTAAACACCACAGTATTGTTGCTGACCACGTCCATCCCTTTATGACCATCTTCTGATCGACTTCCAGCAGGATAACGCACACGTCACAAAGCTCAAATCATTTTAAACTGGTGTCTTGATCATGACAGTGAGTTCACTAAACTCAAACGGCCTCCAGATCTCAGTCCAGTAGAGCAGCTTTGGGATGAGCTGGAACGGGAGATTCGCATCATGAATCAGCAGCACCTGCGTGATGATATCATGGCAATATGGAGCAAAATCTCTAAAGAATGTTTCCAGCAGCTTGTTGAATCTTCATAAGGCTTTTTAACTGTACCAAGACCACCAGAACTTCCTCCTGACTGATACAGTGTACAGATATACTGCTATGATACAGAAACTGTCCTGTGACTGATATATGAGCAAATGTTTACAGTAAACAAGCGTGTTTTTCTCATCGTGCTGTCCAGAGAACGATCGTGATTATTTCAGTTCTGCTCCGTGACCGAGAGGCGGCGCTCTTCATTCATAGAAACAACATTAATCTCGCTCCTCTTTCTGCACATCTAATGTACATGGATAAATAACTCTAACAGCAGTGGAGTAACGCCGAGATTTAGTCGAAATAACCTTCTGTTTGGAAGAGTTCATAAACATGAAGCTTTACTGATATTAACCTGTTCATCATATAGCGGTTCTTTCACAGACGACTCAGATTCATGAACGCGATTTAAACACAGAATAATAATCATTTATTTCAATTAACTTATTTAGGCTATTATTAAAATTATTTATTAATGATTCAATTTTTAATTTTTTTTTTTTCTAGATAAAAGCGTCTGTTTTCGCATTTTAAAACCATAATCAATCTATATTACATTCCTGGAGAAAACAAACAAATAAATCGTCAGCTTTAATTATATTTATTATTTTTAACATGTATAAAATCAATAAAAGCGCGGCAAAATACATAGTTCATAATCTTATGTTATGTCCATTTTAAATACATTCTGATCAGATGATTATTTAAAACGTAAAAAGGATGTATTTTGCAATGCATGTTTAGTTTTTTTTTTTTTTTTTTCGTTTATAGGATTACAGATTTCACTAGTCTGAACTAAAGCTCTCATGTTGAGTATAAAACTGTTAAATGACAACTGGTTTAGTTTGGGTTTAATTAACTTGAACTGTTTTAGAAGTGATGATCTGAAGGTGTTTTAATGTTTAACGTGAGATTCATCTGTCGGATCATCGTGACAGTAAATAAATCTGTAACAATTAGCCTAATTGTGCCGAAAAATCACGAGTCAATAAAGGCCGTCTACTTCAAAGGATAGTTCAATCAAAAAAATTATAATTGTCATTTTTTAGCCTACTTGTTTGACTTTCTTGTTTTGGACCCCATTGGCTTTCATAAGAAAACTTAATCTATCGTTTGCATTCTACAGAAGAGAGAAAGTCACGATGACAGAATTATCATTTTTGACTGAACTGTCACTGGAGAAATGAAAGTGTTTCCTCGTGTAATCTCAGACTGCAGGAGTGTGTGTGAGCTGTCAGATGCGTGTTGCCATCAAACACATGTAATGTGTGTGTGTGTGTGTGTGTGTGTGTGTGTGTGTGTGTGTGTGTGTGTGAGTGTGAGAGGGGCGGGTCGATCGGTGAAGCTCCGCCGCCCGAACTAGAACAAGAACTCCGCGATCAGGAGATCCAGAGCAGGTCCAGATCCGCGGACTCTCCCACAACACTTCTGAACTTTACCATGTTTAAACTGTAGTTATGAATTCAAGCTGAAGTTCCTCGGTCTGTGTGGATTTACAGTCAAACTGCGACCTTTGCATTGTGGGTGAGAGACCAACTTTATTTTATTTCACAGAACTGCTCGAACTCTCGTGCAGACATTGGGTTCGGTTCTGTTTCGAGACCCAGTGATAGAAAGACAAATATGCGCGCTCGACATTGAACGTGTTGTAAATGTTAATTAAATATGGATCCTGAAGTATGATTTTATGAAGCGGTTTTATTCAAAGAAAGTGAACAAACATTTTAAATGTTTTTTTGCTTTTTTTTAATGATTGAAAAGTTCGATTGTCGTGATTAGTGAGTTTTGATCACATCTGGAGCAAGAAATGGATTATAATAGAAACACACTCTCTCTTATAAAGGTCAGCGAAATATTCTTGAACAGCTAATAATGATCTGTAATTTATTTTAGATTATGTTCATAATATATTTTTAATTTCTGCATAAAGAGTAAAGGCAGCCTGATATGTGAAGATCTCTAAATTACTTCATGTCGGTGTGAGGCAGGTTTTATATTAGGCCTGATCGAGACTTTCGTGAACTCTGTAATGAGGGGGGACCAAATTATCCATTCAAACCCAGCGCTTAGATTTCATTTCGCTCGATTGCCAAGATTGTTTCGCGATTTTCTGCCGAATATTATATGCATGAAGACACACACGCAAACACAAAAACAATGTGTCGTAATAACCTGCCTGTATTAAAAGTGTTTCATAACAACTTGTTGAAATAGCGATACCGAACGCCACAGGAAAAAAAAAAAAAAACTAAGAGAAAAAAAGCAAGAGCAAGAAATAAAAATCTGGGGATAATAAAATTATGACCGCACGAACCGATACTTTACATGAGAATCCCACAATAATAAATAGTCTTCTGTAAAAATATATTTCCTGCTTATGTTTTTCCAGGTATATAAAAAAAAAAACTTTTTAAAAATAGGGGAAAAGGCGCTGATTCATGACTGCTTGTTTGCTTGTGTTTTCTCAGGATCCTGCTCGAGTTCGGTTCCGATATGGGCAGTAAAGCGTTACCGGCCCCGATCCCGCTTCACCCGGCGCTGCAGCTCAACTACACGTTCCTGCAGACGCTCAACACTTTCCCCGCGGCCGTGGATCATCTGTACGGGCTGAGCTCGGTCCAGAGCATGCAGATGAACCACTGGACTCTGGGCTACCCGCACGTTCAGGGCCTCGTGGACCCTCGCTTTCCGTTCTCCGCGGCTCTTCCCTTCGCCGCGCATCTTTTCCACCCCAAACACGGATCCGTGACGCGCGTCGTTCCCGCGCTGCACAAGGACAGACCGAGATTCGACTTCGCCAACCTCGCGCTGGCGGCCACGCAGGAGGATCCGCCCAAGCCCGGCGATCTGTGCAAACTCAGCGGCGAACTGGGCAAACTGTCCCCGGACCGCAAGCCCGCGCGCGGGAGACTCCCGTCCAAAAGCAAAAAGGAATTTATTTGCAAGTTTTGCGGGAGACACTTCACGAAGTCCTACAATCTGCTGATCCACGAGCGCACGCACACGGACGAGCGGCCGTACACCTGCGACATCTGCCACAAGGCCTTCAGGAGGCAAGACCACCTGCGAGACCACAGGTGTGTGTGTGTGTGTGTGTGTGTGTGTGTTGGGCTACTCTTAAAAATAAATGTTCTTTATTGGCATCGATGGTTTCACGAAGAACCTGTTTTACTAAAGAAGAGTATTCTTCACACTAAAGAAAGAAAGAAAACGTTCACTGAAAGGTTCTTTGGGGAACCAGAAATGTTGCGAAAAACTCTTTTGGAACTTTTATTTTTAAGCGTGTGCATGTGAGATGTTGTTGTTGATGTTCTGCGCGTGCTCGCATGACCGAGGAGATCCATCCTGATTCATTCTCGCTTGTTTTCCAGATACATTCACTCCAAGGAGAAACCGTTCAAATGTCAGGAGTGCGGGAAGGGATTTTGTCAGTCGCGAACTTTGGCGGTTCATAAAACGTTGCACTTGCAGGTAAATTGTCATAATTTGTACTGAATGATATTCTGCACAAACACGCACTCTTGTTCGTTGAGCTCTAAGTAAAGTGTCATGGGGCTGCACGGGTATTGATGATTGTCGATTATTGACGATCCTCGTGCTTTTATCATCTGGGCCTCAAATGTTGACAATGAAGCTGATATACATAGGCTATTTGATGGAAAACTAAAGGGAATAATCCTTTGCTTGCTTCAAATCTGAACAGGAATCTCCTCACAAATGCCCCACATGCGGAAGAACCTTTAATCAAAGAAGTAACCTGAAAACTCACCTTCTCACCCATACAGACCTCAAGCCTTTCTCCTGCGGCCGCTGCGGGAAGGTGTTTCGGCGCAACTGTGACCTGCGACGCCACAGTTTGACACACACACCACAGCAGGACTACTAACTAACTAGAGAACTAACAAATCAAACTCTGATCTCGAGCCTCTGGCGGACAGACAGTCACGAGGAGACGTCAAGCACCTAAACAGACTCTGTGAACTCATGTAAATAAAGTGTTTATTGTTATTTTTATTATTACCTGCATCTGAACTCGAAGTCGTTTCGATCTGTTCACATCTGGGAGTGAATTCATTGTATATTAAAGCAGACTGCTCAAAATGAGCACAGGATTGGTGAAATAATCTGTTTCAGCAAAGACAATAAAGTATGATGAGATGAGACGCTATAATTCTGTAATAAAAGAGTCTCTCTTTTTTTTTTTTTTACTGTGACTGGAGTTTTGTAAGAAAAATATCTTCGTTTCCTTTTTTACGTGTTTGCAAAAATGTTTTATTTTCAAATTCTAATTAAATGTCCCGAGATTACTAACGTAAAATCTTAAAGTTATGAGATGGTTATTCAATTTTAATTGTTATAATAATTATTAGTAGTAGCCTATTTTATTTCAGTTTGAAGTTTCAAACTAAACCTAAAGGATTGTGTAAAAAGTCACAATCACTTTTTTTTTTTTTTAATAATTAGTTACAAATATTCTATTGTCTGAAATGTAGGCTACATGTTAGTTACGACATTGACATTTTAACACTTATTTATTTTTGTTTGCCTGTGAACTGAGATGATTTCACTGCAGAATCAGCTTTTTATTTAATCTCGCTATAATCAACAACCGATTCATTTAAAACACACGATATGGGTTAATAATAGGCTAATTCTTATTTTAAAAAATAAAAAAGGTACAAAGTGAAAGTCACACATTTTGTAAACGGAAAGAAAATCTTCGTTTGTCACAGACGGACATTTGGAAGAAAGGAAATGTTTTCCCTGTAAATATAAATCAACAATGGCACGCGTGAATTATGAGCCTGTGAAATTAAACCCGCGAAATAAATAACAGATTAATTAGTGAACGAGGTTTAATCATTTCGCAATTCATATAAATCAGAAGACGCCTTGGAACAGGAAACTGATTCCCATCAAAGGCCCGTGATTCAATATTCCACAAAATCTCAAAGGAAGGACATAAAAATAGAAGTAATATTAATGGACTGGCGGCTTGTTTTAAACATACATCGAGCACATCTGCTGCAATAACATCAGTGTGATTCATCTGGAAAAATAATATAAACCAAATCATGGATTCACTGATTCTGAAATTCAGCCCTGGAGAAAAGACATTTAATGCGGATTTATGTGGAGTTGAATATTTGTCTGTTTGTTGTAATAATGATTATGAGTGTTTCATCAAAAAAAGTGTACTGGCAGTATTTTATTAATGATTAGTAGCCTCTAGTCAGTGTTTAATTTTTTTTTTTTAAATGTATATATAAAGCACAATAACAACAACAACAACAACAGTATTTGACCACTGTGCTGTACCTACAAAACCATGCTAAAAATAGACATAAAAATGAATATAGACAATTTAGATCGCAATGCAATGAGGAGGACATTATCAAAACAATAATGGAAACTAATGGATGGGTAAAAATATAAAAATAATGGCTTTTTAATGTAGGCTATACTAATAAAAATAATTATAAAAAAGTATTGTAATATTAAGTATTGTCAGTGTCTAATAATAAATTAGTAGTCAGTGTTATATGGGTAATTACTGTGTTATCAGCACTGATTTTTATAAAATGGCTTTTCACGCGCATTTTCGGCGGGAGTTTCTCAGTCGAACTATAGAGTTTATAAAGCTCAGTTTAGTGACAACTGCAGTTTCTGTCTTCTTCTTCTTCTTCCATTAACAGGGTAAATTAGATCCTCATCCTCCTCCTTTAAGGACTGCAGAAGCGCGTTTACCACCGATACGCGTGAAAAATTAATTGTATAATCAGTGATTATTAGTATATGATCGGTGTTTGGTAATAATGATGAGCGTATTGCCAGTTTTAATGATTATTTGTGTATAATCCGTGTTTCAGTAATGATTATTAGGGGCTATTCACACAGAACGCGTTTAAAAACGCGAGACGCGTTAAACTTCTTTTAACTTGAGCGCTGCGTTTTTAACACCGCGTCATGCGCGACACGCGAGCGCGACTGTCAATCAGTCAGTTAATCTGTGTTGTTTGCGTTTGAAATGAACTGAATGCGCCTTAAAAAGTAATTTGACTCAAACTGCACTGAAGCGCGTCTTATGCGCGCGCACGCACGCATCTGCCTCAGCGTCAGCTCTGTGCCGGAAGTGACGTGCAGACGCAGGCGGTGACGCAGTGATGCTGTGTATGCGGAAGTGATGGATGTGTTTGTATTTCTGTAGCAGCTTGACGCGTCGGATGAAGCTGTAAGTGTTTGTTTATGTGTTTGTGAGCGTGTGACACTGAAGTGTTTCGGCAGATGTTGTGATCAGGTGTGTTTGAGAAACACTGAGCTCGCGGTGATGTCGGTAGCTTTAAATCCATAAGGCAGTCTTTCCATTTTCGTCTGTGTCAGTGAAGAAATTAATATATGCATATACAAATGTGACCCGTATCTCTCAATGCAATAAAGGCCCACGTTTAATCAGTCATGGAATAAAGCCTCTGTTTGTAATGACTTGTAATACATTCTGGCACAGTTTGTCTAACACATGTTTGTTTGTTTTTTAGAATATAGAGCTGTAATACAGTGGAAAAAAATCTTCTGTTATGTTTCATGAAAAGCAGCATTAGTGTTTGATTGACAGATGGGGATTTTCATTTCTCTTCAACTTTCTGAGCTCAGATCAGATCAAAATACAGAGATTACAGAACCATACTGTCATCAAGAGGAGATTAAAGAGAGAAATAAAGAGAAGAATAAAGAAAACAGCTGCTAAAATTGATTGAAAAGCTAAATAAAAGAGACCTGAAAAGTAATGCGATCTAACACTTATCATTTATTTTAATAGGCTAAATGACTGTCATACATGATGAGAAACTATCCTACTTTCATTAGACAAGTGGATTTACTGATAGGCCATCATGTAAACACGTTTATTAAATTAATGCACACATTCACTCTTAATCTCATGCCTAATATGCTGAAAACTCATTTTTTCAATTCATATAGAAAATATAATTTGACAAAAAAAGAGTAGTTTGTGTATCTTGAATATTACTGGCCGTCATTTAACATTTATATTGTAAAAAAAAGTTCTGAAATACTTTGACAATCAGTAATTAAAGCTCCGCCTTCTTTGATTTGATTGGCCATTTTGACATTGACGGACAGATGAGAGACAGTATGTTTGCAGTTATCATTCCACAGTTATTTCATTTCATCATTCAGTTATTTCAAGTGTTAACAATGAGATCATGTGGTTTTTATAATCAATTAACACTGCTTTTGTCATTTGGTTTAACCAAAATTTCAGTTTTACAGAATGACACTCTTTGACGATATTTTCAAACAGTGCTAACAGGCGGATAGCTAGCAAAAGGACAATCAAACCTTTTATATTTAGTACAAGTTTTTAAAATATTACAACATTTTCCATGTTTTATAGCGGTTGTACCGAATGACCTGATGTTTCAGGACATGCGTATGAGAGTTAGTTACTTTGCTTCACAACCATGTGGTCCTTTCCAGGTGTCTGAATGATGTCATATCCTGTCACATGATACTGACCGCATGACTTGATCCAAAATGGCCCCTTTATATTGGTCACTCCGAATGACATCAATGAAATTCATTTTTCCGGACATTCTTTCTCATAAAAAAGCAACGACTTCTACACATAATTTTAATACAGTTTTGTTGATATATGATGTTATAAAATCATGCCAGAATATAAAATATATACATTTATTACATTTTAAGATATTTTAATCACTAATTAAATGGCTGTATTGGCCTTTGGATGGTTAAACCAAATGACGTTTTAACACTTCAAAATCTTTAAAATACATTTATATGTAGCAAAATAAAATTAAAAATGTTTGGACTCAGTAAAATAGATCTAGTTGTACTACGTTACATACTTTGGATGTCATATCTTTTATTATTGTTATTATTATTAAGGCCTTCGGACAAAAAATTACCCGTCACATCATTGACCCATATACTGTGACAGGACAGCACACATCACATGTGTGTTCAGCGTCAGTGCGATCGATCGATTGATCATCAGGTGTCTGAGTGACATTGATCTGTTCTGGGTTCAGAATACTGTCAGCGAGGATTGAGTCACATGATTGTTTTCATGCCAGACACCTGCTTATGATCTATTAGATTGATTTCTGACTGATTGTATGTATGTGTGTGTGTGTATGTCGCAGGCGTGACGTCCCGTCAGGATGCTGGAGTCGTATGTTTCTCCGCTCTTGATGAGTTATGTCAACCGCTACATAAAGAACCTGAAGCCGTCTGACCTGCAGCTGTCATTATGGGGCGGAGACGTGGTTCTGAGCAAACTGGACCTGAGACTGGACGTGCTGGAGCAGGTGAGACTCTTCCTGCAGTCATCGTGTCCTTCTGGAGGTTCTGGAAACTGCCATCCACAAGGACTAAAATGAAGCATTTTGACTGAACGAGCTGGACATCTTCCATTTTCTGCTCTCAGGAGAATAATGAACTGATGTGACTTTAGTGTCACTAGAATATCTGCGACGAGAGCTCTTTTCAGTGTTCCTCCTGATCATTTTCTTTCCCAACACACACTGCGCTCTTGTCTTCTGCTCTCCCTATTTAATGAATGATATCCCACGGATAAATAATTCACTGGAATGCACTATGAATCTCTTGTTTTTCTTCCCTTTTTGTTTTCACATTTTTCAAAAACTGCCTCCTGACTCAGTTTATTGATAAAACTCTAATCTAACCCTGACATGTGATGTAATGTCAGCGCAGAGCAGCTGATGAAAATGAACTGATATTTTCAGCTGTATTCCTCAGAAGTGTCAGTGAAGAGTTTCTGAAGGTTTGAGCTCCTCGCTGACCGTCTGTCTGCTGGCGCTCGGATACATTAAACACAAAATTTGCTTTGCTTTCTTATTTGGGCAGCACTGAGCTTCAGCAGTTGTAATATCTGGAAGGGATCAGTGTGTCATGTTGTGAGAATGTTTGGCTCCGCACACGCTCTCAGAGTTTGATGCAGGATATTATTAGAAGCAGCTTGCGTCGTCCCAAGCGGGAGTTAAACTTTCCTCAGTGATCTTGCATTAAAGCGGCTCGCTCTGGAAGCGTTTGAAGCCTGTAAATTCGTTACTTCTGTACGGTCTGTTTGATTGAGTAGAGCAGGCGTTGGTTCTTCTCGTAGAGCTGCTGTGTTCCTGCTCTGACTGACAGATTGTGTGTGTGTTTGCAGGAGCTCAAGCTGCCCTTCATGTTCCTGAGCGGACACATCCACGAGCTGCGCATCCATGTTCCCTGGACCAAACTGAGCTCCGAGCCCGTGGTCATCACCATCAACACCATGGAGTGCATCCTCAAGCTCCGAGACGGAGCCACGGTCAGTGTCTGAGCGGAGATATTGTATGTGGGTCATTCTGTGTCAAATCAACCAGAGGTCCCGGCTCAAATGTTTGATTTTGTTAATATTTTTTTCTGTAGAAAGACAAACATAAATAGTAATGCTAAAATATTAAATGTCACAGATGTATACTATTTTGTAGAGGGCGGCAAAATGACTTTTTTTTTTTACCTGAGATTTGGAGCCAAATTAGAGGGGTGTAAAAATGACTTTAGAAAGATGGCAGCATCATTATTTTATTTTTACACAGAGATTGGTAGATCTATTAGTAAAATCTGCTGACTTTAACAATCTGTGTCTCATTATATGCCAACAGTGACGGTTCAAAAATGGGAAAAAGCACTTATTGTGTTTTTTTCCCTCAAGTTTCCATGCCTTTAACTCAAGGAGTATTAAAGATGTCTGGATATCCTTTTAGAATCTGGTTCTTAACAAACTTTCCTTTTGGTATCTTCATTTTAAAGGCCCTCGATGGTTCAATCCCAGAGATATGGAGATCCTAATGCGGCTCCATGAGTAAATTGATACACATTTTCAGTGGTCAAAAAAACCCAAATGTGGGTCACTTTACACACAGCTGAAACTTTTTTCTTTTAAAGAGAAATATCTAAAGAAAAAAAATTGTTGAAACTAGAAAGGTATTGTGTTTTTCTATCAACTCAATTGCATACTAGTTACAGGCATGCAAACTTGAGGAAAAAAACACAAGCAGTGCAGATTTTACTAATAGACCTACCAATCTCTGTGTAAAAATAAAATAATGAGGCTGCCATCTTTATAAAGTCATTTTTACACCCCTCTAATTTGGCTCCAAATCTCAGGTGAAAATTGTCGTTTTGACCCCCCTCTGCAAAATAGTGGATTACTAAATATTCATCTGTGACATTTAATATTTCTGCTTTTATCACTGTTTATATTTGTCTTTCTACAGAAAAAAATATTAACATAATTTGAGTTGACACGGAATGACCCACATGAGATGCGTGAAGTTCAGTGTGTCTGAGTCTGTGTGCAGCATCTGTTATTCACCGCAGACAGTCACATGCACTCTTTCCACAGTTTCTTTTAACAATTTATTATTAGTCAAACATTATAAAGGCAAAATGGGATTAGGATTTTTCCATTGCAACAAAAATAAACAAAATAAGTCTCTTATGCTTATCAAGCCTGCAATTATTTGATAAAAAAATACAGAAAAAAAATCAGTAATATTGTGAAATATTATTACAATTTAAAATAAATGAATAAAAAATAAGTTTATAACTTGCAATTCTGACTTTATTTCTCGCAATTGTGAGTTTATATCTCGCGATTCGGAGAAAAGAAGTCAGAATTGTAAGATGAAAAGTCGCAATTATCTTTTTTATTTTTTATTCAGTGGTGGAAACAAGCTTTTTATAATATACACACATATATAAAAATGACAAAAAAGATCTTGTACCTCCATACAGATAAAGTAATAGCCTCTTTAATTGTTTATACACTCTCATTATCAATCATTAGTATGAAAGAATTACCATCAACGTTTTCTAAACTCATTCCACAGTATGTGCAAACAAACAAGAAATATGTTTCCTGTAAATCTACAAGAGCATATTTAATTTCTGACGGGAATGAAAGCGAGGCAGTGAGCGTTCAGTGGGCTGTACTACTGATTAACAACAGGCCGATCGTTCAGCTGACGAAACATAAACAAAAGTATGCACTGGTGTGAATATAAAGTTCTTAACTGGCATCTGTGGTTCCATTTAAAACCTTTGTACAAAAGTTTCTCTATAGATGGGAAAAAGATGATTAAAATGTTCTTCACACTAAGAGCTGTTCACTGAAAGGTTCTTTGTCGAACCCAAAATGGTTCTTCTGTGAAAACACCCATTTGGAACTGTTATTTTTTAGTAAGTCTCATTGAGTAAATCTGGTGTCTTTCACGTAATGTTCACACAGAAAGGGATGTGATGTGACCATCTTCCTTTATCTACATCAGTTGTGGCGCCACACACAACAAAATCTTTTTGTACAAAATCATTGACATTATTCCATATGTCTTTTAGAGCTGCTTTGCTGCAGAATCTGAATTTCTCATATTTGATGAAGTTTGCATCATTGATTCTGTTATTTTCCTGTTTATTTCTGTGAATCAATCTGTACTGTATAAAGCGCTGTAGAAATAAAGCTGACTCCACTTGGACGTTAGCAAAGAACTAGAATGTTCCTCAGAGTCAGAAGCACATGAACGGCCTCATGTTTTCATGCGCTCAAGCAGCGGAAGCGCGCAGGGAGTCGTTGTGAGGAGGTCCCGCGGCCAGATGGCCAGTTAGAAACACATTTAGGAGGGAAGTCAATTAGAGCTGATTATAGCGGCTTCTGCAGAATAGATCTGGAACACATGCGTGTTTCACTGCACTAATATCAGCTACTGCCGTCTGCGTGTTTCTGCCATGTGGAAACGGTATGTGCTGCGCTTACTGTCGTCGGGACGGGTTCTGTTAAATTCCCAAACAGGTATTTGTTGCAGATGTGTTTCACAGAGCCGTCCACTTTAGAAAGAACTTTTGGAAAATTGCAAATGACGTTCAGACAAATTATGCGCTGGTAGAGCTGAACCCGGAGAGACCCGAAACCAGACGCAGAAACACACGGCGGAGAACCTGACGAGTTCTGTTCCAGTGTGACAGATATTTACTGATGCAGGTGCGCGAAAATAAATAAATAAAACTGTGCAAAATGAAAACACTCTTAGAAGAAAAGGTTCTATATGGGATCATTTTATGTATTTAGTTGTAATTATTTAGTTTTGATCTAATTAATTTTTTATTTTAATTCACTAAACAGCTCGTTTTTTACTAGAAAAATTTGAAATAAGCCATCAAACATAAGGTTTTATGCAATTATTAAAGATATTTCTTCTTATATATAATAAGTTTGTGTGTGTGTTGTGTCTTAGGTGTGTGTGTGTGTGTTCTGAACAGGAGTTTTTAGCGTCAGCTCTGAGTTCTTCTGGTGATTAATGATGTAATGAATGTAGTTTGTTGTTACAGTTCCTCTGCGCAGCTGAATATGATCCTGTAGAAATAATATCTGCAGGCGTTTGATGTTCATGATCTTCAGTGAAGCTGAACGTTAGTGAGATGTGCAGACGCGCTGCGCTGTGAGCGAGTGTTTGCAGATGTGGAGGTGTGTGAAGAATCGTCAGTAACGAGAGCAGCTCCTCCTCGTCTCTGAATGAAGTGTGAGCGATCAGTGTTGAACGCTCTTCTGCTGTGTGATTTGTTTATTATATCTGTGTGTGTGTGTGTGTGTGAGTGTGACGTCTTCATTAATGCAGCTGGAGCTGATGGAGAAGTGTGTGTGTGGTTGGTTAAGGGTTTTGTTGTTGTTACGGAGGTTGGCTGAGTGTGTTTAACTCGGGGCCCATGTGATGTTGGTCTCAGGTCAGAGGTCATGCTGTGGGGGGTGTAGAGGCCGTTACTGATGCAGTAAAGTGAATCTCTCCAGTAAATCAGTGTGTGTTATCAGTGACAAGCGTTCTGGGATGTTTGTGTCTGACCTCGACGCTCCACTCGTCTGATTGTTTGAGCCTTCACTCTTTCATCGCAAACATGCTGCAATAAATGAGAAATAAACCTTTACTGCTGTTTATCCTAGAACTCCCTCGTTCCTTCAGACACACACACACACACATACTCTTTCTCTGAACTCAGAAAGTGTCATAAAATCGTTCTCTTCTTGTCTCAGATGTAGTGTGTAAGTTTGTGATTGTGTTGTTTCTGTGTGCAGGACGATAATGAAAGCTGTACGTCCAGTTCGACCAATCGCAGCACTTCTGAGAGCTCGAAGGCCGCGTCTAAACCTCGACGGGTGCAGCAGGCCCCCAGCGACCCTGACCTGCCCCCAGGTGAGTGATGTTTGAGGGCCACGGGGCCACGGGCCCTCCCTGAGGAGCGGCTCTTATCTGAAGGCTCTTAAAGACCTCCATCAGAGCGCAGCACACTGTTTGTTTTCGTTCAAGCTCACATACACACACACTCTCACACACACAGACTTCTCTTTTACTCAGTAAGACATAAATAACTTCTTATACTTTTTTGCACATATTCACATGTGATTACCACACATTTATTAATTTAGTAGATGGACACGTTTGTCCAAGTGAGTTTGAAAGTTGTAATTTCTGTGCTCATTGCTTTTTCCTTCACATGAGTGATTCAGAGATAGATGAAGGAGATTTGAAGTCAAGCTGCCAGTGTTTTTATTTGTTAAATTGAATTTGTGAAGCTCAGAGGAGGTTAGTGTTCGGGTGTGTGGTTTATTGGTGAAATGTTTGAATGTGTTTCTGTTCGTAATGAGCCGAGTCTGTGAGTGTGTGTTAGTGCGTCTCCTGCGCATCCGAACATGTTCATTTCTTCATCCTCGGCTGGTGCGTTCCGTGTGCAGGAAGGCCGGTGGAGTCTGAGAGCGGCTCTTGGCTCGAGTAGCACATAAAGCAGTTGGTTTTTCCAGCTATTTTACGACTGGAGTTTTTGTCTCCATGGGCCGCAGCACAGGTGCAGCTGAAGCAATAGTTTATAGAGAAATGAAGGGCGGACGGAGGGAAAGTCGGCCGCTCCGCTGGCTAAATTGGATCCAGAGAGCACTAACAGGGAATGACTTTATGACTGTGAACGCAGGTGCTACACACACACACACAGACCCGTTGCTGACCCGCGTGTTTAACACACACCCACGGCTGACACATTCAAACCAGCACGCAAACCATCACGGGTGCAAGCGTGGACCGCACACAGACGATGCCCACAGGAAATGAAGCACAACTGCAGACGATACAGTGACTGCGATGCCCTCGCTGGTGCCATAAAACACTTGTTTGTTCTTCACCTGATCGCGAGGCTTTGAGTTTGTCGGATTATGATCCGCGGCGCTCCAGAGCTCATTAATAAAACACAGGGCCACTCGCACAGGAAGACAAACATTTGAGTTGGACAACAAGGAAAAAGCTTTAAAGTTTTATAAGTTGAAGTGGGACCGCGAGCGTTCAACAGGCCTGAATAATGCCATTGGTCCTGCGGTTATGACCATTTACTGCTGTATGTTTTAATATTTTTATTACTGAAACTCTCTGGTTTGTAATGTTTTCAGTACTTTGGTGCTTGAGTAATGACCTTAGAGCATGGACACTGTTCAGCTGGAGCTTCTGGTCGTGAGCAGACACACTCACACACACACACACACTCACACACACACACACACTCACACACACACACACACACACACACACTCACACACACACACACTGTCTGTACAGTTGTTTAATTGTTGATGTACACTGAGGCTACACAATTAATGGAATATATCAGTGAGTTTGCTGTTATGGCTGCTGTGGTTAACTAATCCTGAAGAGTGTTAAGTGTTTAGTTTTTGCAGGTGAAAGACGCAACAGAACTAGAACATCCTCAGTATGATTAACAGGGAGCAGACGCGTGTAAAAGATTTATTGAGCGTTTGTGAGAGCGCAGGACTCAGCGAGCTCCTACTGAATCCAGGCACTATGACGGGATGTTCTAGTTTTGTCACGGTTATTGTTTTCTGCGTACAATTTATTCATTCACTCTTTAGAATAAGAGTTTTGTTTTTCATGCTGCTGACCTAGTGACGGCAATGGTTTAGACGTGGTTTTGATTTACGGATGTATAAAGTCTTTTGTGTGGAGCTACAAAAAGACTGACATGCTGTTGGTCAACATAAATCATTTCTATTCCAGTATCAAGGGGAAATAATGTACACATGCATCAGACTCGGATGGCTGTCATCTATCTCCGTTTTTTTCAGGATCTTGGGCTGCATTTTTTTGATGCAACATCCAATTATTTTAAAAGTCTCCAGCTAGCTGTTTGTGAAAGCAGGAATCCATTCTGTGTTTGAGTTTTCCTTCTGTCTGTCTGTCTGTAGGGTACGTACAGAGTCTGATTCGGCGAGTGGTGAATAACGTCAATATCGTGGTGAATAATCTGATTCTGAAGTATGTGGAAGATGACATTGTGCTGTCGGTCAACATCACGTCTGCGGAGTGCTACACAGTGGACGACCTGTGGGACCGAGCGTTCATGGACATCATCGGTGAGTTCAGCATGTTCACGTGTTTCTTTCAACAAGCAATAAACGTATGATGATAGAAACGCTCCGATCACATCATGAAGGAACACATTGTCAGCATCCTTAAACATGTGATGAGTCTGAGTTCAAGCATGTGAATGAGTGTAGGGTTAGTGCCGGATAGTTTGGGGTGTTGTTAGTGCCGGACAGTTTGGGGTGTTGTTAGTGCCAGACAGTTTGGGGTGTTGTTAGTGCCGGATAGTTTGGGGTGTTGTTAATGCCGGACAGTTTGGGGTGTTGTTAGTGCCGGATAGTTTGGGGTGTTGTTAGTGCCGGACAGTTTGGGGTGTTGTTTGGGGTGTTGTTAGTGCCGGACAGTTTGGTGTGTTGTTAGTGCCAGATAGTTTGGGGTGTTGTTAGTGCCGGATAGTTTGGGGTGTTGTTAGTGCCGGACAGTTTGGGGTGTTGTTAGTGCCGGATAGTTTGGGGTGTTGTTAGTGCCGGACAGTTTGGGGTGTTGTTTGGGGTGTTGTTAGTGCCGGATAGTTTGGGGTGTTGTTAGTGCCGGACAGTTTGGGGTGTTGTTTGGGGTGTTGTTTGGGGTGTTGTTTGGGGTGTTGTTAGTGCCGGACAGTTTGGGGTGTTGTTAGTGCCGGATAGTTTGGGGTGTTGTTAGTGCCGGACAGTTTGGGGTGTTGTTAGTGCCGGATAGTTTGGGGTGTTGTTAGTGCCGGATAGTTTGGGGTGTTGTTAATGCCGGACAGTTTGGGGTGTTGTTAGTGCCGGATAGTTTGGGGTGTTGTTAGTGCCGGACAGTTTGGGGTGTTGTTTGGGGTGTTGTTAGTGCCGGACAGTTTGGGGTGTTGTTAATGCCAGACAGTTTGGGGTGTTGTTAGTGCCGGATAGTTTGGGGTGTTGTTAGTGCCGGACAGTTTGGGGTGTTGTTAGTGCCGGATAGTTTGGGGTGTTGTTAGTGCCGGACAGTTTGGGGTGTTGTTTGGGGTGTTGTTAGTGCCGGATAGTTTGGGGTGTTGTTAGTGCCGGACAGTTTGGGGTGTTGTTAGTGCCGGATAGTTTGGGGTGTTGTTAATGCCGGACAGTTTGGGGTGTTGTTAGTGCCGGATAGTTTGGGGTGTTGTTAGTGCCGGACAGTTTGGGGTGTTGTTTGGGGTGTTGTTAGTGCCGGATAGTTTGGGGTGTTGTTAGTGCCGGACAGTTTGGGGTGTTGTTAGTGCCGGACAGTTTGGGGTGTTGTTAGTGCCAGACAGTTTGGGGTGTTGTTAGTGCCGGATAGTTTGGGGTGTTGTTAGTGCCGGATAGTTTGGGGTGTTGTTAATGCCGGACAGTTTGGGGTGTTGTTAGTGCCGGATAGTTTGGGGTGTTGTTAGTGCCGGACAGTTTGGGGTGTTGTTTGGGGTGTTGTTAGTGCCGGACAGTTTGGTGTGTTGTTAGTGCCGGATAGTTTGGGGTGTTGTTAATGCCGGACAGTTTGGGGTGTTGTTTGGGGTGTTGTTAGTGCCGGATAGTTTGGGGTGTTGTTAGTGCCAGACAGTTTGGGGTGTTGTTTGGGGTGTTGTTAGTGCCGGACAGTTTGGGGTGTTGTTAGTGCCAGACAGTTTGGGGTGTTGTTAGTGCCAGACAGTTTGGGGTGTTGTTTGGGGTGTTGTTAGTGCCGGACAGTTTGGGGTGTTGTTAGTGCCGGACAGTTTGGGGTGTTGTTAGTGCCGGATAGTTTGGGGTGTTGTTAATGCCGGACAGTTTGGGGTGTTGTTAGTGCCGGATAGTTTGGGGTGTTGTTAGTGCCGGACAGTTTGGGGTGTTGTTAGTGCCGGACAGCTTGGGGTGTTGTTAGTGCCGGACAGTTTGGGGTGTTGTTAGTGCCGGATAGTTTGAGGTGTTGGTTAGTGCCGGATAGTTTGGGGTGTTGTTAGTGCCGGATAGTTTGGGGTGTTGTTAGTGCCGGACAGTTTGGGCTGTTGTTTGGGATGTTGTTAGTGCCGGATAGTTTGGGGTGTTGTTAATGCCGGACAGTTTGGGGTGTTGTTTGGGGTGTTGTTAGTGCCGGACAGTTTGGGGTGTTGTTAGTGCCAGACAGTTTGGGGTGTTGTTTGGGGTGTTGTTAGTGCCGGACTGTTTGGGGTGTTGTTAGTGCCGGACAGTTTGGGGTGTTGTTAGTGCCGGACAGTTTGGGGTGTTGTTAGTGCCGGATAGTTTGAGGTGTTGTTAGTGCCGGATAGTTTGAGGTGTTGGTTAGGGTTAGGGTTAGTTTGGGGTGTTGTTAGTGCCGGATAGTTTGAGGTGTTGTTAGTGCCGGATAGTTTGAGGTGTTGGTTAGGGTTAGGGTTAGGGTTAGTTTGGGGTGTTGTTAGTGCCGGATAGTTTGGGGTGTTGGTTAGTGCCGGATAGTTTGAGGTGTTGTTAGTGCCGGGTGAGTTTGGGGTGTTGTTAGTGCCGGATAGTTTGAGGTGTTGGTTAGGGTTAGGGTTAGGGTTAGTTTGGGGTGTTGTTAGTGCCGGATAGTTTGGGGTGTTGTTAGTGCCGGATAGTTTTTTGGTGTTGTTAGTGCCGGATAGTTTGGGGTGTTGTTAGTGCCGGATAGTTTTTTGGTGTTGTTAGTGCCGGATAGTTTGAGGTGTTGGTTAGGGTTAGGGTTAGGGTTAGGGTTAGTTTGGGGTGTTGTTAGTGCCGGATAGTTTGGGGTGTTGTTAGTGCCGGATAGTTTGAGGTGTTGGTTAGTGCCGGATAGTTTGGGGTGTTGTTAGTACTGGGTAGTTTGGGGTGTTGGTTAGTGCTGGGTAGTTTGGGGTGTTGTTAGTGCCGGATAGATTGGGGTGTTGTTAGTGCCGGACAGTTTGGGGTGTTGTTAGTGCCAGACAGTTTGGGGTGTTGTTAGTGCCAGACAGTTTGGGGTGTTGTTTGGGGTGTTGTTAGTGCCGGACAGTTTGGGGTGTTGTTAGTGCCGGACAGTTTGGGGTGTTGTTAGTGCCGGATAGTTTGGGGTGTTGTTAATGCCGGACAGTTTGGGGTGTTGTTAGTGCCGGATAGTTTGGGGTGTTGTTAGTGCCGGACAGTTTGGGGTGTTGTTAGTGCCGGACAGCTTGGGGTGTTGTTAGTGCCGGACAGTTTGGGGTGTTGTTAGTGCCGGATAGTTTGAGGTGTTGGTTAGTGCCGGATAGTTTGGGGTGTTGTTAGTGCCGGATAGTTTGGGGTGTTGTTAGTGCCGGACAGTTTGGGCTGTTGTTTGGGATGTTGTTAGTGCCGGATAGTTTGGGGTGTTGTTAATGCCGGACAGTTTGGGGTGTTGTTTGGGGTGTTGTTAGTGCCGGACAGTTTGGGGTGTTGTTAGTGCCAGACAGTTTGGGGTGTTGTTTGGGGTGTTGTTAGTGCCGGACTGTTTGGGGTGTTGTTAGTGCCGGACAGTTTGGGGTGTTGTTAGTGCCGGACAGTTTGGGGTGTTGTTAGTGCCGGATAGTTTGAGGTGTTGTTAGTGCCGGATAGTTTGAGGTGTTGGTTAGGGTTAGGGTTAGTTTGGGGTGTTGTTAGTGCCGGATAGTTTGAGGTGTTGTTAGTGCCGGATAGTTTGAGGTGTTGGTTAGGGTTAGGGTTAGGGTTAGTTTGGGGTGTTGTTAGTGCCGGATAGTTTGGGGTGTTGGTTAGTGCCGGATAGTTTGAGGTGTTGTTAGTGCCGGGTGAGTTTGGGGTGTTGTTAGTGCCGGATAGTTTGAGGTGTTGGTTAGGGTTAGGGTTAGGGTTAGTTTGGGGTGTTGTTAGTGCCGGATAGTTTGGGGTGTTGTTAGTGCCGGATAGTTTTTTGGTGTTGTTAGTGCCGGATAGTTTGGGGTGTTGTTAGTGCCGGATAGTTTTTTGGTGTTGTTAGTGCCGGATAGTTTGAGGTGTTGGTTAGGGTTAGGGTTAGGGTTAGGGTTAGTTTGGGGTGTTGTTAGTGCCGGATAGTTTGGGGTGTTGTTAGTGCCGGATAGTTTGAGGTGTTGGTTAGTGCCGGATAGTTTGGGGTGTTGTTAGTACTGGGTAGTTTGGGGTGTTGGTTAGTACTGGGTAGTTTGGGGTGTTGTTAGTGCCGGATAGATTGGGGTGTTGTTAGTGCCGGACAGTTTGGTGTGTTGTTAGTGCCGGATAGTTTGGGGTGTTGTTAATGCCGGACAGTTTGGGGTGTTGTTTGGGGTGTTGTTAGTGCCGGATAGTTTGGGGTGTTGTTAGTGCCGGACAGTTTGGGGTGTTGTTTGGGGTGTTGTTAGTGCCGGACAGTTTGGGGTGTTGTTAGTGCCAGACAGTTTGGGGTGTTGTTTGGGGTGTTGTTAGTGCCGGACAGTTTGGGGTGTTGTTAGTGCCGGACAGTTTGGGGTGTTGTTAGTGCCGGATAGTTTGGGGTGTTGTTAGTGCCGGACAGTTTGGGGTGTTGTTAGTGCCGGACAGCTTGGGGTGTTGTTAGTGCCGGACAGTTTGGGGTGTTGTTAGTGCCGGATAGTTTGAGGTGTTGGTTAGTGCCGGATAGTTTGGGGTGTTGTTAGTGCCGGATAGTTTGGGGTGTTGTTAGTGCCGGACAGTTTGGGCTGTTGTTTGGGATGTTGTTAGTGCCGGATAGTTTGGGGTGTTGTTAATGCCGGACAGTTTGGGGTGTTGTTTGGGGTGTTGTTAGTGCCGGACAGTTTGGGGTGTTGTTAGTACCAGACAGTTTGGGGTGTTGTTTGGGGTGTTGTTAGTGCCGGACTGTTTGGGGTGTTGTTAGTGCCGGACAGTTTGGGGTGTTGTTAGTGCCGGATAGTTTGAGGTGTTGTTAGTGCCGGATAGTTTGAGGTGTTGGTTAGGGTTAGGGTTAGGGTTAGTTTGGGGTGTTGTTAGTGCCGGATAGTTTGAGGTGTTGTTAGTGCCGGGTGAGTTTGGGGTGTTGTTAGTGCCGGATAGTTTGAGGTGTTGTTAGTGCCGGGTGAGTTTGGGGTGTTGTTAGTGCCGGATAGTTTGAGGTGTTGGTTAGGGTTAGGGTTAGGGTTAGTTTGGGGTGTTGTTAGTGCCGGATAGTTTGGGGTGTTGTTAGTGCCGGATAGTTTTTTGGTGTTGTTAGTGCCGGATAGTTTGGGGTGTTGTTAGTGCCGGATAGTTTTTTGGTGTTGTTAGTGCCGGACAGTTTGGGGTGTTGTTAGTGCCGGATAGTTTGAGGTGTTGTTAGTGCCGGATAGTTTGGGGTGTTGTTAGTACTGGGTAGTTTGGGGTGTTGGTTAGTGCTGGGTAGTTTGGGGTGTTGTTAGTGCCGGATAGATTGGGGTGTTGTTAGTGCCGGACAGTTTGGGGTGTTGTTTGGGGTGTTGTTAGTGCCGGACAGTTTGGTGTGTTGTTAGTGCCGGATAGTTTGGGGTGTTGTTAATGCCGGACAGTTTGGGGTGTTGTTTGGGGTGTTGTTAGTGCCGGATAGTTTGGGGTGTTGTTAGTGCCGGACAGTTTGGGGTGTTGTTTGGGGTGTTGTTAGTGCCGGACAGTTTGGGGTGTTGTTAGTGCCAGACAGTTTGGGGTGTTGTTTGGGGTGTTGTTAGTGCCGGACAGTTTGGGGTGTTGTTAGTGCCGGACAGTTTGGGGTGTTGTTAGTGCCGGATAGTTTGGGGTGTTGTTAGTGCCGGACAGTTTGGGGTGTTGTTAGTGCCGGACAGCTTGGGGTGTTGTTAGTGCCGGACAGTTTGGGGTGTTGTTAGTGCCGGATAGTTTGAGGTGTTGGTTAGTGCCGGATAGTTTGGGGTGTTGTTAGTGCCGGATAGTTTGGGGTGTTGTTAGTGCCGGACAGTTTGGGCTGTTGTTTGGGATGTTGTTAGTGCCGGATAGTTTGGGGTGTTGTTAATGCCGGACAGTTTGGGGTGTTGTTTGGGGTGTTGTTAGTGCCGGACAGTTTGGGGTGTTGTTAGTACCAGACAGTTTGGGGTGTTGTTTGGGGTGTTGTTAGTGCCGGACTGTTTGGGGTGTTGTTAGTGCCGGACAGTTTGGGGTGTTGTTAGTGCCGGATAGTTTGAGGTGTTGTTAGTGCCGGATAGTTTGAGGTGTTGGTTAGGGTTAGGGTTAGGGTTAGTTTGGGGTGTTGTTAGTGCCGGATAGTTTGGGGTGTTGGTTAGTGCCGGATAGTTTGAGGTGTTGTTAGTGCCGGGTGAGTTTGGGGTGTTGTTAGTGCCGGATAGTTTGAGGTGTTGGTTAGGGTTAGGGTTAGGGTTAGTTTGGGGTGTTGTTAGTGCCGGATAGTTTGGGGTGTTGTTAGTGCCGGATAGTTTTTTGGTGTTGTTAGTGCCGGATAGTTTGGGGTGTTGTTAGTGCCGGATAGTTTTTTGGTGTTGTTAGTGCCGGATAGTTTGAGGTGTTGGTTAGGGTTAGGGTTAGGGTTAGGGTTAGTTTGGGGTGTTGTTAGTGCCGGATAGTTTGGGGTGTTGTTAGTGCCGGATAGTTTGAGGTGTTGGTTAGTGCCGGATAGTTTGGGGTGTTGTTAGTACTGGGTAGTTTGGGGTGTTGGTTAGTGCTGGGTAGTTTGGGGTGTTGTTAGTGCCGGATAGATTGGGGTGTTGTTAGTACTGGGTAGTTTGGGGTGTTGTTAGTGCCGGATAGTTTGGGGTGTTGTTAGTACTGGGTAGTTTGGGGTGTTGGTTAGTGCCGGATAGTTTGGGGTGTTGGTTAGTGCTGGATAGTTTGGGGTGTTGTCAGTACTGGGTAGTTTGGGGCGTTGTCAGTACTGGATAGTTTGGGTAAATGTCAGTACTGGATAGTTTGGGGTGTTGTTAGTACTGGGTAGTTTGGGGTAGTGTCAGTACTGGGTAGTTTGAGGTGTTGGTTAGTGCTGGATAGTTTGGGGTGTTGTTAGTACTGGGTAGTTTGGGGTGTTGTCAGTACTGGATAGTTTGGGGTAGTGTCAGTACTGGATAGTTTGGGGTGTTGTTAGTACTGGGTAGTTTGGGGTGTTGGTTAGTGCTGGATAGTTTGGGGTGTTGTTAGTACTGGGTAGTTTGGGGTGTTGGTTAGTGCTGGGTAGTTTGGGGTGTTAGTGCAGGTTTTGTGATGGGTTTTAGTGGGTTAGTGTTGGGCTGTTTGGGTTTGGATGGAATGGGATCAGGCATGCCGGGGGTTTTAGGATTTTAGGTTAGTTTAGGTTTAGATGAGTTTACAGTTCTGCTTTATAAACATCCCTTAGAAATTTCACAATTGAAATTCATGTGCAGGAGTGGTGATAATGAATCATTATTTTAACAAACTGCAATGTAAACATTCCCAAAACTCCTAAAACTCTGAAAAGTCAGAAGAGATCATGTGATTTCTGTTTCTCATAGACAGACTTACACACACATTGACCTTTGACCCTCATTCAGAAACGAAGTGCCTCTTAGAGTCGGCTGCTGCTGTGCTGCGTCACGGTGTAAAAAGCAGCTAATAAACATGATGAACTGCTGCCACCTAACATTCACTGTCCTTCCGTCTCTCTCTCTGTCTCTCTGTAGCTCCTGAACTGGTCCTGAGGAAGGTTATCAATTTTTCCGACTGCACCGTGTGTTTGGATAAACGTAATGCGAGTGGGAAGATCGAGTTTTATCAGGACCCGCTGCTCTACAAATGTTCCTTCAGAACTCGTCTTCATTTCACCTATGACAACATCAACGCCAAAATTCCTGCCGTCATTAAAGTAAGAGATCGTGTTTGTTGTGTGTCAGGATGGCGTTTGCGTTCACCTCGTGCGTCACTGTTGTTTCTGTGTGTGTTCAGGTTCACACGATGGTGGAGAGTTTGAAACTATCTCTAACGGACCAGCAGCTGCCCATGTTCATCCGGCTGATGGAGTTGGGTGTTGCGCTGTATTACGGCGAGATGGGCGTCCATCGAGACGTCGAGAGAGAAGAGAGCGGCTCGCTTCGAGAGAGCGTCCCCGGTGAGTCTCTCTGTCTCTCTTCACCTGTTCATATGAATGTGGGTTTGCATCTTTGATTCTGTTATGTTCGTGTTTATTACTGTGAAGCTGCTTTGAAACAGTCTGTATTGTATAAAGCGCTGTAGAAATAAAGCTGACATGACTTGACTTTAGGTCTCAAGGCTTCTCAGGAGAGAAACAAAGACTGAGTGAGAGATTTAATTAAAACATGTCAGAAACTCTGTGAAGAGTCTGACGCTTGCAGTGAGATTCCAGTGATCTGACATCAGCTGATCTCGCTGTCTCCTGCAGGTCTGATGGATGCGTCCGAAGCGTCTCTGACAGGTCAGTACTATCAGGGCGAGGATGAAGATCAAGGCTGGATGTCGTGGGCCTGGTCCTTTGTCCCGGCCATCGTGAGTGCAGAGGATGAGGAGGGCGAGAGCGAGTCGGGCTTCTACACGGAGCCACAGGAGGCTGGTGCTGCCCGGCCCCTGCACAAGTCCCCCAGAGACCCTGTAGTGTCCGTCGGCTTCTACTGCACTAAAGCCTCCGTCACCTTTAAGGTGAGAGAAAAAAAATACTGCAAAACTAGTTCTCATGATAATAGAAATGATTTTTATATCCGGTCTGGTTTTGTCTGTAGCTCACGGAGAGCTGCTCTGAGAGCAGTTACTACAGTCCGCAGAAGCTGAAGTCCCGGGAGGTTCTGAGTGTGGAGCAGGAGGGAATCACAGTGGAGGTGAGAGAGAGATACACACGAGCCCGTCGTCAGCTGCAGATCTCCTCCTGTTCTCACTGAGCTCTCCGTCTGTGTGTGTGTTTGTGCTTCAGGCTCTAATGATGGGCGAGCCGTTCTTTGACTGTCAGGTGGGAGTCGTGGGTTGTCGTGCCTTGTGTCTGAAGGGCATAATGGGAATTCGTGATTTTGAGGAGAACGTGAACAGAAAAGAGGAGGTAATTGACACACAGACAGCCTCACAGCTCCGTCCTCATCATGTGGTGATGTTGAGTGTGTGTTTGCTGTAGGATGCTGTGTTCTTCAGCTGCGGTGACACGCTGAGCGTTAAGGGCATGACATACCTGACCAACTCGCTCTTCGACTACCGCAGCCCCGAGAACAACGGAGTCCGTGCAGAATTCATACTGGATGGAAACCTTCACAGGGTATAAGCGTCATCTTCATCGCCATCTTCATCGTGTGTGTGTTTGTGTGCGAGTGTGTGTTAGTTGTGTCTGCCTTTATGTTCAGTCAGACTTCATCTGACCAGCACAATAATCTAAATAAATCATTTACAGTTTTATGCATGTAGTCGAGAGTTTTATCCATTGACTTGACTTGTGTTGTATTGAAGGTGATCATCATCAGTTCATTCACCCCTTTGGTAATCAATCCCATGATCCTAATGCCATGCTGTACTGTCTGAGCTGCAGGAATGCTCGATGAAACGCTCTTTTAACTTTCCTGGAGCTCCGGCAGTAGCGAACTCATTGACTCTGTGCGGTGCTTTGGATAAAAGCTTCTGCCAGATAAATAAATGTCAATGTAAATATATTCTATCAAAGCAGATCATGATGTTTCTGGTCTCTGGCCTGATGATGTAGATCATCTGCTGTTTCTAATCATAAACAGTTGCAGTAATGCTGTAAACACTGATAGTGTGTGTGGACCAGTGTGTTTTTGTACCGCTGCTGATCGCTCTGTGGTTAGTGAAGGTTCAGAGTGAATGTGTGTTCACAGGAGACGTACACGGAGCATGTGGGGCTGCAGCGTTACGGCGCCTTCTACATGGATTATCTGTACACAATGGAGAACAGCAACAGAGGTACCGTCTCTCTCTCTCTCTCTCTCTCTCTGTCAGCCTGAGGAGGCGTTTGGAGTGACACACTGATAACTGCTGTCCTCTTGCTCTCCTTCACCTGTCATGCTGCTCTTCCTGTCCTAGTTTGGATTAATTAGTTGTCAGTTTTAAGGGCAGAGTTTTAAGATTCAGAACCAAGATATGGTTTATTCTGAATATTTAGAACCAGTTACATTTTGTCCAAGCTGTCTGTCATCTGACCATTTCTATCTCTCTATCTATCTTTTTTTTAAGAAATACTAAAACCAGATGATAGCGTTTCCTTTAATGCTGCCACAGCACTAGAATCTGGATATTTTTTTATAAATAATGGGATGTTGTTGAATAATAACAGTGTCTGCTGTTGTTTCCAATTCGCAAAAGAAGAATGACAAGAAAAAGCAATGTAAAGTACAAATATATCCGCGAGCAGCAATTATCAGGGTTCAAGCGCTTTTAGCAAGCTTGTAACCATCTCGGTCGTAGAAAATATAGGAATCATAGGAAATATATAGTTTTAAAAGCTTTTTAACAGTTATCAAGGTTGAGCCAAAAATCTAGGACTAGTTCGCCAAAGTTGTTTTCTGAAATAATCTCCAATATTTAACAAAGTTGCTCAGAATGAGGAGTTCTACCATGTTGTATGAATGTTGTGGGCGTGTGCGAAAAATTGCGTGATACACAATATACGTGAAAAACACGAAGGCGCCCCCTGTGGCCGATTTCCTTCAAATTTCTCACAGGCCTCTAGGGCCGTGAGTCAAACAGGCCCAGCGAGTTTCATTCCGATCGTTAACCTTGTCTGATAGCTGCTCAAACTCCATTGGCCAATGGCGGACATGTATTTCGAGATGCGTCAGTGTCCTCACAGACAATCATGGCACCTTAGACAAATACACTGCATGCCAATGTTCAAGTCGATTGGACTGATGGTGAAGTAGTTATAGCCATTTTCATGTTTTTTTCGCCAGATGCCACATCCTTTCTCATGTGACCACAGAATGAGCTCTTACATCGGTGTGCTGAGTTTGGTGAAAATATCTCATTCCGTTCATGAGTTATAGCCATTTTCGAACGTTTTGGCGGCCCTTAATCGATGAATCGAAATGTTAAAATTAAACATAACATAAAATTAGTGCAAATACTTAATGTTTACGAAGATAAAGTAGTGCAAAATTAAATAAAGTGAAATAAAAAGATTAAGAAAGAAATAAAAATACAGTGTAAAATATTAAGAAAATTAAATAACAGAATAAAGTAGTCATATAAGATGTACAGTTTAGCTATATATGAGGAGAACTTCAAGTCCGGTCGGATCATTCACTGTCTGTTATATTGTGCTGCAAACACACAGCAGTCCTTGAGTTCTAACAGGAGCGGCGGTTGTTCATTGTTTGAGGGTGTTTGAGAGTGTGATGTGTGCACTTTACTTTATGATAGAACATTGTCCGAATATCTGTGTATTTTGTGCCTATTTAGTCTCTCCTGTTCTGTTCAGATATCGATCTCAGCGTAAAGCAAACACAGATCTCGTCAGCTTTGGCCTTCGGGCTGCTTTCTGAGGTGCGGATGAGTGTCGCTCCTCCAGCGAAGCTGAAATGACGCCTTCCGTTTGGAATGTCGTATGAGTCAGAGCGCGCCTGCCCTCGGAGACTCGAACCCGCGACCCTCGTCCACATCAGAGCGCCAGCGCTACATAAACGAAACTCAAACCTGCGCCGCGCTCTCTCTCATAATAAATGCAGCGCTGAGGCGCGGATCTCCTCTAATGCTTTAAATCCGGCTAATTTCCCTCCCCGTGTCCTTCAGCAGCGCTGCGAGCTTCCAGATGTTTGATATTACACTTAATCCAGCCCAGCCTAAATGGGAAGAGGAAGTGACATCGCTCGCTGCACTTTTAATCTCCACAAATCAGGAGGGAATTTGAGCAGCTCGTGAACTCTTTTTCCCTCTCCTCCGTCCCTCCATCCGCAGTAACGGGACTCCCACGTTCCCTTCAGTGATCTGCTTTTATTGCACATGCAGCTGTGTGTGTGTGTGTAATTGTGATGTGTTTTGGAACATTTGGAATAGTGATCTTTGATAGCTGTGTGTGTGAGCGGCTGTAAATCTGTCGTCCTGTTAAAGGTGCGTTCTCAACGACAACGATTTGCAGCAACAAAGTGACCTGGAGTCATTCGTTTTCACTGAGTGCTTGTGTGTGTGTGTGTGTGTGTGTCTAGTGCTCAGTTTGCACTGTGTGAGTCGAGGGTCCTGATGTTCCTCTTCCTTTATGTCCATTAATCGCCCAAATGGCCCATAATCCAGGCCTGAGATTCAGCAGTCGAACAGGCGACCTCATCTGTCAGTGTGTGTCTCTAGCTGTGTTTCCATCCACATGTTTTATCCGAGAAGAAGGAAACACATTTACCCAATAAAAACAATAAACTCATGTGACTTTGCCTCAGCGGAGGCTGTGACTGGATAACTGCACTAACCAGCGGACCAATCGCATCGCAGCATCTCAAATGTTGGTTTGGTGGTTCTGAAGTCAAAGTCTGTCATCAGAATGATTTGGTTTAATTCCCTCCTGAAGCGTCTCACACGACTGTGTTCCCAAACACCAGCATCCGAACGCAAGATCACATGACAGCGTTTATTGTGTTTCGTCTGATGCTCTGAGAGCCCGATTACAGAAATTTACATTTTTATTACTAGTGATGATTTTGTTCTCTTGAACACATGGGGATGGAAACTGCTTTATTAGCAAATGTTTTATACAATATTCCAATTTTATGCACAAGATAAATTTGCACCATTGCTAGTGATGAAGTGGTTGTTTTGTGCTGTTGTTCTCCAGTTTGCGTGGGGCTGCAGGATTTTCCTGCGCTGCGTAAAGATGAGCCGCCGCTGGTGCAGGAGACGTCGGTGAAGAGGATTGTGGTCGGTCCGTTAGATGTGCAGCTCCACAGCAGTGCCGTCCACCGGATCCTGAAGATGGCCGCTTGCACACTGGACCACGAGTACCAGCCCTACTGCAAACCACAGCCGGGTAAAAACACACACTTCATTAATCACTTAGAATGAGATCCTGACATTTTTGTCTTCAATGTTTCAGTCTTCAGTCATTCTGATCTGAATAATGACACTATTGTATGTCTGTCTGTGTGTCTGTGTGTCAGATGTTGTGGAGGAGTGTGTGTCTGTGGTGCCGGAGCAGGTTTCAGCGCTGGAGGAGTTTATTCCCACCCGTCAGACCAGTGTGATGCTGATGAGAGCGACGGTCACTGTCCCTGCAGCAGAATACAACCTCCTGCACCTCATACTTCCTGCTCTACTGGGACACAAGGTGAACGACACACACACTCACACACAATCTCACACACACAGCTGCCTCAGCTGTGTGCGCGTGTACTACCGTATATGTGTGTGTTTCTGTTAGGTCTCGACTGCGCAGACGTCTGTCCCTCAGTTCCAGCTCTTGCGTCCTCTGCCTGCGCTGCAGCTGCAGTTTGAGCGCGTCACGTTTGAGCATTCTGTGCCCATGTATGAAGAGGAAGTGACACGT